>JASPKZ010006848.1:1325000-1925000 GCA_030220185.1 Diploptera punctata
TACAAATTATTTGCATCTAAGTAGTATAAAAACTACTACGTTTATAAGGATCGTACTTATCACACATCTGGTTATTCGCTTCCGCATATCTTGTAACACATTGACATATACCCCCTCTAACCCCTCTTTCAACCAAAAAAACATGTCTATATCCATTAGCAGTGGTAAATTGACCCCGTATATTTTAACATAGCTGAATACGCAAATCCTGGTGCTGTAAAATAGTGTAAACAATCTAAACTCTAAGTTTCCAAACACATTTCCCTAATATTTTCAAATACGTCCGACAATATTAGCGTGTCTGATTTTAAATACACATCTGAGTATTCCCCCCAAATTGTTTATTTTAAAAACATCCCAAACCTTTTGAGCATGGGTATAATCTTCGTCTAATATATGCTCCCTGTTCAATTTGTTTAAAGAAATTGTTTAGGGGTAGTGAAGTTACGTCAAGCACGTCGTGATCGGTTACAAAATCGTAAGTAAATACACCATTTTTGCTTACTAAATCAAATTTATTGCCGAAATGATGTTTAGTTTGAATTTTTTTTTGTAATTTCTTAATTGAATATTCTATAATTTTAGGGTCGCAGTTATTACTAATAATATTATTGTTTAATAATATTCAGTTCATTATTATATTCCATGGGTGAAAGAATAGTAGATATTGTGTGACGTAAAATTGGATGAAGTTGTAGTTAAGGTACATCCCAATCGTTATATTAACAGAACTTTCACAACTTTGTCCAAAAGAGTCTTGTGGCTGAGGTAAAAAATGTGCAGGATGATTATCTGCACAGAATCTTAGTTCAAATAATACACCTGCTTAGTTTAAAAGTTTATGAGAAATGAAATGACATTAACTTACTCAAAGTCATTATAAATTACCTGTATATTGCATGGAACCTGCGGTCTACATACTACCATTTACACTTCATTCACACCTGAAATACATTTAATTGTATTCGAATAATAATGATAATAATAGTAATACTAATATTAATAATAATAATAATAATAATAACAATAAAAATTATAATAAAATCATAGAAAACCTAAATACATATTACAATTTTAAAATAGACTAAACAATGCACAATGATCTAACATTAAAAAACATGGAATTATAATGAACACATTGTTGACGGACTACGGAGATCTCCGTGTTTAAATGTCCAACGCTAGACTACCGGCCACGGAGATTTCCAGTTTTACATTTTGTATGGTTTCCCAGCCTCTTCGCTTTTGAAGAAGGCATGCAATTTGGTTTTTTTGTCTTTGTCAAATAAATTTTAGTTGCTTTGTACCCCTCTCTTTTCTTTGATCAAATTTCCATCTTAACAGAAAGAGTAGTTTACAGTATCAAGAGAGACGGGTGGTGAAATATGGAATTTTAGTGCAGATAGGCGGTTACTGGCTAATATATAACCTGAAATATATGTTGCAGGGTGGAAAAACAATGATAAGAAACACTATTTTGCATTCTGGAGCCGAGTTTATATCTGTGGCATCATGTCTACGAGGATAATTATTATAATAGTGCGGCTATAGCTCAAAATTGCTCGAAAGGAAACCGATAGTTTGTGGAACAACAAGGATTAACAAGGGGTTTCCAAAATCATTTGTGGAAGCAGGAAATAAACTCAAACCAGGAGAAAGTGTATTTTGCAGTAAGAGTGAAGTTTTTCTACAAACATGGAAAGATAAAAGAGACATAAGAATGGTTAGGACATTACATCAGGCAACTGGAGAGTTGGGCGGGAGGTCGGTAAAGTTGTAAAAATGGTCTACTGAATACTTCAATATAACAAGTATGTGAAGGGCGTAGACAGGGCTGACCAGTACCTATCATATTACTCCATCCTTAGAAAAACAGTGAAATGGAGCAAGAAAGTTGTATTGTCAAGAACCACCAGGGAGGCTTACAGGAGACATGAAGAAACATAAATTAACACCAATTGTGACTGGAAAGAAAAAAAATACCCCTCTAAACTTTGCCGCATTTGCAGTGAACACAAGAAAGAAAAGAACCTCACTACATATGCTCCTGCACTGTGCCTTTACATAAAGGGGAATGTTTCCAACGCTATCACACCCTCAATTTCTACTAGAAAGTGTGGTCATTTCACTAGTAAATAAATGCTTAAGTATTATTGTTACTGAAAGTATATATATAGATGTAAAAACCGCAGTATGCTAGCGAGGTTTAAAATTTAAAAGTCCAGCCACTGAGAAAAATGTCCGGTCTAGCAGGGGTGGGTGGATCGCACAGCTGTCGGTCACCAATGTGCTAAAAGAGTATTTATAAAAATGGTACATACACACTTCCACATTTGTTTCTCGTTGAACCAGATGCCAAGATATGGCCATGGTTTTTGGGCCCGTTATTTATGGTCAGCCTCCGGGTCTAAAAGGTTGCCCAGTTACACCCTGGAAGGACTGTCTACTAACCAGACGAATCTGGTGTTTGACCAGTCCCAAGGAGAGTTCCGGCATTCTTGTGATCTTGAATTCATCCTACAGGTTCCTTTATCCTGAAAAAGACGAGAAAGGCATCACGTCAGCACAACACTCAGCGATCCAGATACCTTAACTACAACTTCACCCAATTTTTACGCCAAATAATATCTGCTTATGTGGAGTGATGATTTTACTTTATTTACTTATTTATATTGCATTTCTAGAAAACCTCTCATTTTTAAGTATCACAGTGTGACAAAGCGAGAATGAAGGTGCTGTACTACATTGTTTTTAGCGCCTATCAATTCTCCTCAAGGGTTAAACAATTCAAAGTGAAAGAAAAATGGCAGAAGTTGTATAGCTGCACACACAATTAATTCCCATGTAATACTTTTTTTTTCTTTAGTGAAGAAATTTGAATTAAATGTAGAAAGAACCTGTATGTGATTTTGTTTGAAGTTGTGTTTTCTTGAGCAATGGTTCTGCATGTAAATAAATGTATGCATATTAAATTATTTTATATTTAAATTTATATAAAATGACCTGTTTTCAACCATAAAGTTCATGCAATCAACTTATGAATTGCGAATGAAATCACCCATTTTGTTGCATCCATCGAGGGTACAATATTCTTACCAAACAGTTTTCCCTCCTCATATAATTTATTTTACACGCTCATAGTGCTGAGATTATTTGAGTGACTTCCATGTACTGTTGTTTTCAGTCTCACCATCTTGTGTTTCTTTATTGCATCAAATTTATTTTCGAATGTAGTTTCCTAGAAAGATAAACGTTTATAACTGATTAGTACATTTTGACAATTATTGTGGTAATCTTCTTCCTATATGTGCAAAATATCAATAGCTAATTATGGACATTTTGATGAAGTGTCTGAAATCAAATAACTTGCAAACGTAACAAACAGAAATGAATTATGCATAGGATCATCTCTGGGTATAGGCTGTACTATACATTGGTGAGAATCTTGATGTCTCAAATTCTCTCAGTCTTGTTAAATTAATAATATATAAAATGGTGTTTCTTCAGGTTATAAATTAAAATGATGCAAAACAGATCTCTTACTTCAAGACGTAAGAAAATGTGGGTATTTGTGAATAAAGTGCATATTGACCTAACAGAGACATGTAGACAGGTGAATGGAGTCAACTCCATGATTCTGATAGAAAACCAGATATAATATGAGGAGTTAAGTTTCATAGACTCCGATGGGCAGGCCATTTGGAACGTTATAAAAATGAATACTTATTGTAGGAAACACAAAGTGGAAACCATTCAGTAGGAATGGCAAGGACAGGGTTGGATAATAACATCTGATGGAAGTTAATTACAGAGGGAATGATTGGAAAATATTATCTCAGGATATAGGTGTATGGAGAGCTTATATCTGCGCTACAATGGACCACAGGAGTCAATAGTGTTAGTGGTAAATAAAACTTCTGAATTAATCGTTTTCCTTTTGTGTTTTTCTTTGTAGAAATTTTCCAAGTAGATGTGGATTACTAAATTTCTGTAAATTAGTTTTGTGGAAATTGCATTTGGTTTGGACACATTTCTCCCCTGTTACACACAGAGCCATCGTTTGTAAGATATACATGGAATCATCAAGTTTAGGAATGGAACATGTGAAATAGTATATTACGATGCAATGGTTGGGGTGTGGTTTTTACAGAATCGAGGATAATGTTTTAGAAACTGAGTGATTGCGAGATTTTTTAATTTCCGAGATTCTGTAAAACACCTCACAAACGTGCGTTGTTGTACATTATTTTTTGCGTGATGGTGTTTTCAAAATAATAAATAGTAGTAAAATAATAATATCTTTGTTGGAAATATTTGCATTCATTATAAACAATTGAGCAACGTTAGCAGTGTGGACAATGTTTATTAGTTGAAAGTACTGGAGGCTGAGAGACTATTATTATTGATAAAATGGCCGCAAGTACGTATTTATTGTTTTATATTGTTTCAAATAAAGTTCAGTTCATTTAAAAATGCAGTGATTTGTTTCATATTATCTATATTAACACTACCTTTTGGATAGTTTTTTTATGTACATTGTATGTAGTATGCATGGAGGGCATTGGGTTTACTTCCTGCACATGGGTTGTAAATTTAATATTACAGTATAGTTATTTAGGTTGGTAATCCAGAAATATAGAAAGTTGAACTTTCAATCATGGTTGCCATTGCTGTAAGTAGAACAAAACGCACTATCGCGCAAAAATTATATTTTGTGCTGCAAAGTATCTCGAAGCCTCGCTCTGCGCATGAGTCGTAAGAATTCTCCCCTCGAGAGTGATACATACGGTTTAGGGAATAAACAGGATGAAAATCCTACAAATTATGAATATGAAAAATATCTCTTTCTAAACCCTCATTAAAACGTTAACTGATATTTTAAATAAAGTGAACAATGTATCAAATTTAAATAATTATTTGTTTGTGTATCTGGAAACTGACGGGTGACATCGGGCTATCAACATTTTGAAACCTAGTGTTACAGTATAACTAGGCCTACGCTGCCATGAACCTCCGGAACTGATAGAGGCATCACAGGGAGCGGAGGTATAGGTTCTAAAAGTTAATATTGCGACATTGTATAGTGATAAAATTAATTTAACAAGTATTTATATCCAATCAACTGATTTGTTTTGTAATATAACTTACAAAATAGTTTCACAATAATGTTTGTGTGTGATCTAGCAATATTACATTTATAATTAAACAGCTTACTTTCAAATGATAAATAAATAATGTTCTATTTAGTTTATCGAGATATATTTTTGTAACTTATATTATTTTAAAAATCAGCTGATTGAATACTGTATAAATAATTCTTTTCTTTCTGCTTCATGAAATTAGGCCTTTTGACCTGTTTTCACATCAAGTGGGATTTAATGAACCTTCCCATCTAGTAAACGGGCGTCCAACACTTCTATGTCCTATTGGTTTGTACTTTAATAACAGCTGAGAGATTCTATCTGTAGGCATTCTTTTAACATGTTCATACCAGTTGTTTTCTCATGTTGTCAATTCTATTTGTTAAATTAAAAATATTTAAGTATTTTTCTGATATCTTCACTTCTTTTTGAGTTCAACAATCTCGCACCTGCTACTGAACGTAAGAACTTTATTTCTGTAGTTCCTACATTGATTTTATCACTATACTGTCTTGAAGTCTTAACTTTTAAAACCTAAAACTCCGCTCCCTGTGAGATAGAGCCTGGGTCTGTTTGCGGAAACTTAACACCAAATGATATACCCGCACTAACACAATTTGAAAATTCTATTTCTCAGAAAGACATTAGTGTTTTTATGTGCTTATTAAAAATACAATAAACACTTTTTTAAGTTCATACGTATGTTGTGCGAACTTGATAACTAAAATAGAATAGAATAGATTTATTTAGCCTGGTTCTCTTGCAATTTTGAATCAGTAGGTTCAGGGCCACATGGTCACAAGCTCTCCAAACATCCCTAATTCAATCATCAATTTTATAATTTACCTTCCTCATATCATAGTTAATGTAATTCTCCCACTTCATTCTTGGTCTACCTACTAGACACTTTCCTCTCATTTTCCTACAATGGAGTTTTGATGTTCGTATTTCATTCCCCATTCGTGCAACATGTCCTGCCCACCCCAGTCTATGCAATTTAAGATTTTACTGTTTTTATTACATCTGGTTTTCCATAAAGATCATGGCGATTCACTGTCATATAGTCTTCTTCATTCAATCTGTCTGTTGGTCTCTCTCTGTTTCAAAAATTGTTTCCAACAACTTTATAAACCTTTTCTCCCCCCTTAAAGTAATAGTGTCATTGTTTCGGTATCTATTTCATATAACAGTTTTATATGTTTTCATTTTTTTTACCAAAATCTCTGTAATCCGTAATAGCACGCATTTCCAGAATTGAACCTATCTTTACTTTCTTTGTGCATCTCATTCCTGTTTGTGATTATTGTTCCTAGGTATTTGAATTCAGCCCCTTCCTCAAAATTTGCCTCATTTGCCATTACTTGTCCATTTCTATTATATAATGTATTTCTTTGTGTGAATATATATAGTTTTATTGATGTTTACTTCCAGCACCAATTTCTTAGTGTTACTAAATAGAGTGGGCATGTTGGCCCGTAGTGTCTCCTCGCTATTGCCTAATGATACTACCTCATTAGCGTACACTAACATCTTATTAGGCCTTCTTTATCCTCTAAAGATTTGATGACTTGCTGTAGTACAAAACTGAATAATGAATTTCAAAGTATCTGAAAACTGTTTGCCTACCTGCATCCTACTCTTTGTACCATTTAGACAAGTTGGATAATGTTGATATAATTTCTAATGGAATTTAGATTATATCTGACTTGAAGAGAAGAAACTTGTACCTTAATATCTTGTAATGAAAACAGACAGACGTGTGAGAGCATAAACTGTAGATACAATCACATGAACATGCGTTGCCATGGTAACCCGATTATTGCAGTCAATTTGAAAACTGAATAACAGGTGGTTACACTGTTAAAAAAATGGAAATGACATGAAAAAAGTTAAAAATAGCAATCATGTTAACATGGACAACGTACAAAATATATAATTTTACGAAAGTATTTGAGAAATATATATGCCTGAACATTGACAGGCCCCGTTGCCTTGTAGTCAGCGTTCGAGATGGTCCCGAGGTTAGATTCCTGAACTTTGACATTAGGCTTTTTGTCTAATGTTTTATATGCTCAATCGATACATCCTGACGGAGAGCTGACGATTGAAACTCAAACGAACGTCATAACTTTGTCTTGAGTCAAAATTTATACTAAACGAAAATTATGTTGTCGCAGCGAAATGACCTCAAAATGGCGGAGCTTCCTCCGCCGCGCGCGATGCATCACAGTCCACAGTTTAAGGTTAGGAATTGTTTGATCCTTTATCTATGGAGGGACGTAATTAAATGTTGGATGTAGGTGATAGATATGTAGCTGCAACACCAAAGTGTATCCCCCGGTTTTGGTTATCATTAGTTGTCTGAATTGTCTCCCACTGTGGACGCTATTTCAAACACGTATTCACATCAAAAATGTCAAGAAATGGAAAACGAAAATTAAGAGAAAATACAAGAATCGTAATCAGAGGTAAAGTGGCTCCACTGACAGGCCCATCTAGGCCTACATTCTAATTCTACACGAAGTTTGTTTATATTTTAATTGGTACTTACCTCGTATTTTAGCGAAATTTTACCTGCAATCACAGCTTTCATTTTTAACGGCATCACTTATTAATTTAAGTCTGAAAACAAAACATTTTGATTCCCGATTTTCCTGAAATAAAGGAACGTGAAATTGTAATTATTTTTTATAGCAAAACAAATTTGAAGTAGTATTCCAGCCGTAACCACGTGACCGTGATGCTATTGTTTGAACCGCGGACGTTCAAATGTCGTGGCCTATTTTATTGAGTGATTTTTCGCATTGTTATCTTAAAAAAACGTATTAAATAGTTCTATATGTAGGGCAACTGTGACCAGCCTCATGGACTAGAGGTCAGCGTTCCTGACTACTTCGATTCCCGGTCAATCCATAGGAACTTTTTGTTAAAGGGAATTATTCCCATGGTCTGGAATTTAGGTTAAGAACTCTCCTGGCGCTTCATTATCATTTATCACCCTTCATATCATCGGGGTAGCGTAACTTCATCTTCCAGGTGCCCCAACCTAAGAAATTGATTATACTTCTGACAAAGTCAGTGGAGAAAGTCAAAAATGTCATAAGAGACAACCTGGTGGCATTTGACAAAACAAATATATAGTGCAACAGGTGTATAGTAATGTAGGTAGCAAGAGAAGTATGAATTTATAAGTAATTTATTAACAGTTTTACGATTTACGCGAAACAAGACAAAATATTAGTAATTTTTGTCAGTTCATATCAAAGGAATCTATCTATCTATCTATCTATCTATCTTCGGGTTTTTACAGTTGCTGCCGTCTTCCCGTGCCAAACCTCCAAAGCCTACGATCCATGTTCATCTTCAATGTTTAGCCCTCTTGTTTGCATTACTATCCTCATGTTCTTCTTCCATGTTAACTTTGGTCTTCCTCTTTTATTTCTTTCTGGTTCGGTTGCCATTCATGTAGTTGTCTCGGCCATCGCTCATATTGCATTCTTAAAATATGTCCTAACCATTTTAATTCCTTCTCCTCAATTCTTTCAATTATGCTTTCTTCTGCTTCCTTTATGTTTCTAATTTTCTTATTTATGACATGTTCTAATTTCGACTTTCTGGCACTTCAAAGGAATCTTAGACGAATAAGAAAACAGGTTATGGAGGAGGAGATCAGCGCCTCTAGCGTTAAACAAACTCAATGAGTATTTTTCCTTTAGTATTTATGGATTAGTTTAACTGGTTTATTAAACCAACCAATTTGAGGAATAGTACCCACGGTCTAGGACGAAAAATATATCATTATCAGTTGTTAAATATTTTTCATTTAATTAATTTACAGTTTTTCTATTGAAAGTGAAATTATTTCTGCTACATATCCGACATTTTGTACTGTTCATAGTTTAAAATTGGATTAGTTTCGTGTTTAGAAAACTAGAATGAAGACCTCCTAACAAACACCACAACATGAGCCTCTTGAAAATGATTGATGTGTACGTAAAACAATAGACATGCAATCATTCAGTTTACTATTCAGCGAACAAATTGTCCAAAAGAACCTGTTTGTGCAAATAATTACCACATTTTTGAACATATACATACTGTACAAAGACGACTTGTCGGTACTTTGGAACATATACGCACTTTACAAGGTCACGGAGTTCTTCGGCGAATGAGGAGTCGGCTCAATGTTCTTAATTAATAGTGGGAAAAATTAATCAGTAAAAATTATACAACAATATATACAAAATAAATTATGGTTATGCATGATTTGTGTTCACTCCAGTCCGATGCATTCAAATAAGCTGGCATAAAAAAATTTAATTTCACCAATTAAGGGGTTAACCTCTCCCTTTTTACGCACTACCTTTAGATCTCTTGTGTCACCCGGACACAGAACATGTTAATTTAAGAAAGATAACTACAGGGTGCGTCATAAGTCAATTAACCACTGCACATGGTTACAAGGGAAAAATCAGATTGGTTGAAACAGGGGTTTGAATACGGGACCTTGAGAGTATAATCTCAAACACTACTGCTTGAGATAATTTTGAAGCATAAAGTTTTCAGTACAAAACCAGAAAACCTGCAACATTTACGAGATTTGATTGAACAGGAATTTGAAAACACTTTTGTTAATAATGGGAAATTGTGTAAATCAGTGTTAAAACGACGTCGTAATTGCTTAAACAACAATGGAGGTTACTTTGAACAATTTCGATAGTTGTTTTATGTACAGTTGTTGTAAGCTACAGAAAATAATATATTTGCATTTTCGGTTAACTGACTTATGCTGCGGATTCCAAAAAGTTCGATCGTGTATCGACGCCATATTTGTTGTAAAACAACTAATTGAGAAGTGGAAAGAATTTAATATCCCCCTATATATATATATTATTTTTAGATTTTGAAAAGGCCTAACATAGAGTCAAACGGGACATAATGTGGAAAATATTGGAAAGTTACCAAGTCCCCAATAATCTAATAAATGCTATAAAAAGTTTATATGAAACCACATTTATAAAAGTAAAGTTAGATCATGGGAAAATATCAGATAAATTTGAAATTAACCAAGGTTTAAGACAGGGGTGTAGACTATCTCCATTACTGTTTATTCTATATCTAAATAAAATTGTCCAGGAGTGGAAAAAACTAAACCCCCCTGGAGTAAAAATATGTAGAGGAAATCAAATACAAACAATAATCTTGGCAGATGATCAAGTACTTCTAGCAGAGAATGAAGATGATTTGCAGAGATCAGTGTTTAAATTGCAGAATACCCTGGAAAAATACAACATGAAAAATCTGAAAATAAAACCAAATCCATGGCAATCACTGGAAAGGGACTTTCGAGAGTAAAAATCATAATAAATAATAAACCAATAGAACAAGTAACACACATTAATTATTTAGGTAATAATATATCACAGCTTTCATAATCTAAAAGATGTGGAAACAAATTTAGAAAAATATAACAGACTAAATGGTGTAATTAGGAAAAATTTTGGAAAACAAATGAGTAAAGAAATCCAATTGAGATTTCATAATGCCATAGCCAAACCTGCTCTACTATACGGAAGTGAATGCTGGACACTTCGAGCAAAAGATAAATCCCGCATTAATATCTCACAAATGAGATTCCTCCGATCACTAACTGGAGTAACTTTAAGGCATAGAATGAAGAGTGATGAGATAAGGATGCAGTGGAATAGTAGGGAAATGGCTGAACATATACAAAATTATCATAAGTAATGCCACGAGTGATTTCCAATTTATCTAGAGAATTTGGAAATCAAGAGTGGCATTTGTTAGGACTATTTAACGAATAAAATTAAGCTGTTTACTCACAAATCATTATTTAACTATAGTTATTTTAAAATATTTATATATTTAATGTAAACGGCGATGTTTGAAAACAAATGAGAAACGATAGGTACGCTTCTACTGCTTCTTTTGTTTATCACTGCAACCAGATCATACTATTTATTGCCAAAGGAACGCAATATTGTAAGGAGGAGCTTTCTTTAATATGGTAATCATAACACTGATAAATATTTGGTGAAACACGACTCTGATTGGTTGTAAAACAGAAATCATTGAAACGTGATTGGTCATTGACTCCCATTTGGGGCATGAGTTAAATAGTCAGATTAAATGGTTCCAATACGTCCAGAGAATGTCAAATTCCCGTTTACCAAATATGATTTACCACCTCAACACTAAAGGCAAAAGAGACCTCGGAAGACCCTTCAACCGATGGGAAGATCAGTTTTTGTAGTCGCAGAACGGGCATGATCGCCCAATAACTGCATACGGAACAAGAAGAAGACTTATGCTGCACCTTGTGTATTTGCGAAATTTTTCTAGCAGCAGAAATTGTAGAACAAGTGATGAATTGAATAAAAAAGTTTAAAATATATATCCAACGGGCCCCGGTCCGATCCCCTGTCGAGACAAATGTCAGGGAACTTTAAGGCCCAAACAATGTGCGAACATTATACGACCGTCATAATCATCATCATTCATATTCGCCTTAGATTAAGTTTAGGATTAAGGACTCTCCTGGCGCACCACTATTATCATCGCCCATCATATTACCAGCACAGTCGTAACCCCTCGTTCCGGGCGCCCCAACCTCAGAAACGGCTTACAATTATGCCAGTGGCAAAAGAGAACACCAGAAATGTCAAAATGACAACCTGAGGTTTTTTTGAATAAATAAAATGCATAAGAGCACAAATATTAATTTGGTTTGTCCATGTATGCAGAATGTGTGATGAAAGACTTTTATTGTTAAAAAACATTCCCAGTGAAATCTTTAACAACTAGACTCCAAGCCAGACCGAAAATTATATGTTATAAGACTCAATAATCTTTATCTTTATACAAAATTCTTCTGTGCGTGTGTTTGTCACTCAACTCCTCCTAAACAACTGGTCCGATTTTGATGAATTTTTTGTGTGTGTATGATGGGGTCCCTTGATGGTTCAGATTCACAATTGGACTCTCTAAAACCTTTAGGTGTAGAAGTTCACCTGAAGTAAAAATTTAAAAATCGCTCTAGCGGTCACAATTTTCGATGTTTTACAACGAAACTCAGCATACCCTATTAAAATAAACCGAGGAATATGTTATAAAAAGTGAGCGAAATCCGACAATTAGAAGTTGAGGTTTACCTGAAAGTCATTGTTTGGTTCGTCTCAGCGTATACCATACAATTTAATTAATGTTTAATATTTCATTTATTTAGGCGCAGCAACCCACGCCGGGTAATAGCTAGCAGTCTATGTGTGTGACTTCTAAACCCCTCAACAGATCTTCATCAAAATTTGTACATACATGTTTTGAAGTACGCTGAAGGTTTAGCCGCTTTCTTCTTCTTCTTCTTCTTCTTCTTCTTCTAACTCTACAGCCCTTTATGGGCCCCGGCTGCTCTTCCATGCATCCCTGCCATACGCCCTCCTCCAACCCCGGACACCGAGCCTCCTCTACTCCATCCATCCATCTCAACTTCTTCCTCCATCTGGTCTCAGTAGTGTAAGCTTTCTAGTGACATTCTCCTCCTCCATTCCCATTATATGACCCACCCATCTCAGTCTGTAGCCGCTATCTATTATCCTCTAAAACCTGTAGGTGTAGGAGTTCACCAGAAACGAAAATTAAAAAGCTGCTCTGGCGGTCGCAAATTTCGTTGTTTGAAAACGAAACTCAGTATATGCTATTAAAATAAACCGAGGTAGGTATTATCCAAAACTCAGCGAAATCCGACCATTTTAACTGGGGTTTACCTGAAATCCGAAAAAAAGAATTGACTCTAGCAAACCTCCATGTTTGATTGGTCGAAATATATAACTTTGTGTATACACATTTTCAGGTACGGCGAGTGTTTAGCTGCTATTATGCTCTAAAAACATCAGGTGTAGGAGCTTACCTGAACGAAAATTAAAAAAAAAACATATTTCATTTATTTAGGAGTAGGAGCGCATTACCTAGTAGAATATAAAAAATTGTATTAGTGACAGGAAGCGTTGAAATTAAATCTGCAATATATTCAAATAAATGAAGCTGCAGTGTATAATATGAAGTGTATTTATTCTAATAATATAATGAATGTATTCAAAATTACCCAACTTCCATATCCCAAAACATGAGCTAATATTTTCCACGACACTGCAGAAAGAGAATGAAATTTTGAACCTTCAATCGTTGCCACGTTACAATGCAACACTACTCCAATGCTACATTGATCAAAACCCCATTCTAGCGTATCATTTGGATTTTGCATTATTGGACAATCTAAGGCATAGTGCCACATGTCCTGCTCATCGTAGTCTACGATACTTAACTGTTCTTATTATATCTGGATTCCCATAAAGACTACGAAGCTAACTGTTGTGTAGCTTTCTCCATTCACCTGTCTGTATATATCTCTTTGGTCCAAACATTTTCCTAAGAAATTTATTCTCAAATACTCGTAACCTCCTTTCCCCCTTAAAGTAAGAGTCCATGTTTCACGTTCATATAATATAACTGGTAGAATAACAGTTTTATACATTTTCAGTTTAACTTTATTTAAGGAGTTGGGACGTGAAGAGTCTCTGTAATACATAGTAGCATAATGCATAATACTTTCATATTACTGTTTTCAATTATATTATAATTATGAAAATTATTATTTTATTAAGAGACAAAATATGTAGTTTTGCATTAAAAGACGGGAATTGCAACATGTAATAAAGAAGGCAAAAGAGGGAAGTTCATTCCCCAGTAGTAACATGTAGCTGTCGGATCATTAATAATAATAATAATAAGTAAAAGGTTCGCCCGAGTGGGCATTGGTTATATTTAATCTTTGCTATATTCGTTGAGTGTTTTTGTGTTCTTTGGGCACTTCTGTATGTGGTACCGTTCGCATCTGTGACCACACAAAGCACATATACATTTTTCATTTGGGTCGTGGTACTTCTTGTTTTCACACACTTTGTGATGAAAACCGTGCACTGCATAACGTGTCACAACATGTCGCTGGTCCTGGTTAGCTTTTGTCCAATTCCTCTCTATCATGGCTCCCGTAGCATAGAAATCAAGGTCTATCTCCCTCTTCTTCAATTTGCTTCGGTGTACGAGTTCTGTGTAGGGGCCGGTATTAGGTAGAAGGTGTTTCATCCTCAGATCTTCTGCATAGAACGACTCTCTTGCAAGTTCATATACAAGTCTCGACGGGTTGTTTTCCCCACCCTTAGAACCACTTTAATGAAACGTGCCTTAACCTTCTCTATCCTTTCGAGATCGCTAAGTGACAGTTTCTCCCATATAATGTCTATGCCGTATGTTATGATTGGAGATATCGTTGTATCGAATAATGTCATGGCCGTGGGTAGTGACAGTCGGGCTAGATTTTTCATGCTGTAGATTGCTCTTGTGGCTGTTGCTGTTTTCTCTTGTATATGTTGGTTGAATGATCGTAATGTTGTCATGCCTAGGTATGTGAATTTGTTGACTGTCTTTAGTGGTTCGTCATTCAACATTAGGATATCTTCTTGTGTGGCTCTTCCTCCTCTTCTAAATGTTAGTTGGACTGTCTTTTCTGGGTTGATGGTGAGTTTGTTTTTGTCGACCCATTGTTCTAGTTCCTGTAGTCCCCGCTTGCAATTCTGTTTTGTTTGGACTTCCTAGTATCATATCATCCGCGTACATGATCAATGTCGTTTCCTGCATATTTTTAAGTATGTCGGTGATATCGGACGTTACTGCATTGAAAAGAAGTGGGTTCATAGGATCCCCTTGTAGGACACCATTGGTCTGATGGATTGCGTTTGATGTGTCTATTCCATCATCGATTTCGACGAGGTTGTATGCCAGGATGTTTTCTATTATGTTACTGAGCGGATGAGTTTCCCCTATCATATGCTGAGCTTGGTGATTAGTTTGCATCGGTCTATCAGGTCGAAAGCCTTTTTGTAGTCTATGAAGACTGCATGGAATTTGCCTTTTGGTCTCCGTAATGCTGTTTCTATCTCATCCATCAGGCACTTAATTGCATGTTGAGTGCTCCTTCCTCTCATAAAGCCGAACTGGCATTCTGGTATGTATCCAGCAAGATCTACCTCTAGTCTGTGAGCCAAGATCCTTGTGAATATTTTGAATAAGTTGTTTTCTAATGCGATACCTCGGTAGGAGTCTAGGTCTTCCCTGTCTCCTTTGCCTTTGTACAGCAGTTTGATTTTTGCTGTTCTCCAACTATTTGGGATCGTCCCTGTGTGTATACATTCATTAAGCAATAGTGTCCAGAAGGGTAATAATAGGTCTTGTGCGACTTTCAAGTATTCGGCTGGTATGTTGTCAGGTCCTGGGGCTTTCTTGTTTTTCATTGAGATCACTGCCTTCTGGATTTCCTCTGATGTTATTTGAAGAGTGTATTCATTTCTGTGATCTTGGGTGTTGGTGGTATAGGCTTCCTGGGTGTTCATTTTATTCAGGATACTGTTGAAGTGTTTTTCCCATGTTGTTATGGGTATCTGTCTTGGTTGTGCCACAGGTTTTCTATTTCTTAATGCCAAGAAGGGGTTCTGTTTAGCTTCTTCTGCTATTTTCTTGGCTTCTTGCTCTAAGAACTCCGTTTTCTTTTCTTTTAGAAGAAGTTTGTATGTCTTTCTTTTTTCTGCGTAGTGTCTTAGGTCTTCCTCGCTTCCGTCGATTCTAACCTTGTGCAATGCTAGCAGTGTTACTTTCCTCTCCTTATAGCAGTCTTTGTTGAACCATGGTTGGGACCTTCTTGGCTTGTTTGGTATGATGGCATTTTGTATAATGTTGTTGGTTAGCATTACTGCTTTTTCCATCTGGCCATTTGTTAGTAATTCTATTGCTTCCTATATTTTGTCATCACATTTAGTTAGCTGTGCTGTGTTTAGTTTCCTGCTTTGGGCGCCATTCGTTCGGTTCTTTGTTTCTGCGCGTTGTGTCTTCTTTATTATGAAGGTCGTTTCTATGGGTATGTGTTTTCTAATTGGAGCTGCTGGTGATGTCCATAGTCCTTTTTGTTCCTCCAGGGTGATTCCTGTCCCTCTGTAGAAGACCAGGTCAATGACGCTTGAACCGTTGTGACAGATGTAGGTCTTTAAGGATTCTTTGTTCGCGAGCGAAAATCCTTCTTCATTAAGTGTTCTTAGCACTAGTTCCGTTTTACTGTTGGTTCATTAAAGAACACAGCATTTACCAGCGCTCCACTCAATACATGGGACAGGAAGTTGCAACGTAGGAAGAGAAAGAAAAGGATCGACAGCACATTCCTAGCACAATTTCCACGCGCAGATTTAACTTGGCCGAGCAGTTAGAGGGAATGTCTATCTCCACTCTGTGACGATACAGTAGTTTGTAGTTATCTGCAATGTTCCATTTTCAGGTGTTTTTATAAAACCCTATATATACCTGGTAACGTGACATTGCTGTAACGAGGCGGACGCCCGATTTGACGTCGCGACGCCTCTGAATGCTGTTGATATGTGAGATTTTAAAAACAGCCTTTTATAAAGTTTTGCCAACATTGTGGAAATGAACGTCAATATAGTGCGCAGTTGTCCTGTTATTTCTGAGTTTTATGATATCTCTTTCCAACTTTATGACACAGCGTGTGGGTAAAGTGCCATCTACATCTAGGCCCAAGCCGCCACCCCTTGGGATACCTCGGTCATCATGACCATACTCCCGAGTCCCAGACTTCTCCTCCCTATCTAGTTCGCGTCCACATTCAAAGTTCTCGGCTTGAAACCAACACCTCTAGGGAGAAGGTGTTGGAGTTGCAACTTCTGGGAATTGCTGAGCTTCGTAGTCGTCAGGTCGCTCATTCCTGACGACCCCACAGTTGGTCCACGGGCTCCTTGAGCCTAGCCGGGAGGACTGCTGTCGTAGATCCACCGACCGTTCCCCTGTTCTGCCTCCAGGGACGTACCCTGCAGCCGTTGTGAGACCAGCTAGGGCTTGAGTCCACAAGCCCCACAGTGTGAGATTTTAGTACAAACAGGTGCTCATCTCCTGGCGATCCCACAGTTTGTCCACGAGCCCGTAGGCTCAGCCAGGAACCAGTACTGGTGCTCCCTCTGCACTGGTCCGAGCCGTGCCCTCGTGTGTCCCCAGGGATGTGTCCTGTTGCAGTTGTGGGCCAGCACGGAGCTCGCAAGCTCCAACAGATGAGCAATAGTACGGCAAGGCGCTCAACTCCTGCCGACCCCACTAATGGTTCACGAGTCCCTTGGACTTGGCCGGGAGGACTGTCTAGCAGATCCACCGACCTTTCCCCCAGTGCACCAACTGGGGACGTGTTTTGTTGCTGAAGTGGGTCCAGCCTGAGCATTAGTACGTCAGGTCGCTCAACTCCTGACGACCTCACAGATTGTCCTTGGGTCACTCGGTCCCAGATTCGGCGCTAATCCCCCAACTAAGACCGCGCTTCCTCCTTTTCCGAGCTTATTGACCTGGTGGTAATTCTCAGCATTAAATTGGAATAGGTGGTTAGCATATTTTGAATTTTCTAAATTTCTATTATATGCTCTCATGTGTTCCTTTATCCGAGAGATAAAAGGTCTACCAGTTTGTCTTATATAGACATTGTCACATGTGCCACACTTCAATTTATATACACCTGATAATTTTTCTTTTTCTGTTTTGGTTTTATTGTTTTTTATTATATTTTGTAGAGTTTTATTAGTTTTAAATGCCACATTAATGTTCAAATTTTTAAAGTGTCTAGATATTTTATTTGAAAGTGGGCCTATGTATGACATTACGACATATTTCTTTATGTTTTCTTTGGGTAAAGAAAAAACTTTGTTAATTGCTTTTTTTTTTTTGTAATGAAACTTCTTAATTAAACATTCTATAATTTCAGGGTCGTATCCATTATTAACAGCCAATTGTTTAATAATATTCAATTCATTATTATATTCCAAGGGTGAAAGAGGGATATTTAAAAGTATATGAATGTAACTATTAAAGGCTGCCATCTTATGAGTATATGGGTGAAGAGAAGAACTATGGATAGTGGTATCAGTATGAGATGGTTTGTGAAAGATACCAAACTCAAACTTATTATCAATGTGTTTTATTGATAAATCCAAGAAATTTATACTATTATTTGTTTCTAATTCCATTGTGAAATTAATACTTCTGTGAATGTTATTAATAAAATTTAAAAAGGAATTCAATTGTCTTTTGGTTCCTGTGAAGCCTGCTATGACATCATCTACATAACGATACCAAAATAGAACATTTCTAGCTAATACATTCTTATGTATGGTTTGTTCTAAGTCATCCATAAAAATCTCTGCCAAAAGAGGGCTCAACGGATCACCCATAATCAAACCATCTTTAGCTATGTACAATTTGTTATTAAATTCAAAGTAATTTTGATGTAAGCATGTTTTAAGAGTGTGTAATATTTCTTCAACTACAAAACCATTCACTTTATTAGTTAGTAACATTCTATTAATAATCTCTATTACATCAATAATAGGTATACTGGGAAACAGATTCTTTACATCAAAAGAAACTAAAATTAAGTTATTAGGCAAATCAATGTTCTTTATATTGTGAACATTAATGTGGCATTTAAAACTAATAAAACTCTACAAAAATAATAAAAAACAATAAAACCAAAACAAAAAAAGAAAAATTATCAGGTGTATATAAATTGAAGTGTGGCACATGTGACAATGTCTATATAGGACAAACTGGTAGACCTTTTATCTCTCGGATAAAGGAACACATGAGAGCATATAATAGAAATTTAGAAAATTCAGAATATGCTAACCACCTATTCAAATTTAATCATTGTTTCGATCCAAATTTTGAAATTTTACATATTTGTGATAAGGGTAAGAAGTTAGATCTTTTGGAGGCTGTAGAAATTAATAAATTTAAAAGTAGTAACAAACTGTTAAATTCTCAACTTGATTTGAATGAATCCCCTTTGTTAAATTAAAAAAATTAAATAAATATTTATTGTATTGTTGCTTAGATCAGTTGGAACACAATTCATAATTTGTTAACATGTCTGAAGAAGGTACAGTGTACCGAAACAGCTGTCACTGAATTATATAATAAATATGAAAATCAAATAAAACTATGTTTTATTTTAATTAATAAATATGGATTTTCATCAAGTAAACACCAACTCAATTGATTACAATGATAAGATCTTAAAACAAGGAGTGAACATATTATCTCAACTTTAAATTGAACCCATTATTGGAAATAATATAAAATTACATAAAAATGGAGTATATAATTTGGAAGAACATCTAGAGATAGACATTAAAATATGAGTCAGTGTGTAAATGATCACTTATAAGAAATAATGATAACGAAACATACCACTAGGCTTTATCCTTGATGATTATATTTATTACATTTTTTTATTATATAAAACTTTCCTCATTAGAGGATTGCCTCAAGTACAAAGTGATACAGACAATTAATTTTTGTAATTGATGAAATACATTTTGTAAATATATTTTAAAAAATTCAACCTCTGGCCTAATTGAAGTATAAATACTATAAAGTAATTTTGTAAATATGGTTTCTTAAAATTGAAATTGATCCTCTAATGGCATCGATGACAATTCTAGAAAGATACACCCTGTCCAAATCTAAGAAATTCCAAAATTTGGTTAAGAATCCTGGTATAGTCTTACCCCGATCATCAATCCTGTGACAGTTATACTATCTAGTTGGTATTTATCTTTGTAATAGTCAATTGTTGGCTCATATATGGCTTTCTTTTCAGAGTCAATTTCCTCAGGTTGGCCACTATGAGTCTCATATATATATATATATATATATATATATATATATCCATCCATAGTAATTCTGCCCGAAGGCAGGTCCTTCACTGCAATCATAGCATTTTCATGCTATGCTTGCAGCTTTACTAGGGAATTGCATAGGTGTGGTAGCTTCCCGTTGCTTTCCACACCGGTGAAGGATGATGATGATAATGATAAGGATGATGATGATAAAGATGATGGCCATATAATTTCGGGGACCGTTTGGGCCTTAAAGTTTTCCTGACATTTGTCTTACAGGTGACGAAATACCCCGATAAAAACCTCACCCAGAAAAACTGCCCCGACCGGGGATCGAACCCGGGCCCGCTGCGTGACAAGGCAGCACGCTACCTCGAGACTACAGCGGTGGACCTATATATATATATATATATATATAGTAAACAAAGGACTGACAGTGTTATTGTGTGTAGTTAGCTTCTAACTTAAATCTTCAAACTAAAATAAAATAATACAATGAAATAAACGACATGTAAATTTCAAAATAAAATATTTTCAAAAGTTAGCAATGTGTAATTTCATCATCATCATCATAGTACATTCACGAATTTAGGCCATTTGTTGACCTGTTTCGGCTTCAAGAGAAACACCATCCAGAAGTCTTTTGAGTGGACGTCCTGGTCTCCTTCTTCCTGCAGGTTGATATCTTAACATTTGTTTGGGTATTCTGTGATCTTCCATTCGATGAACATGTTGCATCCATCTTGACTTATAGTCAGAAATTTTGTTTTCTAAAGATTCCATGTGTAATTCTTCTAAGATGTCTTCATTTTTTTGTGGTCTAGTAGTGTGTGTAATTTAAAACTTCAAACTAAATGTCTGCAAATGATCAACAACGTATTCAGATAAGATACTTGTAAAATTTCAAGTTAGATATTTAATTATATTTGAACAAACAAAATGGTATGCAATCATGTTCCTTTCATAAACATACTGGCCTCTTTATCATTACCTATCATTACAGCCTCGTTATGTAACATAATTGTGTTTTCTTAGAAATAAGAAGAACAAATAACGCATAATGGACTGTCGCTTAAACAACGCTCTTCTCGAGAAAATAGTTGATGCAGCATGAATGTTTCATGTTCTGTAAGTCAGATGTACTACAACAAAAAGATGACGCAACACGATATACACTCCTCGCTCATTAACACATTTAAAATGTTAATTAGGTCGGAACACGACACACATTTGACGAAATCCTGAGGTGCTACTTAAAAAAATTATCAAGTTAATAAACCGAAATTAATATTTTCTAATCATTCAAAATTTAACAATTAAGATAATAATAATAATAATAATAATAATAATAATACTAATAATAATAATAATAATAATAATAATAATATTAGATTTTTATTCCTGAGAATTCTCCTCAACACAGAGGGTGTCTCTGATCGAACAATATCAAAATATAAAATAGGTTAAAATATTGATATCTAAAATATACAAAGTTAGATATTACTTTTCAGGTCTCTACACTGTTCACGATGTTACACTATTTGTCTCTTTCTTGTACATCATCCTCCACAACACGAAATCTTTCCTTGACATATGCACATTCTGTATCCAGGTAGTAGCAGGTCGTCCTCTTCCTCCTGTCCTCTTGATTTCCAATTTTTGTACAACCCTGGGTATTCTTCCTTCTCCCATTCTACGTACAGGTCCGTACCAATGTAGTCGTTTCCTTTCAATTGTGACTACACGTTCTTCTCTCACTTCTATCGGGTGTCTAATATTTGTGTTTCTAGTTATATCTTTCTTGAATATTCTGGCTGATCGTCTCTAGAAGCTCATCACCAATGCATTCACCTCATTAACATGTTTTCTGTTTAACGTCCATATCTCTTCTCATTACAAGTCTACGGTTTGAATATTTTATTTTTTACCGTTTATTATATTCCTACTCAATAAAACTGAGTTTATCATCCATTTACTTTCTTCCCACTACTGAGTTTATCATCCATTTACTTTCTTCCCACTACTGAGTTTATCATCCATTTACTTTCTTCCCACTACTGAGTTTATCATCCATTTACTTTCTTCCCACTACTGAGTTTATCATCCATTTACTTTCTTCCCACTACTGAGTTTATCATCCATTTACTTTCTTCCCACTACTGAGTTTATCATCCATTTACTTTCTTCCCACTACTGAGTTTATCATCCATTTACTTTCTTCCCACTACTGAGTTTATCATCCATTTACTTTCTTCCCACTACTGAGTTTATCATCCATTTACTTTCTTCCCACTACTGAGTTTATCATCCATTTACTTTCTTCCCACTACTGAGTTTATCATCCATTTACTTTCTTCCCACTACTGAGTTTATCATCCATTTACTTTCTTCCCACTACTGAGTTTATCATCCATTTACTTTCTTCCCACTACTGAGTTTATCATCCATTTACTTTCTTCCCACTACTGAGTTTATCATCCATTTACTTTCTTCCCACTACTGAGTTTATCATCCATTTACTTTCTTCCCACTACTGAGTTTATCATCCATTTACTTTCTTCCCACTACTGAGTTTATCATCCATTTACTTTCTTCCCACTACTGAGTTTATCATCCATTTACTTTCTTCCCACTACTGAGTTTATCATCCATTTACTTTCTTCCCACTACTGAGTTTATCATCCATTTACTTTCTTCCCACTACTGAGTTTATCATCCATTTACTTTCTTCCCACTACTGAGTTTATCATCCATTTACTTTCTTCCCACTACTGAGTTTATCATCCATTTACTTTCTTCCCACTACTGAGTTTATCATCCATTTACTTTCTTCCCACTACTGAGTTTATCATCCATTTACTTTCTTCCCACTACTGAGTTTATCATCCATTTACTTTCTTTCCACTACTGAGTTTATCATCCATTTACTTTCTTCCCACTACTGAGTTTATCATCCATTTACTTTCTTCCCACTACTGAGTTTATCATCCATTTACTTTCTTCCCACTACTGAGTTTACCATCCATTTACTTTCTTCCCACTACTGAGTTTATCATCCACTTACTTTCTTCCCACTACTGAGTTTATCATCCACTTTTACTTTCTTCCCACTACTGAGTTTATCATCCATTTACTTTCTTCCCACTACTGAGTTTATCATCCATTTACTTTCTTCCCACTACTGAGTTTATCATCCATTACTTTCTTCCCACTACTGAGTTTATCATCCATTTACTTTCTTCCCACTACTGAGTTTACCATCCATTTACTTTCTTCCCACTACTGAGTTTATCATCCACTTACTTTCTTCCCACTACTGAGTTTATCATCCATTTACTTTCTTCCCACTACTGAGTTTATCATCCATTTACTTTCTTCCCACTACTGAGTTTATCATCCATTTACTTTCTTCCCACTACTGAGTTTATCATCCATTTACTTTCTTCCCACTACTGAGTTTATCATCCATTTACTTTCTTCCCACTACTGAGATTATCATCCATTTACTTTCTTCCCACTACTGAGTTTATCATCCATTTACTTTCTTCCCACTACTGAGTTTATCATCCATTTACTTTCTTCCCACTACTGAGTTTATCATCCATTTACTTTCTTCCCACTACTGAGTTTATCATCCATTTACTTTCTTCCCACTACTGAGTTTATCATCCATTTACTTTCTTCCCACTACTGAGTTTATCATCCATTTACTTTCTTCCCACTACTGAGTTTATCATCCATTTACTTTCTTCCCACTACTGAGTTTATCATCCATTTACTTTCTTCCCACTACTGAGTAATCATCCATTTACTTTCTTCCCACTACTGAGTTTATCATCCATTTACTTTCTTCCCACTACTGAGTTTATCATCCATTTACTTTCTTCCCACTACTGAGTTTATCATCCATTTACTTTCTTCCCACTACTGAGTTTATCATCCATTTACTTTCTTCCCACTACTGAGTTTATCATCCATTTACTTTCTTCCCACTACTGTGTTTATCATCCATTTACTTTCTTCCCACTACTGAGTTTATCATCCACTTACTTTCTTCCCACTACTGAGTTTATCATCCACTTACTTTCTTCCCACTACTGAGTTTATCATCCACTTACTTTCTTCCCACTACTGAGTTTATCATCCACTTACTTTCTTCCCACTACTGAGTTTACCATCCATTTACTTTCTTCCCACTACTGAGTTTATCATCCACTTACTTTCTTCCCACTACTGAGTTTATCATCCACTTACTTTCTTCCCACTACTGAGTTTATCATCCATTTACTTTCTTCCCACTACTGAGTTTATCATCCATTTACTTTCTTCCCACTACTGAGTTTATCATCCATTTACTTTCTTCCCACTACTGAGTTTATCATCCATTTACTTTCTTCCCACTACTGAGTTTATCATCCATTTACTTTCTTCCCACTACTGAGTTTATCATCCATTTACTTTCTTCCCACTACTGAGTTTATCATCCATTTACTTTCTTCCCACTACTGAGTTATCATCCATTTACTTCTTCCCACTACTGAGTTTATCATCCATTTACTTTCTTCCCACTACTGAGTTTATCATCCATTTACTTTCTTCCCACTACTGAGTTTATCATCCATTTACTTTCTTCTCCCACTACTGAGTTTATCATCCATTTACTTTCTTCCCACTACTGAGTTTATCATCCATTTACTTTCTTCCCACTACTGAGTTTATCATCCATTTACTTTCTTCCCACTACTGAGTTTATCATCCATTTACTTTCTTCCCACTACTGAGTTTATCATCCATTTACTTTCTTCCCACTACTGAGTTTATCATCCATTTACTTTCTTCCCACTACTGAGTTTATCATCCATTTACTTTCTTCCCATACTGAGTTTATCATCCATTTACTTTCTTCCCACTACTGAGTTTATCATCCATTTACTTTCTTCCCACTACTGAGTTTATCATCTATTTACTTTCTTCCCACTACTGAGTTTATCATCCATTTACTTTCTTCCCACTACTGAGTTTATCATCCATTACTTTCTTCCCACTACTGAGTTTATCATCCATTTACTTTCTTCCCACTACTGAGTTTATCATCCATTTACTTTCTTCCCACTACTGAGTTTATCATCCATTTACTTTCTTCCCACTACTGAGTTTATCATCCATTTATCTTTCTTCCCACTACTGAGTTTATCATCCATTTACTTTCTTCCCACTACTGAGTTTATCTTCCATTTACTTTCTTCCCACTACTGAGTTTATCATCCATTTACTTTCTTCCCACTACTGAGTTATCATCCATTACTTTACTTTCTTCCCACTACTGAGTTTATCATCCATTTACTTTCTTCCCACTACTGAGTTTATCATCCATTTACTTTCTTCCCACTACTGAGTTTATCATCCATTTACTTTCTTCCCACTACTGAGTTTATCATCCATTTACTTTCTTCCCACTACTGAGTTTATCATCCATTTACTTTCTTCCCACTACTGAGTTTATCACCCATTTACTTTCTTCCCACTACTGAGTTTATCATCCATTTACTTTCTTCCCACTACTGAGTTTATCATCCATTTACTTTCTTCCCACTACTGAGTTTATCATCCATTTACTTTCTTCCCACTACTGAGTTTATCATCCATTTACTTTCTTCCCACTACTGAGTTTATCATCCATTTACTTTCTTCCCACTACTGAGTTTATCATCCATTTACTTTCTTCCCACTACTGAGTTTACCATCCATTTACTTTCTTCCCACTACTGAGTTTATCATCCACTTACTTTCTTCCCACTACTGAGTTTATCATCCACTTACTTTCTTCCCACTACTGAGTTTATCATCCACTTACTTACTTCCCACTACTGAGTTTATCATCCATTTACTTTCTTCCCACTACTGAGTTTATCATCCATTTACTTTCTTCCCACTACTGAGTTTATCATCCATTTACTTTCTTCCCACTACTGAGTTTTATCATCCACTAACTTTCTTCCCACACTCTACTCTGAGTTTTATCATCCACTTACTGACTTCCCCACTGACTGAGTTTATAATCCAGTTACTTTCTTTCCACTACTGAGTTGATCATCAATTTTTTTACTTTCTTCCCACTACTGAGTTACTCATATCCATTTACTTTCTTCCCACTACTGATTTTACATCATCCATGTACTTTCTGCCCCACTAACTGAGTTTATCATCCATTTACTTTCTTCCCACTACACTGAGTTTAATCATCCTTTACTTTCTTTTCTCTCCCACTACTGAGTTTATCATCCATTTCCTTTCTTGTTCTCTTCCCACGACTGAGTTTATCATCCATTTCCTTTCTTTTCTTCCCACTACTGAGTTTTTCATTCATTTACTTTTCACTTCCCCAATACTGATTTTTTTATCTCCATCTTACTTTCTTCCCACTACTGAGTTTATCATCCCTTTACCTTTCTTCCCCACTACTTAGTTTATCATCCATTTACTTTCTTTCTTCCCCTACTGAGTTTATCATCCCCTTTCTTTCTTCTTCCCACTACTGAGTTTTATCATCCAGTTACTTTCTACTTTCTTCCCACTACTGAGTTTTTATCATCCATTTACTTTCTTCCCACTACTGAGTTTATCTATCCATTTAACTTTCTTCCCCTTCTTCCCACTACTTGAGTTAGCCATCCATTTACTTTCTTCCCACTACTGAGTGTTATCATCCATTTACTTTCGTTCTTCCCACTACTGAGTTTATCATCCATTTACTTTCTTCCCACTACTGAGAGTTATCATCCATTTACTTTCTTTCCCACGTACTACTGAGTTTATCATCCATTTTACTTTCTTCCCACTACTGAGTTTATCATCCATTTACTTTCTTCCCACTACTGATTTCTCTACTTTACTTTTCTTACTTTCTTCCCACTACTGAGTTTATCATCCATATTACTTTCTTACCCACTACTGAGTTTTAATCATCCATTTCCTTTCTTCCTCTCCCACTACTGATTTTTATCATCCATTTACTTTCTTTTCCCACTACTGAGTTTTATCATCCATTTAACTTTCTTTTCCCTTTCTTCCACATACTGAGTTTTATCATCCATTACTTTTCTTCTTCCCACTAACTGAGTTTATCATCCATTTACTTTCTTCCCACTACTGAGTTTATCATCCATTTACTTTGCTTCTGCCCACTACTGAGTTTTTCCATCCATTTACTTTCCTTCCCCACTACTGAGTTTATCATCCCATGTGACTTTCTTCCCACTACTGAGTTTATCATCCATTTACTTTCATTCACACTACTGAGTTTCTACATCCATTTACTTTGTCTACCACGACTGAGTTTATCAGCCATTTACTTTATTCCAACTACTGAGTTATCATCCATTTACTTTCTTCCCACTACGGAGTTTATCATCCATTTACTTTCTTCCCACTACTGAGTTTTATCATCCATTTACTTTTCTTTTCTCTTCCCTACTAACTGAGTTTATCATCCATTTACTTTTCTTCCCACGACTACGGAGTTTATCCAGTTACTTTCTTCCCACTACTGAGTTTATCATACCATTTACTTTCTTCCCACTACTGAGTTTTATCATCCATTTACTTTCTTGCCCACTACTGAGTTTATCATCCTGTTACTTTCTCTTCCCACTATACTGAGTTTATCATCCATTTACTTTCTTCCCACTACTGAGTTTATCATCCATTTACTTTCTTCCCACTACTGAGTTTATCATCCATTTACTTTCTTCCCACTACTGAGTTTATCATCCATTTACTTTCTTCCCACTACTGAGTTTATCATCCATTTACTTTCTTCCCACTACTGAGTTTATCATCCATTACTTTCTTCCACTACTGAGTTTATCATCCATTTACTTTCTTCCCACTACTGAGTTTATCATCCATTTACTTTCTTCCCACTACTGAGTTTATCATCCATTTACTTTCTTCCCACTACTGAGTTTATCATCCATTTACTTCTTCCCACTACTGAGTTTATCATCCATTTACTTTCTTCCCACTACTGAGTTTATCATCCATTTACTTTCTTCCCACTACTGAGTTTATCTTCCATTTACTTTCTTCCCACTACTGAGTTTATCATCCATTTACTTTCTTCCCACTACTGAGTTTATCATCCATTTACTTTCTTCCCACTACTGAGTTTATCATCCATTTACTTTCTTCCCACTACTGAGTTTATCATCCATTTACTTTCTTCCCACTACTGAGTTTATCATCCATTTACTTTCTTCCCACTACTGAGTTTATCATCCATTTACTTTCTTCCCACTACTGAGTTTATCATCCATTTACTTTCTTCCCACTACTGAGTTTATCACCCATTTACTTTCTTCCCACTACTGAGTTTATCATCCATTTACTTTCTTCCCACTACTGAGTTTATCATCCATTTACTTTCTTCCCACTACTGAGTTTATCATCCATTTACTTTCTTCCCACTACTGAGTTTATCATCCATTTACTTTCTTCCCACTACTGAGTTTATCATCCATTTACTTTCTTCCCACTACTGAGTTTATCATCCATTTACTTTCTTCCCACTACTGAGTTTACCATCCATTACTTTCTTCCCACTACTGAGTTTATCATCCACTTACTTTCTTCCCACTACTGAGTTTATCATCCACTTACTTTCTTCCCACTACTGAGTTTATCATCCACTTACTTACTTCCCACTACTGAGTTTATCATCCATTTACTTTCTTCCCACTACTGAGTTTATCATCCATTTACTTTCTTCCCACTACTGAGTTTATCTTCCATTTACTTTCTTCCCACTACTGAGTTTATCATCCATTTACTTTCTTCCCACTACTGAGTTTATCATCCATTTACTTTCTTCCCACTACTGAGTTTATCATCCATTTACTTTCTTCCCACTACTGAGTTTATCATCCATTTACTTTCTTCCCACTACTGAGTTTATCATCCATTTACTTTCTTCCCACTACTGAGTTTATCATCCATTTACTTTCTTCCCACTACTGAGTTTATCATCCATTTACTTTCTTCCCACTACTGAGTTTATCACCCATTTACTTTCTTCCCACTACTGAGTTTATCATCCATTTACTTTCTTCCCACTACTGAGTTTATCATCCATTTACTTTCTTCCCACTACTGAGTTTATCATCCATTTACTTTCTTCCCACTACTGAGTTTATCATCCATTTACTTTCTTCCCACTACTGAGTTTATCATCCATTTACTTTCTTCCCACTACTGAGTTTATCATCCATTTACTTTCTTCCCACTACTGAGTTTACCATCCATTTACTTTCTTCCCACTACTGAGTTTATCATCCACTTACTTTCTTCCCACTACTGAGTTTATCATCCACTTACTTTCTTCCCACTACTGAGTTTATCATCCACTTACTTACTTCCCACTACTGAGTTTATCATCCATTTACTTTCTTCCCACTACTGAGTTTATCATCCATTTACTTTCTTCCCACTACTGAGTTTATCATCCATTTACTTTCTTCCCACTACTGAGTTTATCATCCATTTACTTTCTTCCCACTACTGAGTTTATCATCCATTTACTTTTCTTCCCACTACTGAGTTTATCATCCATTTACTTTCTTCCCACTACTGAGTTTATCATCCATTTACTTTCTTCCCACTACTGAGTTTATCATCCATTTACTTTCTTCCCACTACTGAGTTTATCATCCATTTACTTTCTTCCCACTACTGAGTTTATCATCCATTTACTTTCTTCCCACTACTGAGTTTATCATCCATTTACTTTCTTCCCACTACTGAGTTTATCATCCATTTACTTTCTTCCCACTACTGAGTTTATCATCCATTTACTTTCTTCCCACTACTGAGTTTATCATCCATTTACTTTCTTCCCACTACTGAGTTTATCATCCATTTACTTTCTTCCCACTACTGAGTTTATCATCCATTTACTTTCTTCCCACTACTGAGTTTTATCATCCATTTACTTTCTTCCCACTACTGAGTTTATCATCCATTTACTTTCTTCCCACTACTGAGTTTATCATCCATTTACTTTCTTCCCACTACTGAGTTTATCATCCATTTACTTTCTTCCCACTACTGAGTTTATCATCCATTTACTTTCTTCCCACTACTGAGTTTATCATCCATTTACTTTCTTCCCACTACTGAGTTTATCATCCATTTACTTTCTTCCCACTACTGAGTTTATCATCCATTTACTTTCTTCCCACTACTGAGTTTATCATCCATTTACTTTCTTCCCACTACTGAGTTTATCATCCATTTACTTTCTTCCCACTACTGAGTTTATCATCCATTTACTTTCTTCCCACTACTGAGTTTATCATCCATTTACTTTCTTCCCACTACTGAGTTTATCATCCATTTACTTTCTTCCCACTACTGAGTTTATCATCCATTTACTTTCTTCCCACTACTGAGTTTATCATCCATTTACTTTCTTCCCACTACTGAGTTTATCATCCATTTACTTTCTTCCCACTACTGAGTTTATCATCCATTTACTTTCTTCCCACTACTGAGTTTATCATCCATTTACTTTCTTCCCACTACTGAGTTTATCATCCATTTACTTTCTTCCCACTACTGAGTTTATCATCCATTTACTTTCTTCCCACTACTGAGTTTATCATCCATTTACTTTCTTCCCACTACTGAGTTTATCATCCATTTACTTTCTTCCCACTACTGAGTTTATCATCCATTTACTTTCTTCCCACTACTGAGTTTATCATCCATTTACTTTCTTCCCACTACTGAGTTTATCATCCATTTACTTTCTTCCCACTACTGAGTTTATCATCCATTTACTTTCTTCCCACTACTGAGTTTATCATCCATTTACTTTCTTCCCACTACTGAGTTTATCATCCATTTACTTTCTTCCCACTACTGAGTTTATCATCCATTTACTTTCTTCCCACTACTGAGTTTATCATCCATTTACTTTCTTCCCACTACTGAGTTTATCATCCATTTACTTTCTTCCCACTACTGAGTTTATCATCCATTTACTTTCTTCCCACTACTGAGTTTATCATCCATTTACTTTCTTCCCACTACTGAGTTTATCATCCATTTACTTTCTTCCCACTACTGAGTTTATCATCCATTTACTTTCTTCCCACTACTGAGTTTATCATCCATTTACTTTCTTCCCACTACTGAGTTTATCATCCATTTACTTTCTTCCCACTACTGAGTTTATCATCCATTTACTTTCTTCCCACTACTGAGTTTATCATCCATTTACTTTCTTCCCACTACTTATATTTTGATTAATAACCATGTTCGTTGTACCCTTTATTTCCAACATTGAGTCCAAGTAACGAAAATTTTGGAATGATCATCTTGAAGAAGATTTCTGGGCTGTAGGCCGTGGTCTTGAGGCTTGAAGTTCCTCGACGTTTCGCCAGAGACTCCATGTGGCATCCTCAAGGGTGAGACAATCCTTGAGGATGCTAGACGCAGTCTCTGGCGAAACGTCGGGGACATTCAAGCCTCAAGACTACGGCCTACAGCCCTGAAATCTTCTTCAAGATCATCATAGCAACTCGGGCCGTGAAAGCCTAAGTGAATACATTCGAAAATTTTGAAATAATGTTTTTTATTCATTGAGAATTGTCCTCATCATTGAGGGTTTTCTCCAACCAATCTTAATAATTAATATGAGTTTTTAAAATATAGACTACGGACTTATAGACTGTCAGTTTTTAATACACATTCAAAAATCTCCCTTAATTAAAGTTCTCTATCGTTTTTTGTCCCCTGTGACTTGATCCGTTACACTAAATTTCCTCATTGAATGTTGAATGCTATTCTTCTAAGCTGTACTTTGTCTTCCATATCTGTTTCTTCTTTAAATTTTCCATGTATGGATGGCCTTTAGTAGTCTTCCAACCTGCATATTTCTTATCTGTCCATACCATATTAACTTCCTGTGTTCAATCTCATCCATTACTTCTTTCTGCATTCATCAATTTTCTATATATTTCTAATTCTTTCCAGGCGAGATTTTCTGGCAGCTCTTCTTCAAAAATACATTTCAACTGCTGTTATTCTGTTGGCATATTGTTCTGTCATTGTCTAAACCTTCGATTCATATAACATTATACTTAATAATAATAATAATAATAATAATAATAATAATATTATTATTATTATTAATATTCCTCCATTATCATTTACAATGTCGTCACCAAATGGACGAACTACATTAGGATTAAACATTTTCCTCGTTCTTCCATTAAAAATCTCCTGCCATTATAACTTCTCTAGAATTTCCAATTTCATTTATAATACATTATTTAAAAGATAAAAAAAATGAAATCTTAGTTAATAAGTGTTCGTCGTCACTTATTCCATATCATTGTTAGTTTCTTTCCAAGCAAATCGATGTATATATTTTTTTATATTTTCATTTATGGGTTCCCAACTCTTAACCCTTTTTTCGAAATTTATTCTTAATAGTTACACTAGTCTGCATGATATCAGATGATTGGAAACGAATACGTTGTATTAGTTCACTTTTTTATGCTGATTCCAGAACTGTTCTTAGTTTTCTTCTATCGCTCGCGTACAGTTTTTTTTTTCACAATGAACCTAATCTGTTTTCATATATTTATTGGCGAGAGCATAATATGTGACGGTAATGGGTATTGTTGGAGGGAAATTTGTCAATTCAAGCCTCTAAGCCTTTAGTTTGGCACAACTGCTGCTGAGGTTGTTATTGGGTGACTTTGGAAGTGTTGTTCATCTCAGGCACTTGCATTATCAATGCTGTTCTCATTTTATATCTCTAGTATGACTGCAAGTATGGCAATGTCTACACGCAAGTGTGTGAACAATCCTAACATTTTCTTCTATATTTGTGGAAATTATACAATGCTTAAGCAAAGAACGGGTAAGCTTACTATGCATATTTTAAAGTGAAACTTGATGATCAGAATAAGGCGTGGGCGCCGAACAAAGTTTGCCGCTATTGCATTGAGAGGTTAAGATTGTGGACAAAAGGAAAGAAAACGTGCATGCCGTTTGCGATTCCTATGGTGTGGAGTGAACCTAAAGACCACCTTAATGACTGTTACTCCTGTTTTGCTTACTGTTCAGGGGTGTAATTAAAAAAATAAGAACCAAATTGAATATCCAAGCATCCTTTCAACCATTGAGCCAGTTCCATATGAAGAAGAGCTGCCTGTTTCTCTTCCTCCAGCTGTTTTAGAGAACCTGACAGAATATAATGTTAAAAGTGAACTTGATGCAATCACTGATGACGATACTGATGATATATATCAGCCTGAAGACGGCTTTACTCCACAACAGTTCTCTCAAAGTGGCCTTAACGATCTAGTTTGTGATCTGAATTTTCCAAAGGAATCTGCAGAACTACTTGGCTCACGGCTTAAAAGTAAGAATCTTCTAGAACCAGGAACACGTTACTCATGGTACAGACACAGAGAAAAATAACTAGAACCTAATTACAAGGCAATTATGGAAAATATGTAGGAAATTTTCAAAAAGTTGAATTGTAACATGAGTGTGAAAGTCCACTTTCTATGTTTCCATAACGGCTACATCCCCTAAAATCTGGGACATTATAGTGAAGCGCAAGGTGAACGTTTTCACCGAGATATGAAAGAGATGGAGAGGAGGTACCAGCAAACATGGAAGGAAACTACTGTTGGATGTTGATGAGGGAGACTAAAAATGGAGGAACTTCAAGGAAGTCAAAGAAGAGAAGGCTTCAAAATTTATTTCTCTCTGTTTTGTTACAAGGTAGTCACAAAATTATTAGTACAGTTCTCTACAGTATGTTTAACTTGTATTTTTAACAAATAATTATCTTGTGTGAAATGAAATTTGAATATATTTGTGCTTGTAGCAGCTAAAATGTGAAAATATAAATTCTTATTTTGTGAAAAAACCTGACGTGATAGACAAAAATGGAAATCATTTCTGGAATCACTGTAAACAATTGATTTAAGGACACCTATTTTAAATAAATCATCTGAGAAAAAGTTTGAAAATGCAGAATTGTGTTATAGTAACTCCTCTTGCAGCTCGTTTGTTCTTCGGTACTCCACTATAAAATACAGTATATTGTCCAAATTTATCATTTACATTTCCCTCCTTCATTGTTTCTGTTAATATTACAATATCCTGATTCATTTCTTCACATTCATACTGAATGTCGACCTAGATTTAAATGGATGGATTATGTAAGAAGAGATATGAGGGAGCTAGGTCTGGAAGAATTGGAATGGGAAGATAGAGAAGAATTGAGAAGGAAGATAATAATTTAAAAAGGTTTGGTCACGGGAAGATGTTTTATTACATTGTAAACCTGTTTAAAAATATAAATACATTATTATTATTATTATTATTATTATTATTATTATTATTATTATTATAACAATTCTAATTTGTGTTATATAAGGTCATGTCTTCAAACCAAGGAAATATCAATTACATCTGAATTCTGGTATTTTTGTTTTTGTATAGGACAGCGAGTTTGCGTATCCAATCAGGAGGAACAGAATATCCTATTTGAAGTTTATTAGCATTTTAGAATCCAACACCTAACTACAAGCCAACACCTTCCTTGCATACATATCTGGCAAGCATTTCTGTTATCTACCTATAGGGCAGATATGCGCTACAGACTTTAATTTATATAATAATAATAATAATAATAATAATAATAATAATAATAATAATAATAATACATTATTTCACCTAATGAAGTTAAGAACGTAAGGTTCTCGCTTCCACATCACTAAGGTTAAATTATAGAGTTATTAACATGTTATTAATTATCAGACCTGTTCCAAAAATATATAACAATGTTTGAGGATAAAGAACCAATAAGATGACTCCAATAATGGAATTAGTTTAATTAGAAAATTAATAGCTTCAGATGATTCACCATTTTCAAAATATTAAATTTGTATATTCGCCAATGAAGTTGAAAAATAAATTTGGTGGTAGGTTACGATATGTAGGCTAATTGTAATCCTTATTTGTGGAAAGTTGATTGATTATACGTGGAATGATTGGAAAACATTAGCACAGGATGGAGAGCTTATGTTCCCGCGGAACGTGACCCAAGGGAAGTTAGAGTTAGCCTAGATCTAAAATATTAATTTATACAGTACGTTCATTACAAACTTCTAATTTAACCAAAATTCGAGATTTTATTAATGCATTTAGCTTTTAGTGCTATTGCTATTATTACTATTTATGGTATTATTGTCCACCGCTGTGGTCTCGAGGTAGCGTGCTGCCTTGTCACGCAGCGGGCCCGGGTTCGATCCCCGGTCGGGGCAGTTTTTCTGGGTGAGGTTTTTATCGAGGTTTTTCCTCACCTATAAGACAAATGTCAGAAAAACTTTAAAGCCCAAACGGTCCCCGAAATCATATGGCCATCATCATCATCCTTATCATTATCATCATCATCACCATCATCCTTCACCGGTGTGGAAAGCAACGGGAAGCTACCACACCTTCACAATTCCCTAGTAAAGCTGCAAGCATAGCATGAAAATGCTATGATTGCAGTGAAGGACCTGCCTTCGGGCAGAATTACTATGGATGGGTGGTATTATTACTAACTAACCACTGTCGAATCCACAGGTTCATGGCCGCGTGGACATATGCTCTCCATATATCCCTTTCTTGAGCTAATATTTCCAAATCATCCCTTATATAATCTACTTCCCTCAAATCATGGTTAATGTTAGTCTCCTACCTCATTCTTGGTTCACCAACAAAGCGTTTTCCCTCAGGATTTCCTATAAGAAAACAACATGCCCCTTTTCCATTTCCCATTCGTGCCACATATCCTCAGCATCGCAGTCTGCGAGACTTAACTGTTCTTACTCGTTTCCTAAAAACATCATATTGCTAACTGTTATATAATCTTGTACGCTCGATTGTCTGTTCGTCTCTCTTTGGTCCAAAAATGTCCTGTAAACTTTATTCTCAAATGATAGTAATCATATCTCCTTCCTTAAAGTAATAGAACATGTTTCGCATCCATATACTATAACTGCGGGAATAACATTTTATATATATTTTCAGGTTAACCTTTTAAGAAACGTTGGGATGACAGGAGTCCCTGTAACGCATAAAAACAACAATTTGCAGATGTGAGCCTATGTTTATTTCCTTGCACAACTCATTTCTCTTGTAATTGTTGTTCCTAGGAATTTGAATTCAGGCAATTCTTTAAAATTAACTCAAATTTAAGTTTGTAACTTGTAAAATGTGTGATCATATTTTCAATTCTATTGAAGCCTCAATGTTTTTTTTTTAAATACTCAATAGAGTGTGCGTGTTGGTACCTAGTAGGCCTATCTCCTCATTAACGCCTAATAATGCATCATCAATATAAACTGACGGCTTATTAATACCATTGTGTTGGAAGCTTTCTTTATCCTCTACAGATGTTTTGGCATGCTCTAGTACAAAATTGAATAGGATAAGAGATAATAAATGTCCTTCATTTAACCCGTTGTGAATTTAAAATGTAACCGAAAACTGTTTGCCAAACGCACCCCCACTTTGTGGCATGTAGACACATTTGAATAAGTAATTTTTTTAGGAATTCAGTTCTCCAAAAGGATACTTCTCCCTCTTATTTGAATCGTATACTTTGATATATCCATATAAATAATGCAAAGTGCCATTTTTTTGCCATTTATTTTGTAAAATCAGTCTTATACTAAAATGTTGATTTATTGTAAACCTGTTTCTTCTATGTCCTATTATGTTGTCAATATAGTGAGTAAGTCTGGATATAAATACATTTGTTAGAATTTTGTACGAATTTGGAAGTAATGATATGACCTTGGAGTTGTTGCAAACATTTTTATCTCCTATCTTACGTATTGGTACAATAATCAAATATGTCCATTCGTTTAGGATAATCTCTACTTCCAAAACCATACTAAGCAACCGACGTATCTTGTCCATCAAATTTTTTACTCTAATTTTATAAATTTTGCTGGGATCCAATCTGGACCTTATGCTTTATACATCTTTAATTTTTTATGCATTTGATACTATTTTTGTTATCACTATTATTAGGCCGTATATATTTGAACATTAGGTCTCTATAGTGTGATAGACATGTATGTTATTAAATTTATAATGGCTAATGAAATCATAATTGAATCATAATTGTTATTATCTATATTATCCTCAGTTCGTAAAGTGAGGGATAGTATATAGCAATGTTAAATATATATATAATGTAATATTATTACTATTGTTATTATTGTTTTATAATAATAATAAAGTAACTTGGCACTATCGAACACGTAAGTTTAAGGCCAACGTTTGCTACCTTCCTCATGTTATTTAACAACTTTCTCAGCTCATTTTTGGTCAACCTTTTGGGCGCTTTGTTTTGATTCTTGCAAGGAGTTTCCAAGTCCTTTTTCCCCATTCCCTATTCGTTTCGCTTTCCTTTTGATTCTTACAACGAGTTTCCATGCCCCCTTTCATTCCCCATTCTTTCCACATGTTCTGCTCATCGCAGTCTACGGTACTTAACTTTTCTTTTTATATCCTATTTATTATGTAACTTATACCTATGAGTGACCATATTTATAGTTCTATTGATATTTTTCTGCAGCCTATTTTTTAAATACTCATAAATGTCATGAAAGTTAACGTTATGTAGTATTGTACATGCATCTGCCTGTTCGTACTTTATTCTCGCCTACTGGTACTATGTTCCTTACCTTAAAGTAAGAATACATGCTTCGCATTCAAATAATGTATTTGGAAGAATAAAACTATTATTGTTATAGAAACCAATATTAATTATGCAGCATTTTTATAGGATTAGTAACGAAGTTAGTTCTATGACATTGAAAGTAGGAAGAACATAGAAGTCCAAATATCAGAGATATGTCAGTCCTGTCAATTCCAAAATATTAACTTCAAATTATGTCGTAAAGTGGAAAAGTGATTACAGTAATAACACAAATAAGATGTTAGTTGGTAGACATAAATATTACATCTGAAATATGCAGCGGAACTTCGAAGAAGGAAATGCTTAAAAATTGACTTGTGGGCCGATCCATTCATCCAAAACTTCAACCATCTATCATTATCGTAATTATGGTTTGCCGTGAATTGAAGAAATTGGCTGTACATATTCGGGCAGCTGTACACAACCGGAGAAAAATTATCTTTGAATATTAGAGGTCATTTGCAATAATGTTATGATCCTATTTACTGAACAGGAAAGCATTGGAAAATCTGTCATTATTAGTGACTGTTAAATCTTAGATTTAATGTTTATGTTTATTTATGTTTTACGCGTTTACGCCATTGCTACGCAGTATGGGATTCGAATGTAATTTTCCGTTTTTCTTGTATAGTTGTTTACATTCGAAATACCATCTGTTTACTTTTGGTTACAGTTGCTTGCATTAGACCGACCTTATTGTCTATAGATATATGAATGCTGTCGGTCTGATTGCTAGTTTGTTGTGTTAGTAATGTATTTACTTAAGTAATTACGAACGTCGAGCTCTCTCTCAAGCAAGTTCTCTACTGACACTCGGTCAGATAGATCGAGCTCACTCTACACTCGACCCTCAACTTGGTAGGTAGACTTATCTCTACAAGTTAGTTATGTTCTATTTCTACTCTCTTCATTGGAAGTAGATTTATTTTCAAGTTATAACATATTTCTACTCTCTACCTAAGTAGTAGATTTATTTACGAGTAGAAGTTCCAGCATCTGTGGAATACGTGATCATTTTTGATTATCAATTCTTCTATGTATTGGAGCAGCTGCCAGACTTCAACTTCGGCTGTGCGAATTGGCAGTCACAGTGACCACTACAAGAGGGCATCGTATCCCAATAGAAACTGAACAGACCGGGAAAAATTAAAATGTGTTGACCCCTACAGTGACAATCGACCCTGAATGGACGAATTTCGCATCGTCTCTTTAATGTTTACATTTTAATTTATGGAGGTATATCTTCTTATTGATCTGCCGTTCTTTCTTTCTTTCCTTTTTGTAAATTTGTTGGCAGTTTCATCTTTGATCTATCCAAAGATTATGGTTCAGAGCAACCAACCTTGTAATGTTTCTTTAAATCTTTCCAGAAAGTTTTTAATTAGCCTGATGCGCCCATCATTCACTTTGCCGCGTGTTTATAGCTACTAGCAAGTCGGACGCTATGGAGAGAGGTCGTGCGCGGAGGAGTCTACTCCGTCATGTAGGTGTAATTTAGATCTCGTATCTGAAATTTAGATAAACTAGTAAATAAATGAAACAATTGCAATGTAAAACTGTATGTGCAAGTGTTTCTACCACAAGACTTTACACGTTCCCTTGAATAAATAACCACTCTACCTTAAACCAATATATGGTTCCCTATGGAAATACAGCCTCTATCATTAAACATATTAAGTTTACACGGAACATTTCCTGATGATCCTCCACACAAAAAAATATATTCTACGTACGATGAACTTCGTCTAAGACCATGTACATCTGGATCTACCACTGCAATTTATGGAATTCTGATGGAAGAACCTGGATGTGGAGAATCTCATATCAGCCACTGTAATAATAATAATAATAATAATAATAATAATAATAATAATAATAATAATAATAATAATAATAATAATAATAATAATGTTATATTTATTCTGGCAGAGTTAAGGCCATAAGGCCTTCTCTTCCACTCAACCAGCACAAATACAAATACATATTTGACAAATATAGATATACACTATACTAATTATTAACAGTTAAAGATACATTAAATGTAGCAATGTAAATTTCATGTACAAACAACATTTATACGATAATAACAATAATAATACTTACGATAATAATAATATAATAATGTTAATAATAATATAATAATGATAAAAATAATAAAAGTATGAATATGATAAATTATATGAGAAACACCTATTAATATATATGATGAAGTCGAGGTTAGAGCAAATATAAATTCAGATTTCTTTTAAAAGTTGCCAATGTCCGGCAGCCCCTTATTTCTTGTGGCAGGGAATTCCAGTTGCGAGAAGTGAAGATAGTATATGACATGGAGTGATGTGATGTCCTATGTTGCGGTATATTAAGTAAGAGACTATGTTGTGATCTTGTGTTTAAGTTATGGTTTGAGGATAGATACTGGAAACGAGATGATAAATAATTGGGAATCGAGGTATATAGGATCTTAAATAAGAGAATTAGACAATCCGATTTTCTTCTCTCTTTTAGATGTAGCCAAGACAATTCGTGGAAAAATGGAGAACTGTGATCGTATTTTCGAACATTAAATATGAATCTGATACACATATTATGGACACGCTGCAGTTTGTCCGACAATCCGTCACTTATGTTAGTTAGTAGAACGTCACAGTATTGAAAATGCGGCATCACTTAGGTTTGAATTAAAATTCTTTTAAGAGCTGTAGGAAGAAAATTTTTGAGACGCTTTAGGGAATGCTTTAAGGAGAAGATCTTTTTAGATGTTTGTTTTACTTGGACATGCCAATTTTAATTTGAATCTGAGTAAAGTCCAAGTTTTTAACGACATCGGTATAAGGAATTTGTTCGTTATCTAATATGACAGCCGGCATGTTGCCATTGTTTATGGAGTATAATAGTCTTGGATGTCCGATAATTATTGCTTGCGTTTTGTTTACATTTAGTTTTAGCCCATATTATCTGGACCATAAAGATATATGTCTGAGGTCAGTGTTTACTTTGTCAATATATTCCTTAATTTCGTCAGGCCTAAAGTGTGTGTAAATCTGTAAGTCGTCGGCATAAAGATGATGCTTGCAGTGTTGTAGTTTCTTGGTCACGTCATTAATATAAATTGAGAAGAGAAGAGGAGCGAGAACGCCGCCTTGAGGTACCCCTTTCCTCAACAAGCGCCAGGAAGCAATTCGATTATTACTGTGTCTACAGTGAAAATATGACGAGGTTGAACCGTGTATAAGTTATATTTGCGTGTGCTTTCGAGATATCTGTGTGTGTTGCCCTGCGATAACTCTATTCCACCGATGTCTGCTTGTATATCTGTGCCAACCGTTCCTGAATTCACCATTCCACCTCCACTTCCTTTGGTTACGTGCGCCAGCGCAATGCTTGCGCCGACGTAATATCTGCCCGCGACACGAGACGATCTGGGTCAGTCTGCAATTCCTGACCGACCGGCAGTCTTCCCTTCTGGGTTCCTGTTCAGTTGCGACGTGTATCGCTGCTTCTTTGGTTTCTTCCAGCTTCCTTGAACGAGGAATTGACATGGAGACGCCATGGGAGGAATGAAGCTTCAGTTAGAAGAAAATGCTGTATGATTGTTGTTTGGCATGAACTGTTTATTATTATTATTATTATTATTTATTATTATTATATCATTTTATCAGGACTAATACATAGAATACTATATTATTTGTTAATTATGCATTCAGTCTACATTTGTGATGAAGCTATTTATTTATTTATATTATGTCGACTCTCATATACTCATTGATTAATATATATATATATATATATATATATATATATATATATATATTCATTTGACATGCTGATTTGTTATTTAAGTAGTAGATCACTTGAACTTCAGTCTAGCAATAGCTTAGTACTATATTTAAGTGTCCCCGTGAGTACTCATGATTCTAGAACATTTATTAGCTCAGATTAGAATATTTATCGATATTGATTATATGTATCTAGTAGATACCCAAGTTAAATTAATGAAACAACTCCGTGAACATTATGGGCCCAGCCACGGAGATACTCTGCTTAGAAACTTACGGTTTATTCTATTTAACGTTAGTTCTCTGTTATTACGCGACATTTCATGCTTAGTTACATTGATGGACTTTTGTATGTCTATTGTATTTACTTATACATCTTTAGAGAGCTTAATCGATACCCAGAGCACATGAGGTCCCCCTCTCGACCAGTGCAAGGTGATATTAGAGTGTTGGTCTTCGTCCATTATTGGAATCGATTGTACACTTGTGTAATTTAATTGATTGTGGCCGGACACTTGAATGGTTAATAAATTCTAAGTTCCACATCAGATCACAAGCGCTTGTTGATACACAAAGTTGAAGTGGTTCATGAAACTGAGTTCATTGTCTACTATTCAAGGAGCAGTGGTAACACGCTTGATTCATAATTTGAAGCTTGTGAGTGGAGCCTTACTGAAGTTTTCATTTTGACCTATTCAATTGTTCTATGTACGATTATCTCTGCAAAATAATTGTATCTGTGATCAATTTTAATTACAATACGAATTACATCTGGCCAATTTTAATTACATGTTAAGTTTCTCTGACATATTTTAATTATATGACTAATCACGGAAACCCACAACGGCAGACACGGCAGATATAGATATATCGGAACGGCGAAAAGGGCGGAAGTGGCAATCCATTCTCTGGGGATGAAATAAGAGACCCAGCTCGGGGAAACAAGAGTAAAGTCCTCAACGGCAGAAGACGGAAGAGGCAACCCTCCTTTGCGGGGATTAAACACAAGGAAGCAAGTCCAAAGACTTTAAGGAGGTAGCCCCTCCAAAGGAATAACCCTGCAGAACGTTAGTAGCATACTCAGGGGACACTTCAAAATACGTAAAAGCTCCATAGAGATAGCCGGACTGTTCAACCGATAACGACAAATGCAAACATAAGGATAAACGTTTTGGAATTCAAGACCAAATTAAAGTTGCAACATGGAATGCCAGAGGAATACATCATAAAGAAACCGAATTGGGAAGAGAATTAAAAAGAAAGAGGTATAGATATAGCAGTGATAACAGAAACAAAAAAGTAACAAAGAGGAAGTCAAGATTTAAGTGATTATATAATGTTTTATAGTGGAGTTGAAAGAACAGAAAGAGCTCAAGCAGGAGTAGCAAAATTAGTAAACACAAGATTAAGGAAAACAATAACTGCATATGGATGGATATATCAGAGAATAATGAAAATAAGATGCAAAATACCAAAAGGAAATCTTACTGTAATAGGAATCTATGCATCAGAGGAAGGCAGAAAACAAGAAACTAGCCTACAGAATTTTTACCTACAACTACAAACGATAATAGGCCAAAAAAACGAAAACGATTACTTAATCATAGCAGGAGATGCAAATGCACGTATAGGGAAAACATCAATTACAAATGTAACTGAAAACAATGGAGAAGAAACGCTAGATTATAATGGGAAAACATTATTAAATTTCGCATGCTTTAATCAACTGAATAACGAACAATTACTTCAGACATGCGGAAATACATAAATATACGAGAAGTGAGAGAGGATCATGCTCTATAATAGATTACATTACGGTTAATCAAAAAATGAAAAAGCTAGTCAGAGACACAAGAGTCTTCAGAGGAAGCGATATGCATAGTGACCATTACCATTAGTAAAATCATCATCTTCTTCTGCTTCATGAAATTAGGCCTTTTGACCTGTTTTCACATCAAGTGGGATTTAATGAATCCTCCCATCTAGTAAATGGGCGTCCAACATTTATATGTCTTATTGGTTTGTACTTTAGTATCAGATGAGGGATTCTATCTGTAGGCATTCTCTTGACATGTTCATACCAGTTGTTTCTCATGTTGTCAATTCTATTTGTTAAATTGAAAATATTTAAGTCATTCCTAATATCCTCACTTCTTTTCTTGTCCAAAATTGTCACACCTGCTACTGAACGTAGGAACTTCATTTCTGCAGTTTCTATTTTCCTTCTGTCTGAACGGTTAAGAGTCCAATTTTCACTTGCATATGTTAAGACAGGCACTGCCATAATTTTGTAAAATATTAGTAAAATAGATATACAAAAGAAATGGTATAGAAATTGGAATAAAGAATTAAAGAAGAAGGAAGAAAACAAACAAGAAATTTGTAAGAAAAAATTGTTAGAAGAAGATTCGATACAATATTTATACAAAAGAATCGGAAGAGCCATAAAAGGAAATTGAAGAAGAATGGATTATTAATTACATAAAAATAAAACGTAGTTTTATTTGATTTTCATATTTATTATATAATTCAGTGACAGCTGTTTCGGTACACTGTACCTTCTTCAGACAAGTTAACAAATTATGAATTGTGTTCCAACTGATCTAAGCAACAATACAACAATATTTATTTAAATTTTTAAATTTAACAAAGGGGATTCATTCAAATGAAGTTGAGAATTTAACAGCTTTTTACTACTTTTAAATTTATTAATTTATACAGCCTCCAAAAGATCTAACTTCTTACGCTTATCACAAATATGTAAAATTTGGATCGAAACAATGATTAAATTGGAATAGGTGGTTAGCATATTTTGAATTTTCTAAATTTCTGTTATATGCTAATGGATTAGTATAAAAGGACTCATACATGAAATAGCAAAATAAGTGTTAGTAACAAAGTAAATAGGAGGAATAAACAAAGTACTAAAAACTGGGATCCCGAAATTCAGAAACTGGCAAGAGATAAAAAAGTGGCCTACTTAAAATACTTAAACAACAAGAGTGACCAAAACAGAATAGAATATAATAGAACAAGAGCATTAGTAAAGAAATATACCTGAAAATTAAATAGAGAACATTAGGATAGATACCTAGCAGAAATGGAACACAATTTACACGGAACACAGGACAAAGTATATACATTTATAAGTAGCATTAATTCTGAAGTAAAAACAAAACAAATCTGCTATCTATACAAGATATAGAATTATAAAATTAGTATAAGAACTGTGGACGGACAATAAAAATAAAGAACAAATAATGCTCGTAGAAACAAGTAAACAATATGCAGAAGTAGATTAATTCGAAATGCAAGAAATGGTGGAAATATTAAAGACATGTAAAAATAATAAAGCATGCGGGCTAGATAATATAAACATAGAATTCATAAAATTATGTCCCATAGAATTCCCAAGAAAGATTATTAAAATTCTATAACAAGTGCTGGAAACAAAATACAATACCAGAAGAATGAAAATTGGAAAATAATCTCAGTTTAAAAAAAGGCGATAAAACAAAGCCAGAAAACTATAGAGGAATAAGTTTACTAGTGCAGCATACAAAATATATGCAAAAATGATCAACCAAGGATTAATAACTCTAATAGACGTATTAATTCAGAAGAGTATACAGATTTTAGGAAAGGAAGATGCTGTACAGACAACGTATTCACTTTAAAACAAATAATAGAGAAGCGAAGAGCATTCAACTTAGAAACGCACATGTTCTTTATAGATTATAAGAAATTATGGAACATATCAAGTGAAAAAGGAATTCCCCTACACTTGATAACGGTAATTTAAAAACTGTATGAGAAAACAACAACAAAAATAAGTCAAAGGGAATCAATGCATATAACAGGAGGAGTTAGACAAGGTTGCCCACTATCAACCACTATTTGTAACATTTATTTTGAGGATATGATAAGATCGTGGAAGCAAATGTCGACTTGGGGTATTAACATAGGAAATATAGTAATAAAAACAGTAGCCTTTGCAGATGACTAGATTTTAAAAGCAAAAACGGAAGACGAATTACAAAGAATGCTATATAAACAAAATGAAGTATAAAAAAATACAACGTGGAAATATCTTTAAAAAAACAATGACTTTCAAGGACGCTCATCCAGTTCGGACAAAGATCCATCCATCCATAGTAATTCTGCCCGAAGGCAGGTCCTTCACTGCAATCATAGCATTTTCATGCTATGCTTGCAGCTTTACTAGGGAATTGTAGGTGTGGTAGCTTCCCGTTGCTTTCCACACCGGTGAAGGATGATGACGATAATGATAAGGATGATGGTGGCCACATGATTTAGGGGACCCCTTGGGCCTAAAAGTTTTTCTGACATTTGTCTTACAGGTGAGGAAAAACCCCGATAAAAACCTCACCCAGAAAAACTGCCCCGACCGGGGATCGAATCCGGGCCCGCTACGTGACAAGGCAGCACGTTACCTGGAGACCACAGCGGTGGACCGGGTTAATAGTAGAAAATAATCCAATAGAACAGGTGGTAAGGTATAACTTCAGGGTTGCGAAATATCGTACACAGTTGAAACAGATATAAATAACTAAATAAGTTTTAATTATATAACAGGAACACAATAAAGAAATTTGTAAAATAAATCCAGGAAAGACTCTATAATGAAAATATACAAGACAATGGCAGTTCCCATTATTCCTTATGGATCCGAAACATGGACAGTAACAACACAACAATCTGCCAGAATACAAGCTGCTGAAATGAAATTCCTCAGACTAATAGTAGGATATCAAAGAACTGACAAAAAACACAACACAGAAATAAGACAACAACTGAAAGTAGAAGAATTAAATACAACAATAGTGAAATATAGGACAAACTGGAAAGAACACTTGGCAACGATGTCTGAGAATAGAATACCAAAAGCAGCATACAACTATTCACCACGAGGAAGAAGAAGTTTGTGAAGACCAAAGAAAAGATGGAAACAGTAGCAATGTGGAGCCGCAACAGGTAGTAAATAAGTCTAAACCTTGACGAAGAAGAAAAAGAAGATCGTTGTTTTACTAATTTTAATTGTATAACAAATTATTCCTGATCAATTTTAATATTATATCGAATTATCTCTAAACAATCTTAATTATTTGACGATTTACTTGTGACTTATTTTAGGTATATATGACGCATTTTTTCATCTGTTTAATTGTATGATGGACTGTTTTTACCAACTTGTGAGTAATACCTCTCATGTTGCAAGTAGCCACATCCAATACATTTGTCAAAATCCTGTCACAGTCGTCAATAATACCTATCTATCTATGTAACGGAATTTTTCAACGCGATTTTCACCCATTTAAAATCATTGGATCAACTTGAAACTTTGTATACTTGTAAAGGACCCGTGACAATAAAACAATTTCATATTTTGTTTCTAAAATCCTCGCCAGAATCATCAGAAAATCAAAAAACGTGTCTTTGTATCTATGTAACGGAATTATTGAGCACGATTTTCACCCACTTAGAAACATTGGATTGACTTGAAACGTTGTATACTTGTAAAGGACCCGTGACAATACAATAATTTCATATTTAATTTTAAAATCCTGCAAGAATCGTCAGATAATAAATAAAGTGTCTTTGTATCTATGTAACGGAATCTTTGAACACGATTTTCACCCACTTAGAAACATTGGATCGACTTGAAACTTTGTATAATTGTAAAGGACTGTGACAATATAAGTTCATATTTTGTTTCTAAAATCCTGCCCAGAATCATCAGAAAATCAAAAAAATGAAAACTGATATAATAGGTTACGGACATTTGGACTTTTTAGTCAATCGTTGTAAGAGCTTAGTTGGTAGAGCGGTGAACTCTAGTGGTATATAATTTCAGTAATCCATAGGTCGCTGGTTCAAATCCGGCTGGGAGGTTTTTTTATAACAAAGTAAATAAATTTTGTTTCCTTTTTTAGACCCTGAACAACGTTTGGGATCGTATCGATAGAGGGCACCTAGGATACAAAAAAAAATCTTTTCGCTCTCATTAGGCCAACGTATTTAGTCATATAGCGTGTACAATACTGGCTTATAAGTAGGCTGTATGCGGATATTGTTGACCGTCATGAATAATAATAATAATAATAATAATAATAATAATAATAATAATAATAATAATAATAATAATAATAATAATAATAATAATAATAATAATAATAATAATAATAATAATAATAATAATAATAATAATCATAATAATAATCATAATCATAATCATAATAATAATAATAATAATAATCATAATAATAATAATAATAATAATAGCAACACTGTTCTTGCACTAATATGGAAATTTTAACATTTTTCTGGGGTTTTTATTATAATATGTCATCCCTAAATTGACTATGCCGAATCAGAATATGAACTTAGTTTGTCTCAATCACGAACAAATGTTTCACAATATAAGAAATAGTAAAATATACTTTTTTTTATATTCGGTTCTACCAAATTAATATTATATTATTAAATATGAATTAATATATGCACAACACTAAACACTAAAATCCTCAGAATTAACTAATATATCACCTGTGTTCTAAATAAACATTTAAATTTGATCATTAGCCGAATTTGTTTTATATGCTGCTTTGAAATGGACGTTTCTTAGAAATCCTACCTTTTCAGAGACCAGCAATAGTAATTTGTGATATTCACATTTCATTATCCCTGGTAACTTCTTCCATCTCCTTTATGTCCTGATGAAATCTTTCACCCTGCTTCCCGTTGACATTTTCTGGGAAATCAGAGTGTAACACTCATATTGTAGGTCATTTTTACATTTTCTGGGAAATCAGAGTGTAACACTCATATTGTAGGTCATTTTTACATTTTCTGGGAAATCAGAGTGTAACACTCATATTGTAGGTCATTTTTACATTTTCTGGGAAATCAGAGTGTAACACTCATATTGTAGGTCATTTTTACATTTTCTGGGAAATCAGAGTGTAACACTCATATTGTAGGTCATTTTTACATTTTCTGGGAAATCAGAGTGTAACACTCATATTGTAGGTCATTTTTACATTTTCTGGGAAATCAGAGTGTAACACTCATATTGTAGGTCATTTTTACATTTTCTGGGAAATCAGAGTGTAACACTCATATTGTAGGTCATTTTTACATTTTCTGGGAAATCAGAGTGTAACACTCATATTGTAGGTCATTTTTCGAAATATGTCAAGCATATATTCTACAATATTTTAGTAACATGAAAGTTTGTAATTTCCACGAAACGTTTTATGACACTCCTAAAATCAATCCATGCATGTATTTCGGCATTTGTCATCGTTTCTGCAAATAAAGTATCCGAATCAACTTTTCTAATTTGTGTCCTAGTAAATATTCCCACTTTAACTTTAGCATCCAATATTCCTGGAAACCTCTTGCATATTTATTTGTAGCATTTGCCATCCTTGCTTAAAGCCTTCACAATTACTTCATTTGGCCTAATTTTATGTGCAAAGGCGGTAATAGAATATTCATCGGGTCCACAGAACTCTCACGAATAACATTTGTAATTCCTGGCACGAGAAATAGTCTCTAGAGACCATTTCTCTGCTTCCAATTTGTTCTTTTCCAGTGATCAGATCTGGCTCTACTATCCCATTCATATATACAGTAGAACAAGACATTTTAGTATAGCCTGATTGCTGACCTAGTAGCATGCGAATAACGTTTAATTCTCCACACACCTTCCGCTTATGTTCTGGATATTCAACTTTTTTCACAAGTAATTTTAAGTTATGGTATTTTATCTTGAGGTGAACTGAATGGGCAACTGAAACTAATCCATATTTGTTTCCATTATACATATTTGTTTCCACTTTCAGACTAATTTTTGAGGAATCTATAAAATGTGATCAATCACCTGGAATGTATTTAGCAGTTCCCAAAGGCAACCACTAAACCAGGAATGTCGTGGTAATGGGTAAGAATCTCTTCCTGAGAGAAAATGTAGAACAAATTCCTCTTCACATTGTCAATACCAAAAAAATGACTTTCCGGGAGTGTTGAGGTGTTTTTTATTCAGCCTGGATCCCAATATTTCAGCAGAATCCGTAGGAAGATATAAGTCCCTAACCAAATCATTACGTCCTGTCTGCTTGAACTATTGAGGTTGCTGAAAATCCTGTTCTTGTGCTATATCTAAATCACTGCTGCTGTCCTTAGAATTTTCTTGAGAATCTCATTGCGATTCCATTCCAAATGTTTCTAATGAAGAAGGCACATGAAGACTAGGACTATGTGATATGTGCGATTTTGCAGAAAATAAATTTGGATAAAATATTTATTTATTTTTTTGTGTCGTGGTCTGTAACATTACATATACGGAAAAGCAACCATCCACATGGTTTCGTGGTTTATGCAGATCATAGGGATAGCAAAAGACATACTCGCTTCTTTTTTTTTCTGGACTCCATTCTTTAATTGTGTTGTACACAAGTGTTACAATCTTTTTTAAGATGTCCTAGCTTCATATAAAAATAGGCATTGCAGGCATTTTAACAAAATTTATATTACTTCGTCTTCTGTTTCTAACAACAAAATTATCACAGGTATGGCAAAATGTTTCAGGATTATTTTTACACTTTTCAGATAACATATTACTTCAAATGACACAAATGTATGACATAAAACTGTCATACGTTTTAAATTCATATTTTTTTGTACCGTTAAGGTTATAACAATGTTAAATGATATTTTTTACCTTATATACTACCGTCTTCCTCAACTATAATGTTTCTATTTAACATTTTCGTTGATTTCACTCTAGACCTTTCGATGCATGCTTCATTTTTATGAGTTGTAGTAGTGCTGAAATATTGCCTAATGAGCAAAACCCTCTACTAGACATATACAAATAATTCAACAATACTACTACTACAACAACTCCTGAAGATGAAGCATGCTTCGAAAGGTCTAGAGTGAGATCAACGAAACATTTAAAGAGAAACATTATTGTTGAGGAAGACGGTAGTATACAAGATCACAAATTATAATATAACATAAAGCAGCCACACGCAATAATGGATGCTCATTATTTGAAGAATAACTACAGACTGAACTAAATTTACACGGGTTGAATTTAAAGTAAAACATGTATTGTTGTACGTTACAGTGGTGTCATTGTTCTGAAACATACTAATTTCAATAATGGTATTTTTAGCCTAGTATTTCCTACCACTATGGTACAATATTTATGCACAGAACTACATTAAACTTCAGATATAAGTGCTAATTGTAAAACAATAAATGATCTGCGCTACAAAATCAGCACATCAAATTAAATAAATTGGATATATTTTGCAGGCAACTCCAACATCATAGATACCGGTGATATTATGCGCTGCAAGAGGTACTTACTAGAAATTCTCTCAAAAATGTTAAATAACAGATTTATAAGACGGTTATTCTTCCAGTTATATGAAACAAAATATATTTGTAGCTAATAAGATACTGCCCTAATCTAGTATAGTGATTAATAAATACGATTAATGAATAAACAAAAAAGGAACTGAATATATAATACATAGTAACTTAAATAAACATTTTATTTGTTAAAGTTCCACAAAGGAGCGGTAGGAAAATCTAAATAAAAGTGGTCATAAATATGTATCCCCTCAAATTAGACCTGAAATTCTTAAGCTGGGGTCTAGCTTGAAAAATCACGTTTCGGAGAAAACGTCATGCTTCAAAATTTACAATCGCGGAAAGCCCGAACTGGTAAACACGCATGCTAGCCGTGAGAAGAAATTGAAAATAGTTGGGAGTTTAACAAAAATATGTACGTCCCTAGGATACATGTGATCGAATGTTCTAACCAATCAAAGTCAGAGTTAGCGTGTACGACCATATATAGGATTAGAGAGAAATGACTTCGATACAAAACTCATGAGGGCAAACTAAAATTAATTATACCCTACACTTCGTGGAGAGATCTAAAATATTAGAATGTCTCGGAAGAACAAGTACGAACTTAGGGAAAATTTATCCAATTCATAAGTCAGTTGCAAGCTCGAGTCCTCATAAGTGAGATATCGAAGACCAGTGATAGAAAAGCTTTATCTTTACAGTGTAAAGTGCATTTAAGTAGGCGGAGAAGAGAAATAAAGTAATTTAATTATTAACTATTGTCTACTTTCCACGCATTTGTCCTTCCGAACCCTATATGTGATGGGAATCTCAATGCTCTCCCTGAAACAACAGGAACCGACCAACTTATGAGGTAGGACAATTAACAATACACTGCAATTATAACAGCGAACTTAGTGACAATTAACAACCATTTTAAAATACTGCCCCATATAATTGTAAGTGACAAGAATATTTTGCAACGTACTTGAGACCTATATGATCGTTATGGGAAACTCGATGTGATTAGAACAGTGAAGTCTATGCGATGAGTAGGGCATGTGGAGTGATGTGGAATCAAAGAGAAGCATGGAAAATTCTTGAAGTAAAAGCATATAGCATTCGTCTGGTAGAAAGGCGTGACATGAAATGGGAGAATACATTTAACAGTGAAGTGAATTTACAAAGAGCATATGAGCTCATATAAGAATGCAAGGAGAGCGTACTCATGGATTTTACATTAATCTCGACCACATTTGACATATTATTTGTTACCCATTCTTGCTCTACTTTCACCCCTTAGGAGTTTGTGGGTCAAACTGGGACCTACATATCATCTCGTCACTCACATGTCAGTTAGGCGACCCGGAAAATGTTTAACTATAATCGCGATAATTTTATACAATACATTCTTTACTTCTTCAAAATCCATAGAAATGCTGTAGAGTTCACCAAGAAGCCTGGACTAACATCAGTCGGTTTAGCGACTCCGGAAACTTTAAATATTATCTTTATTCCTTCTCAACCTCCTGAATACATAGGGCTCTTAGGGTCAAATATAAACTTCTGTTATGTGAGGATTATCACAAATTAGCTTTGAGACCCCGAAAACCATGGATTCGACTCTAATCTCGATCCTTTTTGTTATTTTAGTTTTCACCATTCATCAACCTCTCAGCTCTTTCAGGGGTACTAGGATGTGAACTTGAATTTAAATGACACCGGGACTGTCACTAATATGTTTAGCGACCCAAAAAACTATGAATTAGATAACATTTATCGTTTTAGATTATTATTAGATTTAACCACACCTCGCCTCACTCATGACAGTACTAGTGTCCTCTAACTCCGTACGACCTTTTCCAAATAGTAAGTTACATGCGTAAAAGTAAGGTTGAAATAAATTAATATAGAGTTATGCCGGAACACACAGACACGTATATACACATATTTTTTTCATTTTTGTATGTGTATATGTCTCGTTGATTTCTCCATTGTATTCCCATCTCATCCGCCTAGGGGTACTTTACCCTCCTGAGCGTAATTTATGTGTGCATGAATGTAATGTAGCTTCAAATGACATCAGTGTGTATTAATATATACACATACACAGACACATTACATTTGCTATTCTGTCGGAAAACTGCCTTGATTGGTTTGCATCTTACCTCACTAATCGTCAGCAATCAGTTTCTGTTAATAATCGCATTTCTTCCTGGCGCTTGGTGAGGAAAGGGGTACCTCAAGGCGGCGTCCTCGCTCCTCTTCTCTTCTCGATTTATATTAATGACGTGACCAAGAAACTACAAAACTGCAAGCATCATCTTTACGCCGACGACCTACAGATTTACACACACTTTAGGCCTGACGAAATTAATGAATATATTGACAAAGTAAACACTGACCTCAGGCATATATCTTTATGGTCCAGACAATATGGGCTGAAACTAAATGTAAACAAAACGCAAGCAATAATTATCGGACATCCAAGGCTATTACACCTCATAAACAATGGCAATATGCCGGCTGTCATATTAGATAATGAACAAATTCCTTATACCGACGTCGTTAAAAACTTGGGATTTTACTTAGATTCTAATTTAAAATGGCATGAGCAAGTAAAACAAACATCTAAAAGGATCTTCTCCATAATGCATTCCCTAAAGCGACTTAAACATTTTCTTCCTACAACTCTTAAAAGAATTTTAATCCAAACTTTAGTGATGCCGCATTTTGACTACTGTGACGTTCTACTAACTGACATAAGTGACGGATTGTCGGACAAACTGCAGCGTGTCCATAATATGTGTATCAGATTCATATTTAATGTTCGAAAATACGATCACATTTCTCCATTATTCCACGAATTGTCATGGCTACATCTAAAAGAAAGAAGAAAATCGCACTGTCTAATTCTCCTATTTAAGATCCTACATACCTCGATTCCCAATTATTTATCATCCCGTTTCCAGTATCTATCCTCAAACCATAACTTAAACACAAGATCACAACATAGTCTCTTACTTAATATACCGCAACATAGGACATCACATCACTCCATGTCATATACCATCTCCACTTCTCGCAACTGGAATTCCCTACCACAAGAAATAAGGGGCTGCCGGACATTGGCATCTTTTAAAAGAAATCTAAATTTATATTTGCTCTAAACTCGACTTCATTATTATCCAGTGTAAGATATATATATTAATTGGTGTTTCCCGTATAATGTATCATATTTATATTATTATTATTATTATTATTACTATTATTATTATTATCGTATCATTATTGTTATTACCCTATGAAATGTTGTTTGTACATGACATTTACATTGCTACATTTATTGTATCTTTAACTGTTTATAATTAGTACAGTGTATATCTATAATTGTCGAATATTTATTTGTATTTGTGCTGGTTGAGTGGAAGAGAGGGCCTTATGGCCTTAACTCTGCCAGAATAAATAAAGTATTATTATTATTATTATTATTATTATTATTATTATTATTATTATTATTATTATTATTATTATAAAACATGACATTTAAAACGATCAGGAGAAGAATGTAGTTTGTCTAATTTGATCTTCCAGGGAGAGGGAATTTTCTATATTCACATCTCCACCGGTCAATGCTTTCACTGGTGAAAGAAGTCTACTAAATCACACAACACTGAAGAATATGGCCTTCGAAATAATTTAATTAAGACATTAAAATATCATTGTTTACATTATTTTCTACAGGTATCAAGACTAATTTATTATTCTCATTTTTACTATGTTACTAATTGTATTTATTTATTACTCTATAAATTGATCAGTAGAAGAGCAAGGGTAAGAAATATTTCTGATAGGTTATTTGTTTATATATTTTAAAACTCATTATACGTGCATAGAAACCAAACTTATATATATATATATATATATATATTAAGAGTGAGACTTTTTGAAGCTAGCTGTACTTTTGTTGATCACAAAAATTGTTACCGTACTCATATTTTTTTTTTTCGGAACACGAGTAGCTTTACATTTTTCTCCTGTCTTCCCGTTCGTATTTAGTTACTACTTCCATTTATGGGAAAAATAAAAATAAATATAGTTGTACTTGAATAGGGGCATTTTCGTTATTACCTTGTGTTTCATTTAATAAAATTACCCTTTACGAAAATACTTGTAGGTTGAAAACAATGAGAAAAAATGCAACGTCAGATGATGGATTGTTAAGAATGAAAACAAAATGAGAACTTAAACCAATTCCTCTGAATTTTTGTTGTAACGCGTCATTAATATTGATAGCAATATGACTGAGTGCGCCGACGTGAAGTGGTGTAGCGTGTTACAGGAGTCATTATTGTTATCAACATTAAAACATAACGGTGTCATTTTCAGAGGTCAACGCAAAGTAAGTACTTGTTATCCTTACTTCTCACTTAGCACGACGTATCACAACAATTAAAATGTTTGATTCATGTTTTCCACTATATTCTACTGACTCACTGACACGGGGGTTGTATACCGAGCGGACATAAACCAAACCTGAGCTAATCTTTTCAATTATAGCTGTTTCCATGCCCCTCTTTCATTATAATTCATGGAACGTGCCCTGCCCATCGCAGGCTACGAGACTTAAGTCTTCTTATTTCATAAGATTTCCCATAAAGATAATGCAGTTGATTGTTACGTAGTCTTCTCAAATCACCTCTAAGCTCATCTGCCTATTGTCCGAAAACGTCTGAAGAGCTCATAATCTTTTGTCATATATCAATCATATGAGTGAAAAAATAGCCTTTTTATATGTTTTTTATTTTAACGTTTCTTAAGAAAAGTAGAATGACAAGATTGTATGTAATAGCAAGCTTTTCTCGAGTAAACTCCACTTTGTAATTATTATCCCTGTATGTTTCAAACCACACCTAAAATCTTCGAAATATCTGTACTCTATCAATATCTGTTATAATCTATTTCTGCATGTGATCATCCTAATACAAATTTTATTTACACTGGTCTACAAGATATTATTTTTTTATAAATTTAACAAATATTTTATTGTATACAGAGGTTCCTCTTCAGCCAAACAGATGTGATATATAAAGAGCAAATACGTAAACATAAAATAGTATATTCATTAAAAAGTTTTTTTTTTACATAGGGTCCTTTATGACACATATTCAATATTCAATCATACAATCAATGATAAAGGTATAAAATTGGCTGTTTTTATTACCACTCCAATAATCTTACCAAGTCGTTTGCGTTGGCTTTGTTTACCAGCTGGGTGATATTCAAATATTAAAGTTGACATTCTTTCTCTAGTAATTGTACGAACTTACAGTCTCCGTTTGTTTATATAATTTTTCATTTTTCTTTAAGTTCTGATAATGTTTCTGTTTGTTGCCTCGTGAATTTAATCTCCACTGCCGTCATGTGGGGTTCATTTTTGTTCTGTATAGCCTATATTTTCCAATCCATAAACACTGAGGACACTGCAACAGTTTTATGTAATTTTAGTTGTATGTTTATCCATTTGAAAGGATTTCAATATTCAAATTACAATTACTGATTTTTTTTAAGTTGAATGGTTTTACTAGTACTGTCCTTTTCGTTTCTCTATGAAAATATTATATACAGGTTTTATCTTGTATATAAATTAAAAATTGATGGGCAAGATACGCCGGTTCCTTAATATGATTTAGGAAAATGAAGCTCTTCCATATGAATGGAAATAATCGATTATCGTACCAATTTATAAAAATGGGGCATCTCATTACTTTCAACTTCGTACAGAATTCTAGCAACTATATTAGTAAGCAGACTTACTCCTTATATTGATGATATTCTACGAGATTATCAATGTGGATATAGAAGAAACAGGTCTACAACAGATCAGATTTTTAGTATAAGACAGATTTTAGAAAAGAAATGGGAATATAATGATACTGTACATCAACTTTACGTAGACTTCAAGAAGGCATACGATTCAATTAAGAGGGAGAAGTTATATAGTATCCTGCTGGAGTTCGGAGTTCCTAAAAAGTTAGACTTACACAAATGTGTCTAAATGGCACAAAGAGTACGGTGCGTGTAGGAAAACAGTTTTCAGATACTTTTGAAATCCAGAATGGATTAAAGTAAGGAGATGCACTATCTCCTCTACTATTTAATTTTGTACTAGAGCATGCCATCAAATCTTTAGAGAATGAAGAAGGCTTACAAGTCAATGGTATAAATAAGCTGTTAGTTTATGCTGATGATGTAGTACTATTGGGCGATAGCGAGGAGATACTAAAGGCCAACACGCACTCACTATTGAGTAATACTAACAAATTGGGACTGGAAATAAATATCAATAAAACTAAATATATATTCACACATAAAAGTATATTATATAATGGAAATGGACAGCTAATGAAAAATCAAAGAAATTTTGAGGAAGTGGATGAATTCAAATACCTACGAACAATAATCACAAATAAGAATGAGATGCACAAAGCAATTAAACACAGGCTCAATTCTGGAAATGCGTGCTATTATGCATTAAAGAGACTATTGACTTTCCAACTCCTTTTAAAAAACGTAAACATGGAAATATATAAAACTATTATTCTACCAGTTACATTATATGATGCGAAACATGGACTCTTACTTTAAGGGAGGAAACGAGATTACGAGTATTTGAGAATAAAGTAAAGTAAAGTGATCCCACAACAGGCCCGGAGGCCCTTGGGGTAGTAGGAGGTTAAGACTCCCACTTTTTCTAGACAATCGGCACTTTATGTCAGCCGGGTTGTCAGCCCTGCGTGACGGCCGCATTTACCCCAGGACAAGGGTCTGGTACTCATTTCCGTTAGAGGCTGAGTCGACCCTAGGGCCATAGTGCCGCCAGAGGGTTTGGGTCAGTTTAAAAATCCTGACCCCAACGGGACTTGAACCCTCGACCCTCCGGCTTGTAGCTCAGTGCCTTAACCACTACGCTACGGCGTGCAGTTCTTAGAAATTTTTACCAAAGATAAATGTACAGACAGGTGAATGGAGAACACTACATAACAACGAACTGCATGATCTTCATAGGAAGTCAGATATAATAAGAACAGCTAAGTCTCGTAGATTGCGATGGGCAGGGCATGTGGCACGAATGAGGAATGAAAGACGTGCATGGAAGTTTCTTGTAGGAAAACCAGAGGGAAAACGCCCAGTTGGTAGGCCAAGAAAAAGGTGGGAGAATAACATTAACTATGAGTTGAAAGAAGTAAATTATTAGCTGAGGATAAGGATGTATGGAGAGCTTATGTCCGCGCGGCCATGAACCTACGGGTTCGAAAGTGCCAGTGAGTTAGTTAGTTAGCCATATCAATTAAACCGAAAGTCGTCTCTGTGGTGTCAGTCATATGACTCAGTCATTCGGAAAATAATTTAGTTTTCAATTTGGAATCAGTCATCAGTATTTGATGATGATGATGATGATAATAATAATAATCGTGATATAATAATATGAACTTTAATTAGATTCAGTGGTGACCCGGTAAATAATGAAACTTCAATGAGACAAGAAAATTGTCGTAAATGTGAACCAAGGAGTGAAGGATGGTTTCTCCGACTGCTAGAAATAACATCTCTGCGCTTCTTCCGACTTTCGTCTTCCATCAGTTAAAAGTACAAAATAATATCCGTAGAACTAGGTTATAATAGCAGTGATAAATAATAACATTAATTCCTTATTTTAATTTACTGTTTTGCCACCATAACTTAAAAACTCGCTCGAGAAATACTTCTCACTGTACATGGACCATCCTAGTTTTAGGCTACCCGCTCTGGAAGGTCCTACTCTCTTATATGAAATACTGTCCAATTTAAAAGTAAGCTTACTGTAGATATCCTTAGATAATAGAGAACATAACCTAGTTCTGCGGATACATTCATATTTTTTTACTTTCTTTATCTAGTCGATAATTTCATCAGTTATATTATTATTATTATTATTATTATTATTATTATTATTATTGTTATTAATAATTTTTATTGTTATTCACGTATTGTCAAGTATTGTTGACCCGTTACTGGAATTACCGACTTTGAATTTTGCGGGACTCCATCTGAGTTATGTGTAGCCAAATCCCAAGACTTGCTTTCTTTCTAGATAAATCATTTTTCAGTTACGTGAATTCTGATTTTCAAGCGAAGTGTAGAGCAGCGCGCCTTACTCTCGCGTAAAATTTAACATATTTAATATATTTTATTAACGACTCAATATTGTTCAGGTATTGTTCGCTATTAATTATAATATAATTTATTCGTAACTGTTAATTTATTTATAATTATATTCCATGGCAAGTATAGCCAATAGATCGTAAAATCTTCTCTGACACTTCATCTAAGTGTTAAAAGTATGAATAACTGTAATAAAATTATTACTCTGAAGAATGTGCATGAGAGTTTGTATTTTTACTTTCAAAAATAATACTAGTTGTTTAATTATCAGTGAGAAACACACGCCTTAAATGAGAAATATCGGTCCACTAGGAGTGCAGTTACGCGGAACCGCAAATTTTAAATTTGCTCCAGGAACACAATTTTTGTTTCCTCTCAACGTAAATAAATGCATATGTTTTAAATGTCATAAGTAATACCACGAGTGATTTCCAATATATCTAGAGAATTGGAAATCAAGGGTGGCATTTGTTAGGACTATTTAACGAATAAAATTAAGCTGTTTACTCAAAATATCATTATTTAACTATAGGTATTTTAAAATATTTATATTTTTAATGTATACGGCGATGTTTGAAAATAAACGAGAAAAGTTTGGTACGCTTCACTTGTTCATCACTGCAACCAGAATCATAATATTATTTATGCCAAAGGATCGCAATGTTGTAAAAATGCACCCTAGTGGAGAAATTTATAACCAATGTTATAGGTATTAATTAATGTCTGATGTCCTATGATGTAAATATGCCAATTATATTTTTCTGCAACGTCATTTCCAGCAAAATAATTCGTTTACAAAAGTGCAAACAGTGGTTTCTTTTTTTTCTTGTGGTATAATCAATTGTTACAAATGATTTTTATTATCTCTCGCATGCGCTTTCTGCTGACATGCATGCACTATGTATACAATCTGGTAGCCGTATTTCTTAGGGAGTCAATCACTGCAAAATAATGCTATGACCTATTCAGAATGTTAAAAAGGAGGAGCTTTCTTTATTATGATAAACTTTAGTTGGTAAATTTTAGGCGAAACACGACTGGGTTGAAAGTGATTTATAAATGTAAAATGTGTTAAAATAGAATTACTTCTTCTTATTCATTTCGTGACTTAATTATTCAAATGAGCACCTTAGGAAAGTTCGAGGTTAGTCGTATATACAATTCCACAAGTAGAGGAAAGCCTAAACATCGTAAATAAAAAAATCATTGAAATGTCAGTTGTCATTGATTTCCATTTGGGGCATGAGTGAAATAGTAAGAATGAAGACGCATTCGGTAAAGCAGGAAAATCACACAATACATTTTACTTGGTAAAGAATAAACTTAATTAGCATATGACGTCCGTATTCTTGAATTCAAGTAAGTTAAAAAATCATTTAATACCGCAATTGTAAGCTGCTATTTATTTACTTACCCTGTTTTATAAAACATTTACTTGTAATGGATACTCTAGGCAGCACACGACTACCGCTATAATATAGAGGTCACATTGTTTCATTAGACTCAGCGAGCTTCACTTTCTTTCTCCGGTCTGGCAGAACGCAGAGTGAAGCTTGTTTTATCACTTATTTCTCCGGTCTGGCAGAACGCAGAGTGAAGCTTGTTTTATCACTTCCTTCTCCGGTCTGGCAGAACGCAGAGTGAAGCTTGTTTTATCACTTCTTTCTCCGGTCTGGCAGAACGCAGAGTGAAGCTTGTTTTATCACTTCCTTCTCCGGTCTGGCAGATCGCAGAGTGATTCTTGTTTTATCACTTCCTTCTCCGGTCTGGCAGAACGCAGAGCGAAGCTTGTTTTATCACTTCTTTCTCCGGTCTGGCAGAACGCAGAGTGGAGCTTGTTTTATCACTTCCTTCTCCGGTCTGGCAGAACGCAGAGTGATTCTTGTTTTATCACTTCCTTCTCCGGTCTGGCAGAACGCAGAGCGAAGCTTGTTTTATCACTTCCTTCTCCGGTCTGGCAGAACGCAGAGTGAAGCTTGTTTTATCACTTCCTTCTCCGGTCTGGCAGAACGCAGAGCGAAGCTTGTTTTATCACTTCTTTCTCCGGTCTGGCAGAACGCAGAGTGGAGCTTGTTTTATCACTTCCTTCTCCGGTCTGGCAGAACGCAGAGTGATTCTTGTTTTATCACTTCCTTCTCCGGTCTGGCAGAACGCAGAGCGAAGCTTGTTTTATCACTTCCTTCTCCGGTCTGGCAGAACGCAGAGTGAAGCTTGTTTTATCACTTCCTTCTCCGGTCTGGCAGAACGCAGAGCGAAGCTTGTTTCATCACTTCCTTCTCCGGTCTGGCAGAACGCAGAGTGAAACTTGTTTTATCACTTCCTTCTCCGGTCTGGTAGAACGCAGAGTGAAGCTTGTTTTATCACTTCCTTCTCCGGTCTGGCAGAACGCAGAGTGAAGCTTGTTTTATCACTTCCTTCTCCGGTCTGGCAGAACGCAGAGCGAAGCTTGTTTTATCACTTCCTTCTCCGGTCTGGCAGAACGCAGAGGAAGCTTGTTTTATCACTTCCTTCTCCGGTCTGGCAGAACGCAGAGCGAAGCTTGTTTTCATCACTTCTTCTCCGGTCTGGCAGAACGCAGAGCGAAGCTTGTTTCATCACTTCCTTCTCCGGTCTGGCAGAACGCAGAGTGAAGCTTGTTTTATCACTTCCTTCTCCGGTCTGGCAGAACGCAGAGCGAAGCTTGTTTTATCACTTCCTTCTCCGGTCTGGCAGAACGCAGAGTGAAGCTTGTTTTATCACTTCCTTCTCCGGTCTGGTAGAACGCAGAGTGAATCTTGTTTTATCACTTCCTTCTCCAGTCTGGCAGAACGCAGAGTGAAGCTTGTTTTATCACTTCCTTCTCCGGTCTGGCAGAACGCAGAGCGAAGCTTGTTTTATCGCTTCCTTCTCCGGTCTGGCAGAACGCAGAGTGAAGCTTGTTTTATCACTTCCTTCTCCGGTCTGGCAGAACGCAGAGCGAAGCTTGTTTTATCACTTACTTCTCCGGTCTGGCAGAACGCAGAGTGAAGCTTGTTTTATCACTTCCTTCTCCGGTCTGGCAGAACGCAGAGCGAAGCTTGTTTTATCACTTCCTTCTCCGGTCTGGCAGAACGCAGAGTGAAGCTTGTTTTATCACTTCCTTCTCCGGTCTGGCAGAACGCAGAGTGAAGCTTGTTTTATCACTTCCTTCTCCGGTCTGGCAGAACGCAGAGCGAAGATTTTTTATCACTTCCTTTCCGTTCTGGCAGAACGCAGAGCGAACTTCTTTATCACTTCCTTCGCCGGTCTGGCAGAACGCAGAGCGAAGCTTGTTTTATCACTTCCTTCTCCGGTCTGGCAGAACGCAGAGTGAAGCTTGTTTTTATCACTTCCTTCTCCGGTCTGGCAGAACGCAGAGCGAAGATTTTTTATCACTTCCTTTTCCGTTCTGGCAGAACGCAGAGCGAAGATTTTTTATCACTTCCTTTTCCGTTCTGGCAGAACGCAGAGCGAACTTTCTTTATCACTTCCTTCGCCGGTCTGGCAGAACGCAGAGTGAAGCTTGTTTTATCACTTCCTTCTCCGGTCTGGCAGAACGCAGAGTGAAGCTTGTTTTATCACTTGCTTCTCCGGTCTGGCAGAACGCAGAGCGAAGATTTTTTATCACTTCCTTTTCCGTTCTGGCAGAACGCAGAGCGAAGATTTTTTATCACTTCCTTTTCCGTTCTGGCAGAACGCAGAGCGAAGATTTTTTATCACTTCCTTTTCCGTTCTGGCAGAACGCAGAGCGAACTTTCTTTATCACTTCCTTCGCCGGTCTGGCAGAACGCAGAGTGAAGCTTGTTTTATCACTTCCTTCTCCGGTCTGGCAGAACGCAGAGTGAAGCTTGTTTTATCACTTCCTTCTCCGGTCTGGCAGAACGCAGAGTGAAGCTTGTTTTATCACTTCCTTCTCCGGTCTGGCAGAACGCAGAGCGAAGATTTTTTATCACTTCCTTTTCCGTTCTGGCAGAACGCAGAGCGAAGATTTTTTATCACTTCCTTTTCCGTTCTGGCAGAACGCAGAGCGAACTTTCTTTATCACTTCCTTCTCCGGTCTGGCAGAACGCAGAGTGAAGCTTGTTTTATCACTTCCTTCTCCGGTCTGGCAGAACGCAGAGCGAAGATTTTTTATCACTTCCTTTTCCGTTCTGGCAGAACGCAGAGCGAACTTTCTTTATCACTTCCTTCGCCGGTCTGGCAGAACGCAGAGCGAAGCTTGTTTTATCACTTCCTTCTCCGGTCTGGCAGAACGCAGAGTGAAGCTTGTTTTATTACTTCCTTCTCCGGTCTGGCAGAACGCAGAGTGAAGCTTGTTTTATCACTTCCTTCTCCGGTCTGGCAGAACGCAGAGTGAAGCTTGTTTTATCACTTCCTTCTCTGGTCTGGCAGAACGCAGAGTGAAGCTTGTTTTATCACTTCCTTCTACGGTCTGGCAGAACGCAGAGCGAAGCTTGTTTTAGTTTTTCTTCCTTCTCACGTGTAGAACAAGTGTTTTTTTTTAAAAACGGTTAAAGAATTTCTGAACACACTAAGATTATATCATATTCACATGGGGTGGGGAATAGCGCATAAAGAAATTAAACATGACTCAAATATGGAAACGCATTGTGTTGCATATCGCCATAATATTTCTAGGAGCGTTACACTAAATTATTTAAAACGGTTCTTTTCTTCTACCTGTATTTTATGGATCAGAACATGGTTTCTAGCGTTACAATACCGGTGTTTGAGAACTAATTTCTTAGAGAAAGTTTTGGAACAAAGGCAGGACGGAGAGACAGGTGAATGTGGAAGACTAAATAATAATGAGTTATATGATAATTTGGAAAATAAGTGCAATGATATAGTTAAGTCTCGTAGACTGCGATGGTCAGGACAAGTTATATGAACGGGGAATGAAAATGGTACATGTAATCCTCTTGAAGGAAAACCAGAGGGAAACTGCCTAGTAGGCAGGTATAGAATTAGGTGGTAGAATAATATTAACCATGATTGGAGGGGTGTAAATTGTACAAGGAAATTTTCGAAAATATGAAATCAGGATAGGGCTGTATTGAGAAAATATTTACGCTCTTCCATGGACATCGATTTTCGACTGTGTCCGTGAGATTTTTAGAATATCACATTCATCATATATATTGTCAAAGTGTGAGTGAATGTTGTGTATTGATATAAATGATTCATGCGTCCTGGTCCTCCACGTTTGGCTACAGTTAGACATCCTCTTCTACAAGATTGTGTCTCTGTATAGTACGTTGTGTGAGTACATAGGAGTATACAAACCAAAGTAAATAAATTATTAATGTAAATGCTCTTCCTGTATTTGCAGTCATTGTACATATCATAGGCACTCCAACTGTTTCGTAAGTCATGAATACTTTTATTGTATACAGAATATATTTGTGTGTGTGTGTGTGTGTGTGTGTGGTGTAGAAAGAAAAATAATGCAGAGAAGAGAGAAGTTGTCATCTGGTTGCTGGTGCAATCTTAGTCCTGTAAGCACCAATTTATATTTTCATGCGACTGAGGTATCATATTCTTTGCCTTCTGCGGATGGGTTAGAAATGTAATGCAGCGGTTAAATCTAACAATTAAAAAGTTTACGAAACCACGCCTCCTAGCTCAAGAATTAGTGATATTGAAATTAAAATGTTCTACCCCGTCAAACGTCGAATGTTTTTATTGACTTCTGAAATTATTATGATGCAGGTAGCCGTATCGTATTGGTTACAAGCCGGAAGGTCGAGGGTTCAAGTCCCGGTGGGGTCAGAATTTTTAAACTGACCCAAACCTTTTGGCGGCATTATGACCCTGGGGTCGACTCAACATCTAACGGAAATGAGTACTACACGCTTGTTCAAGGGGTAAAGGCGGCCATCACGCAGGGCTAACAACCCGGCTGACATCAAGTGCCAATTATCCAGAAAAAGTGGGAGCCTTAACCTCCTACTACCCAAAGGCCTCCTGAGGCCTGTAGTAAGGTTACTTTACTTTACTATTTATTATTATTATTATTATTACTATTATTATTATTATTCATTTCAGTTTTGTTAAGAAAACTGATTTAGGAGAATAAAAAATTGGGGATTAATTATTTATTTCAATAAAATACATTTAACATCAACGATGCAAATGGTTAAAAAGTGAAGATTGAAAATGAGAAAATTAAGACAATCAACAGATTAAAATATTATGGATCAATATTAGAGGCAGAGCGAATAAGCAATTTTGAGATAAACAAAAGAGTATGTTAAGGAAGGTAAATAATTGGAATGTTACATTTGGTGCTAAGGAGTGGAAACATTCCAAGAAAAAAACTTATTTAGGCCTATAGTTCATTGATGCAGAATATGCTATTGTAAGGTGCGGAAACATGGATACTTAGCAACAAGCAAGCACATAAACTTTTGAGGAGGGCTTCTAGAAATTGAAGAAGAGGCAAAATTTAGAAATACTAAAATCAGAGAAATTATGTATGATATGCCACGTAAAGAAGGTATCAGATGACAGAATAACTAAGATTATATTTTGAAGCGGAAGCAAACAGAAGAAAGGGGAGACTAAAAGAACAGTGGGTTCAAGCAGTGCATAGGGTCGAGAGAATTAATATAGGGTAATGCGGAGAATAGCATGTATTGTAGAGAAATTCCTAATAAAGAATTATTGTTATTATTATTATTATAAAGGTGCGAGGTTTTGAATGTTTGTTCTTAACTGTTATTTCATTCAACTCCATCTTGCTTTGTCACGTTCCTTCTTGATCACAATCTATGTTTTTTTATGTATTTCTTGGCTTCATGAATTTGTTTAAATTTCCTTTCTTCATGCTTTCTAGTTATATGTCCGTACCAGCTAACATTTATTTTTTCTTCTCTTTGCTCTATAAATACTCGTTTTTCTTCTAATTAATATATTTCTCCCATTATCTATTTTATTCTTCCAAGTAATTTACTTAATATTTCATCATCGATTAACTCTCATGTTAAACTCATTCTTCTGAGCAGAGATGAGCACATCATGCATAAAAACAGATTAATACATTTGAATTCTGACATTTTGATATTTTAAAATATACAGTCAAAATGTCCAATTCACCAATTGATAATTAAAATAGTCAACATGTTTCAACAACGAATCTTTATTTTCAAGACTAGATGACAGCTTTGCTGTTGAAACATGTTCACTATTTTAATAATCGATTGGTGAATTGGACATACTGACTGTATATTTTACGATTTTATCACCAAGAAGATCGTTAGTTTATTGAATTGTTAATCTTTGTTTATTCCCAAATATTTTGTTATATCGTTCATGTAGTTACTTTCTTAGTTTTATTTATTCCAATTAAGATATTTAAGATTTCAATTTCATTTTTATTCACTATTCTCTGTTTCATTACTTTAGCGTTAACAGTGATAATTTACAGCCCTATCTCCTCCAGTGCAACCGCCCTTCGTGCTGCAAGTATTCATTATTGTGACGTATTAACAGAATACCATTTGCTTATGTCCGTATTCTTGAGTCAAAGGTTTCAATGTATAACTTTATATTTATAATTATTTTTTATAGTGTTTATATATTTGATCCATAAATATTGCAAACAGAACTTTGTTAAAGTTATCGCCTGATTTCACTTCACTTCTCCATTAAAAATGTACAATTTAATGTTGTATAACCTTTGTTCAATTAGAATTTTCTTCCACGATGCTCATATGATTTCTAGTGATTTCCATATTTAATTTAACGGGACTGTGTCCAATGTTGCTGCTATATCCTAATGTGCGAAATATACTTGTTTTCCAGTTCTATTTGCCTTCTCAATCAGAGATCTAATTCATGTGCTACCTGATCTCAAAGTAACTTGTTCTTCTCCAGGTTATCTTCTATTTCGTTATCTAATTCCATTTACAATATTATTTAATGCGTTTTAAATAATTAGGGATAGATTATTTTGAATAATTTTGTTTACTTTCTTATGTAATTGCATAATAATATTATTTTCTGATTTTATTGTATTATTTTATTTTCCAAACCCAATTAACTATTATTTAAAATTATTTAATTGTGGGCAGCTCTTTGTCCTTAATTATGCAAGTTCTGGTTAATCGTAGTTTACGTACATATATGTTAATTTCGTCTATTGTCGACTTAATTTATTACAAAAGTACTCGTGTTGTGTAGATTCACTTTAAATTGACAAGTGAATAGGAAATAGAGAGTGAGATACTTTTTGTTTTGGCCTATATCCTTATGTGAGCCTAGCATTCTGTAATGTCGCTACTATCCTTCATACATAGAGTACTATGATGAACAAACACAGATTCGGGAATATTTGGGGCTTAAGGATAACTGTCACTTGTCTTTAGAGTTGAGGAAAGAACCTCCATAACAAAAACCTCGAACAATAAATTTGCCAGACCGAAAATCGAATCCGGAAAAGACGTTATCCAGCGCAGGACAACATAGTAATTCCTTTAACTTTCTTAAAGAAGTAAAAGGAACATCCGTTTTGTATTTCTGTTTGAAATTTGAGTCACACTTTCCTAAAACTTGTTTTTTGACTTAGGTTGTTTTAGCTCTAAGTCACAGAGTTTATGGTTTTTGTAGAACGTATGATTTTTGTTTACTTATTTGGCCCATTCTAACTTTAAGCATTACAGAGTTGAGTTTTCTTAATGCGATCATTACTTGCGTTGGTTGTTGTAGTTTATATTACTTGTCTAACAGCTTACATTTTTATGTTCTGATCGATTTCAAGAATCGGTGTTTTCATAGCACGTCACGAGTATTTTTGTTATGGATATAATTACGACCAGATTATATCTCTGTAATTGTAGAGTGTCACGCGTGATACGTAAATACAAACTGTTGCTAGCTTAGTTATTGCCTATTAACCAATTCGATTTCAACATTTGGCGCGATATAAATTTAAATTTTATTCATCATCATCATCGGCTTTTCAGGTATTAGGCTAATGGCCTGTTACGGTCTCCCGCCATCTTTTGAATGGACTACCCACGGATCGTATTCCTCAGGGAATGTAGTTGAGCATTGGTTTATGTAATCTGAGCGGTTCAGGCTGTGAATGTGATTTATCCATTTCTTTCTGTAGTCATGGAGATATTGGCGTAAGGTTGAGTTCTTTAGCTATTTTATTCATCTCTTTGGTGGTCGAGAAGGCTGTAACCAGCAGTTCTCCGTATAAATTTCATGATTTCATCTCCGCTGCTGTGATACGGCGTTCGACTTGAGTTGCAATGGTCCATGCTTCACTGTCGTAACAGAGTGTGGCTCTAGCGAGACTTTTGTATACCTTCATTCTCGTGTGTCTCCGTACTTTTGATGGTTTGAAAACTTTCTTGATGATTCTTAAAGCTTTGTTATAATTTTGAAATTTAAAACACATGTCACAGTTCTCATTAAAACTTAAAAGATATCATAAATACTTAATTGAATTAACTTGTTCTAATATTGAATTTTGAATAGAGATTGTGCCTCTTACTGGATATTGGAAGGCCATAACTTTAACTTTTTATAGTTAAAGTATTCATATTAAATTGCTATGCTATTATGTTCGGATCATGGACAGTCAAAAAGAACTTGATCATCTGCATATTATTTCTTGATATAGGGATATTGCCATGAATTGTTAATCATCAACTTCTGATAACAGAATTAATGTAAACATTAAACAAAAGAGGTGATAAAGGAAATCCCTGCCGCTCTCCACAGTTGATTACTTATCAGTCAGTTCTTTGTCAATTTTTACTGATATTATTTTGATACAATTTAGAAAAACCTCTACTCCGTTAATTTTTCACTCATTTCACCTTTCCATCGGTGTCTAAAAAGCTTTTTTTAAAATTTCATTCCCCAAAAATACCATACAATTCATTACTTTGTAGTATCCCAAATTCGCCTGTTTGCTCTCTGTTCGTCTCTGCTCAGTTCCGATATTTTAATTTAAAATGTTGTTCTCAAACACTCGTAATCGTTTCTCCTGCATTAAAGTAAGAGGCCATGTTGCTATCGATATTATACGACATCTGGAAGAATAAACGTTTCATATATTTTAGTATAATATTTTCTTACAATTTTTGTGATAACAAGAATCCTTTAAATGCATTATAGCACCCGTTCCAATATTTGAACCTAAGTAAGTTTTATATTTGTTTCTGCGCCTCATTCCCCATTCCAGCTGAATGTGACAAGCATGAGCATTGTGCCTCCGGGAACTATTTCATCCATACGTTCTTTAGACATTTGTTCTACCAGTGCTGAGCAGAACAAAACCTCTGAAATAAATTTCAGACGCATCGTTCTGCGATAGATCCGAGGGGCTTGGGGCTGCTTTGCTGAAGTATAAATGAAACGATTGTTTACCTGTAGACCATGTGATTAAATTCATTTGCCGTCATGGAATATAGGAGAAACTGATTCTACAATATCGGTCTATAAGTAAATGTTTTATATTTATATTACAAAAACATAAGTCATAAAATAGTAGCTTACAGTAACAGTTATATTCTTTTAACTTAGTCGGGACAAGATATGTAATGCATTGTGTAAAGTAATAGTACACAATATGAATAATGTGCTTGGTGGTTCTATTCTGCCAAGTAATGACAAAGAGAGTTGCTGATTCATTGATGCTTTGCGGAGGAACATCTTCCTTTCGTTGTTCATTAAAAAAACGTGTGCGAGGAAAACACAAGTGTGGTTGCGTCGGGGTTCTGGCCTATGACTCGGGCAGCCGGCTCCGACAGGTCTTATCCACTGGTCTGTGCTTCTCTTTGATAATTTAATAATCTGAAACTTATTTTAAAAAGTCATAAAATTGGTCGGACGCACATCTGTTACTCTTTGGGAAGGAAATAAACATAAAAACCTAAATAGCCTGTTTTCTTTACAATTATCAAGCTAATTTATTTTAGAATGATAAGTGGCCAGCTTAATGTAAAAGTTAGAGTTAATTTGCGCAAGAGCAGGACATGGCTGAATTGATACTTACCTAGAGTACAAACTATCTACAAACTGCAACTAGGAATGAGATGTAGATAGTAAATGAGAATATAGGCTCAATGGTTCAAGAATTATTTGGCTGTAACGGTCATTGCAAAAATTCATGTAAAAATAATTTAAACTACTATTCTTCAACTTAAGCCTATATTATGTGGATGCCAAACACGGACTCTTACTTTAAGGGAGAAGGAAAAATTACGAGAATTTGGCAATTCAATTTTTCGGAGAATTTTTTAACCAAAGATAGAAGAATCGACAGGTGAATGATGAATACTACATCTTAGCTAAATTATCTCTTTGGAAAATCAGTTGCAATAAGTAGAGACAAGTCTGTTCGACAGCGACGGACAGTAGGCCCTATATATGGCAGTCATTTGGAATAATCGAGGGACGTGGAAAGCCAGATGGAATGCGCCAAGTAGAATGAGGTGGTAGATTAAAAATAACCGTACTTCGTGAAAGATAAATTGTACAGGCGATGATTGGAAAATATTTGTATGTATGCAGAACCATATTTCAGCGCGTCTGGTACCTGCTGGTTCGATAGAGCTAGTGAGTTAGTTAGATAATGACAATTGTAGACGCTGGAGCTCTGTAAACTCCCCTACTGAAATGTCAACTTTCAGATCAACTCCTACTACTACTACTGCTACTCCTAATTGTGCTCTATCCTTCAGATTGTAGTATGTCTTTATAAATTTTGTTTTAACGTTCACTTGTTTATAAAACGATACTGGGGATGATTTCCAAAATGTATCTACATTTTAACTCCAACTCAAAATGGACCGATTTTTCTGATTAAAGATGTGAATTGCTTGTTATATGCCGAGAGCGGCCGCTAGATCTTCTCTAATAACATTGTCAATAAACTTTTGAGTGTACAATATCCTGAATTGACTCTGAAAATAAATGTAATTACTTCAACATGAATTTGACACAAATTCAACATAATCTTTCAACCACTGCATGCCGAAATCTACTTTGAAATTTATCCGAGAGAAACTTTGCGATTACAAAGGCCGTGTCAAATAAAAAGCTGGACTTTTTAACTGCAAGGCACAGAGATCGAAGTCAGAATCAAACAACGGTAACCCACTGAACGGAACGGTTATCCAGGGTGCCAATAGAGGAGTTCTTTATAATTTAAATGACTGATTTGGCTCTGGATATTAGTGTCTTGCTGTTAAAATCTGCAGATATATTTTTTAACACATCACAACGCTTATCATGAGGAGATGCAATGTCGAGAGTTCAATTCGTCATGTACTTTAATTTTAACTGTCCAAATGTTGACTGTTTAACCCAGACGCGTTTCATACTCATGGAGTACGAAGAGTTTTGTTTCCTTCTTTTCGTATTACGTGATGTCACGGTTCTTTCTTAGCTAAACAGAATTATAAAAAAATATCTGCAGTAAAATACTATGAAAATAATAGGCCTATTACATTACAGAATTCAGTAGCCTGTTACAGGAAATTAAAAAAAAAAATACTTCAACTAAATGAACTCAAATTGATTATATAATGTTGCTGTTTTACGCAATAAATCTTCCTTTTGTAATTAAACCACATGAATTGCAAATAAAACATTTATGTCGACTGATTAGAGCGATTTTTAAATTCTAAGATCCAGGTACACCCTTCTGGTGGTTTAATTTTGGAGAATGCCTTTATAGTGTTGTATTAATAGCATATATCCTGTTCCGGTGTGAAAAATGGAAAATCGTGGCCGCTAGACCGATTTTTAAATCATTGCTTCAGGTTAACTCCGATTCTTATCATTCCGATATTTCTGGATAATCTCGATCTTATGTTGGTTCAGTAAAATACATTTGTACTCTATTGGTATACAAGCATATATAGGCGTACACATACACACACACACACACTATATATATATATATATATATATATTATAAAGATCTTTTCAGTGTCAAAAAATTGGGAATATATGTCGAACTTGGGAATATATGTTTTTAACATATTTTTATGAGAACAGCACAAGTACCTGCGTTCAATCGCAATTCAATACCAGTTAATAAAAACTTGCTCTAATATCACGTGGTTTTCTCTCCGAGAACATATTAACAATGTAGAAAGTTTAGTCAGTTTAACTGGTTTATTCATATTCTTACATTAAATAATATGAATTTCAGAACTCTGTGATGGCCCAGATCATTCGGCCATTAACCAGAAGTTAATTAACTAATTGGTTAAATTGTAATACAGAGTTAAAAATATTGCATTTGTCAAATTTTGATTTCACATTTCAAGAGTCAGGTAGTAAACTTTAATACAAAACAAAAGTTGATAGAATTTTGAGCACAACTGTAACCAAGAACACGTTTGATCCAAGTTTTACGAACACTTTCGTTATGCGATTCTCGATTGATTTCATTGTTTTGCATGTTGGCACATTTGGAACTGTAATTTATCTACAGTAATTATTCTCAAGCGGTAGCTTTTGGGACTCGTAATCGGGAGGTCCTGAGTTCAAATCCTTAACTTTGGTTTCTTCCTGATTTCGCTCCATCTTGAAGGCAGGTAGGAATATCATTAGCAGGACTCATTTCATAATTACAATTGAATATAAATACGGTACAAATATAAACAGATTAAATAAATTGACTCTATATGGCCTAGGATGTTATAGGAGTTTCAAAAATATTATTTAATTTTGGTGATTGGATAAGTAATTTCTGAGATCATGAAGCTCTGTATATTAATTGTGTATGATGAAACTATATACATATATTTTTCATTGTGTAATTGTGAATATACAATCTGCAAGTTGGAAAACTCTGGGAATAAGAAAATGCGTGGTCCGAATTACTCTTCTTTCGATAGAAGCCTCCTATTGCAAATTACTTCCAAACATAAAACAGTTATTGAAAATACGGAAACGAAATAGAACTTTATAAAAACGTAAAAAAAAATGCGAAGAAAGAAAATGGCGATTATGGAATGGAGAGATATCGCACACATGATGAAACATATCAGCCTAAATTAACGGATGAGTGTATGAAAACTAGGGCAAATTTGATCGATCATTTTGAAGCCGACGAGAATCTATGCTCAGAAGAGGAAAAACGTAGTTTCCATATACGTACACCCTTTCTATGTAGTTGCTGGCTCTGTTGTACCTTATTTCAGCTCTTGTTTGAGAATTCAATAATGGAGTTAATAAATACTTTTGTAAAGGGAAATCATCATCGACCAATAGAATATCTTCGGCGATTTTTATAGTTTCAAATAGCGCTATAAGTTGGAAAGTGTGGAAAATAGTGCTATCATACACAGAACAGGCCCTGCAATAATATTTCTATTAAGCACTTATGAATCACAAACAGTCTGTATATTGATGGAAAAATATGGTTTCGGACTGAATATAATTCTACTCTGTTTCCATCCGGAGCTTGTAACCTTATATGCATGCAGTCAGTAGCACCCACATAACCAGAAAAATGAGCAACGTAGGAAAATCCTTGTACAACGTTCGGTCGGTTTTTAATAGTTTCCTCACTTCTGTAAAATCCACTTCCGAACCTCGCATTCCTATATAATATTGCACATTTCTTGCCAAAACATATACTCCTCGCCTCACACTCAATACCTCACTGCATTCTTGTTTACCTTGAATGTATATGAAAATAATGTTATTTCTAAAGAACACGGAGGGGTCGTTTTACGCTATGTATTGGTTCTAAAGTTTTTGATTTCTTAAACTTTAAACAATTCTACAGAGAGTGAAGTTACATATTTCATGTGAAATCTTTAATTGTCATATGGATCAAATTTTGATTGAATAAAACCCAATTTTGTATACATTTAAAAAATCGCAGGTTCCTCGTTCTAAACAATTACCAACATTAATTTCTAGTCACATAAACACCTGTTCACATTGAAGTAGACTATACACTGTAGAAACAATGTAATACAAAGTAGGAGAGTTGCCTCTTGTATTCCTGACACTATCGGTGTGATTAGTAAGTATCGGCTGCGATACTCTAGTGGTTATGCTCCTTGCCTCTGGTCCCGAGGGTCGCGGGTTCAAACCCGGCTGGGGTCGATGGATCTTTTAGGATGGAAAAATCCAAGGAGCAAGTCCTCCGTGAGGGACTTCAAGCCGTGGGTCCCGAGTCTGAAGATTTTCAGGCTCGTAAAAAATCCTTAAGCCTGAATGAAAAGGCCTCTAAGCAAAATTTACCTACTTTTCCCTTCCTATATGTCAGTATGAGGCAGAACGCTGACCACGGACCACTCAAAAGACATCTATACGAAAACAATTGTTACTAAATTAGTATGGTTCAAATTCTTCCATGTAGGGGGAGAGCGCGTAAAATCTCTGTTAAGGGAAACATGGACTTACAAGACAAGAAGATAGTAAGTGAGTTTCTAACTATGCCTATTAATCCGTTTTCTGTATTCTCATATGATTACTCCTGTACACAATGTAACGTTGTATAAATGTAAATAACATCTCTTTGAGGCGATGAGATTAAATTGTTTTCATTCGCTGATATCTGTAGGGAAAAGCTTGGTCATGTAACTCCTGTATGAGAGAGAGCAGCCTTGCATCACGTGTGGATATATCAGTGTTAAGAGCGCAGTATTAAATATTTATACAAACGCGTCAGACTGTATGTATCTCAATTCAGATGAACGCGTGATATAAGACTGTACGTATCTCAATTCAGATGAACGCGTGATATAAGACTGTACGTATCTCAATTCAGATGAACGCGTGATATAAGACTGTACGTATCTCAATTCAGATGAACGCGTGATATAAGACTGTACGTATCTCAATTCAGATGAACGCGTGATATACAGATGAACGCGTGATATAAGACTGTACGTATCTCAATTCAGATGAACGCGTGATATAAGACTGTACGTATCTCAATTCAGATGAACGCGTGATATAAGACTGTACGTATCTCAATTCAGATGAACGCGTGATATAAGACTGTACGTATCTCAATTCAGATGAACGCGTGATATAAGACTGTACGTATCTCAATTCAGATGAACGCGTGATATAAGACTGTACGTATCTCAATTCAGATGAACGCGTGATATACAGATGAACGCGTGATATAAGACTGTACGTATCTCAATTCAGATGAACGCGTGATATAAGACTGTACGTATCTCAATTCAGATGAACGCGTGATATAAGACTGTACGTATCTCAGTTCAGATGAACGCGTGATATAAAGATGAACGCGTGATATAAGACTGTACGTATCTCAATTCAGATGAACGCGTGATATAAGACTGTACGTATCTCAATTCAGATGAACGCGTGATATAAGACTGTACGTATCTCAGTTCAGATGAACGCGTGATATAAGACTGTACGTATCTCAATTCAGATGAACGCGTGATATAAGACTGTACGTATCTCAATTCAGATGAACGCGTGATATAAGACTGCAATTCAGATGAACGCGTGATATCTCAGCCCAGGTCATTAATATTCAAATCGTATACTTGTGTTTGTGTTACGACACACTTTGCTGTGTTGTAGGCGATTTGTTCACAAACACAAATAAAACGCGCCACTAATTAGAGAATCGAATGTAGCAGTCAAGAAGACTTACGGACGTTAATTGTAGTGACGTTACATTCCTCTGAAGTGCACTGTTATATGTTGTGTTGAACAAGGGGTAATATTGTTGCACGGCTCGAGTCATTGTATTTAGACATACATTTTCAAAACATTATGTTATTCAAAACTGTAAGATTAGAGATGGCAGCTTGAAGGTAAACTTTTCTGGGAAAATATATGTCATTTCTTATCTGCACTTATAGGATCTCCCCAGAATCGTTTGTTTCCTCCCATACAGCGCTGCAGCGGTTTGTTCAGCCCAGAATGTAACAATAAATTGTAAACGCTGTGCAGTGTTTCTAAATAGCCATTTAAAAATAAGCGATCCTTTGCACGAAAAGTTATTGATAAATTGTTTTAAATATATAGGTCGAACCATAATTAGGATTGCACGGACATCTAGAGTAATTCGCTTAGGAAATTCTATTTCAATTTTCACAATAAATAAATAAAGTGCTTTATATTATAGGGAAGTTCGGGTAATGTGGACCCTTCTGTTTGAGTGGACCTTTTTAATATCTTCTTTAATTGGTGCTGCCCTCGAACAGAAAATATTTTAACTTCATCCCCTCATCAACATTGACGGGTTCAAGGCCATTTTCTTTTATTCTTTGTGCGAAGATGGGTTTATTTGTGATATTTATGAAAATGACCACTTCAAAAGTTTTTCAAGCTATGAATCAATTCTTAATTTCTTGTATTGAATATTACAAATGTTGAAAAACTCCTAAATATATTATATTATGTAGATACTGTTTTAATACACTGACGGGTTTGGTTTGATATTATGTGACATGATGGCTGTATAAAATAATTAAACATAACAGAGGAATTCGGTTAATGTGGATCCTCTGGGTCCACTTTACACGAATAAGTATATTTTATCAATGAGGACGCTATCTGTTAAACGATTCACTTAATTAATTTTATTTATTATATACTTGTAATTTTACTAAACCCAAAGACCGTCGCATTCTGCAGTTGAATGACATGTGAATGTTATAATCATCAATAAATTTTCAAAACATTAAATAAATATCAACGCTTTTTAATTATGATCAGTCATAAATATTTTCATAAATGATGCCACGAGTGATTTCCAAATTATCGATAAATTCAAGACTCACGAAGTGAGGAGTGAATTTATCTAGAGAATTTTGAAATCAAGAGTGGCATTTGTTAGGACTATTTAACGAATAAAATTAAGCTGTTTACTCACAAACCATTATTTAACTATAGTTATTTTAAAATATTTATATATTTAATATAAACGGCGATGTTTGAAAATAAATGAGAAACGATAGGTTTGCTTCATCTGCTTCTTTTGTTTATCAGTGCAACCAGATCATACTATTTATTGCCAAAGGAACGCAATATTGTAAGAATGCTCTCTAGTGGTTTCTTTTTTTGGTGGTATAATAAATTGCTACAAATGTTGACATGTATGCACTATATATATAATCTGGTAGCCGTATTTCTTATAGGCTCAGTCACTGCAAAATAACGGTCAGACCTGTTCAGAATATTAAAAAGGAGGAGCTTTGTTTAATATGATAATTATAACACTGATAAATATTTCGTGAAACACGACTCTGATTGGTTGTAAAACAGAAATTATTGAAACGTGATTGGTCGTTGACTCCCATTTGGGGCATGAGTTAAATAGTCAGGTTAATCTGTGCCTGTCTGTATAAATTAATAGAGTAAATCTTAAAAATAGACTAAAAGCTATGGTGGACTCTGCGGTCCAATTTATCCGAATACGGAGGTTAAAGTGAATCTTTCTTTTAATGTAAAAAAGTTTATAAATTATGAAGATGTTTCCATATTTGAATAAAATAACAATGCTATTTCATAGTTACAACACTAATGATAAAGACTGTAATTAAACAAATTTTAAATCACTTAATTATAAGAAGAAAAACAACAAATTGAAAACAGGGGTCCAAATTACCCGAAGTTCCTCTACTTGTTTATCTTGGTGTCTTTTATGTTTTTAACTTTATTTAAGACTCTTTTGACATTTATATAAATACAATTACACTTATCCAAAAGCAGGTGCAATGCGGGAAATGTATTTAAACAAAAATCTGCATGTCCAAGACCAGGAATCGAAATCGGATACTCTTCTTCTATATCCAAGAACAGTGATAACAGCGCTAACTAACTGTTCTATATATAAGAAACAATATTGCAGCATCAAAATTTAAAGCATTTTTATTAGCTATAAGATTATAATAAAATTATAAAGGAAAGTGGACATAATAATAATAATAATAATAATAATAATAATAATAATAATAATAATAATAATAATAATAATAATAATAACATCATCATCATCATCATGAACAAATTCGTTTTAGGCCATGTGGCCTGTACGGTAAACCTAGCGAAGATGGTCTTGATCTTTCCACCGATGTTTTGGTCTTCCTTGGTCCCTATGTCCAGTTGGGGTATATTGGAATGCCAATTTTGGAAGTCTATTTCTTGCCATTCTTCTCAGATGATTTTTCCATTCTTGTTGGTATCTTTGGATATGTTCATTTAAACTTGCTACTCCAAGTTTTCCTCTGATAGTGGTGTTCCTTTGGTGATCCAGTCTATTAACTCCTAACAATGATCGTAAGAAGCGCATTTGGCTTACTTGAAGTTTATGAGAGTTTCCTTTTATTTAAAATCCAAATTTCACTTCCGTATTTTAGAGCAGCTTTTGATGTGACGTTATGTAATCTTAGTTTTGTCTCTGTCCTCATCTGTTTACCAAAATGTCTTCGTATTACCCCATTCATTTTATTATATTTTTGTAATTTTGAATCAATGTCACTCTTATACTCTGCAAATACACTTCCTAAGTAAGAGAAATCTGACACTTGTTCTATAATTTTTCCATCAATCTCAATTTTCACCCTTTGTATGTTTTTTCCACACATTGCCATTGTTTTGGATTTTGATGTGGAAATTTTCATATTATATTTGCTGGCAATTTTGAATAATTGATATGCTGCTATTTGTAAGCTATCTTCGGAATCTGATAATATAATAATAACATAAAGTAAAAAAAAATTGACTGATAATCTTTTGCAAGCAATTTATTAACCGATTCAAATTCTTAGCCAGCGATATGTTCTAGTAGATATTGCTTGAGACTTTTATTTAGGAAACTCTGGTTCATACAACATAATTGAGTTTTTCTCTAGCTGTTACTGAGTCGTCAAGAAAATGGTGGTTCTTATTTTGTTTCAACATAACCATTTCTGATACGGTGTTTAATTTTTTAAACTTTAATTGTTCACTGAAATCTGGTTGTCCATCATCAGGGACACAACTACTTCAGATATATGAGGGAATATGCGCTCAGTGTCTATCGATATTTATTTTCCCTAACAGCTGTCACAAAATAGGATGATTATAGGATTCAAAATGAAAAGAAAGGCATCTCTCGAGGCTGCAATTTTTTGACACTGAAGTTAAATAAACATTAATCAGCTAACTGTGCGCCCAAGTGATAAAACTAAGTGGTCTGTTGGTAAACTATGATTACACATTACAATATTGCAGAATGCATGCTTTGACAGCAGTTCTGCCGCTCGTACACAGCCGAGTTTCCGACCAGAGAACACCACCTAGAAGAATTCGCTACTGAAGATGCCCTCCATAGCCGAGGGAGAAACACCAGTATGGACCGTGGCCTGATAGCCCGACATCTTCTAATAATTACAATATTATATTTCTTATTTTCCCCTAAGTGAATGGGTGACATTGAAATGGTGCTGGCGGCAAATGAGAGAATTTGTTTTTTCACAGTGGCTCAGAGTCAGAATTTCAAGTCTTCAGTTATATAGAAATTATTTTAACCTAAATTTGCCAGTTAAATAAATAATTTTAAATTATCTTGCTCCCTAAGCATACAGTAAAATGAATGGTAAAACTATGTTTTATCAAGATTTGATACCAAGAAATGCTCTTGTATTTAGCGCTACTAAACTGTTTCAAATTTATAATATGATCAAATTATTTTAGTAAGAATAACCTTTTATTTCGCTCCATAAAGCAACGGAGTGTGCAGCAGTAATAATGCGGGTAAATAAAGTACTAACATTAAAGCAAGTAGAGACGGCAATGAGGCAGGAAAACAAGTTAATAATTTGATAATATCAAATAAACAAAACATTGTGACTAAAAATAAATAACTGGACGATATAGTTAAAGTAATATTCGGTAGTAATTTCAAAATGATCACACAGTACGTACAGAAAATCCAAATTTAAATAAGCTGTTGCAATTCTATGAACAAATATTGGTTTTGAGATTTCAGGAAAACTCTTCGCAAATAATTATATATGAATACTTTTAATTCCAGAAGTGTAAAAACATGCGACATTTACATTCAACAAACACCAATCAATGCTGAAACGTTCGATATATTGTTGTTATTTCAAGAAGAATAAACAGACTGACAACAGGACACTGATATTGGTTCCAATCGCATTGCAGATAACACAGGGATGTCCACGAAGGCAATCCAGGGTAAAGAAATGTAATTGCAGATCCTCTGACGAAGATCGATTTATTTCAGGCGCATTGTAATATAGAATGTGAAATATAAAACCGGTGATTACGGCTATGAAATTAACACCATAATATTTATTATATTGATGTATGGATCAAAATGTTGGACGATCACTAAAAGACAAGAACAAAGATTGGAAGCAGCTGAGATACGATTTTTAAGAAATATAGCAGGATATACTCAGCTGGATAAGAAAAGAAATGAGGAGATACGAAAGGAACAAAATATTTTCAAACTTACAGACCGAATAATTAGATATAGGAACGACTAGAAAGAACATATTGATAGAATGCCAGAAGGAAGATTTCCAAAATTATAAACCGCACGGTAGGAAAAATGTTGGACGCCCACACAGAAGATGGTCTGAATAATTTTAACAATTCTAGCTTCCATCAAACCGGAACGAGCCAACAGGCTTAATCCCTGGATGATGATGATGATGATGAAACTTGATTATACGTATGATTCCGGATTTTCTGCCAGTAAGCACATGAGCCTCCTATCAGACTAAACAGCTTAATAGGCAATTTCTCGCATCAGTACCTAAATATGTAACCATAGATCAGCTTCATAGAATCAGATCTGAATTTGATGAGCATGCGCGGAAATATATTTCATACAACTAGTCCAACAATTCATAAGAACATACATAATTAAATGTATGACATTCTGCAAAACTTCACACCACTGATATTGTCACCTACAGGTTACATATGATATACACCACAAAGATTACCGTTTTACCACCCAGACCTGATTTCTCTAGAATAAAAGTTGAACCAAGCAAAATAAGGAAGTAGCCAAGAAAATGTATACATTGTTACTTAAAGGGTAATCGCAATACTTTTAACACTTTCACAGCAGATGAATGAAACGAAAGAGTTCGACACACGAGAAATGTAGTTGAGGCATTGGATAAAGGATGGCGTAATAGAAGACGAAATGTAACAGGTGATAATCAACAACAGTTTGATGGCAGTTATACACAGACGTGAACCCACTTCCACATGAAGTAAGTAACAGGACTTATTAATGTTTGTTACCTCGAAAACTCATAAACCACTACTCATGATTTGACTAATTTCTTCCGCCATTTTGTTACATATTCGCTTGAATGCCAACGTTTGAAAATAAATAAAACCGGCCTGGAAGAGAGCAGGGATAGTTTTACATGCACCATGCCGTGATATTCTCCGGATAGATCACTAACCAAATTAAATCTCAACTTTCGATTTTTTTCGGTTCAATTATTCCACTGTTCTCAAAATAAAAACTAAAATGTGATTCAGTATTTACGACTGGATTTAAAGAATCATATAATACATATAACATTAAATGATAAGCTTTGCATTTGTTACAATCCCAACATCAAAACTGAACATGCAATGCTTCACGTCACGATCTTCCACGTCGCTTGGACACACATTACGTTCTTTTTCAGTGGGCTTAGACAATTGATACTATAATGGATAAATCAATATAAAGAACATTTATATCAAATTCACATAAATATGACTGGTGTAAGCTGGTTTAAAAAAAAAGAACATGTATGTTGTACAAAAATAAGACAAATAGGTAGTACTTACATTTATATATCACTCTTTTTAAAACTGTTTCCCAAAAGAAAGAAAAAAAAATTGAATTGCAAAAGACAAGCGCCAAATAACATATTTTTCAAGATTAGAAAGTGAAGTAATATTTTTAAAAAATTAAACATGATTATTACTTAAACAGAGTTCTATAATCCAAAATTGCTATGTCGGCTCTCTTCCCATTTTTACACGCTTTATATTAACTTGACCTGTATCTATCTATCTATCTATCTATCTATCTATCTATCTATCTATCTATCTATCTATCTATCTATCTATCTATCTATCTATCTATCTATCTATCTATCTATCTATCTATCTATCTATCTATCTATCTATCTATCTATCTATCTATCTATCTATCTATATATCTATCTATCTATCTATCTATCTATCTATCTATCTATCTATCTATCTATCTATCTATCTATCTATCTATCTATCTATCTATCTATCTATCTATCTATCTATCTGTCTATCTGTCTATCTGTCTATCTGTCTATCTGTCTATCTGTCTATCTGTATATCTGTCTATCTGTCTATCTGTCTATCTGTCTATCTGTCTATCTGTCTATCTGTCTATCTATCTATCTGTCTATCTATCTATCTATCTATCTATCTATCTATCTATCTATCTATCTATCTATCTATCTATCTATGTATCTATCTATCTATCTATCTATCTATCTATCTATCTATCTATCTGTCTGTCTCTCTGTCTGTCTGTCTGTCTGTCTGTCTGTCTGTCTGTCTGTCTGTCTGTCTGTCTGTCTGTCTGTCTGTCTGTCTGTCTATCTATCTATCTATCTATCTATCTATCTATCTATCTATCTATCTATCTATCTATCTATCTATCTATCTATCTATCTATCTATCTATCTATCTATCTATCCGTCTATCAATCTGTCTATATATCTATCTGTCTATCTATCTGTCTATCTATCTATCTATCTATCTGTCTATCTATCTATCTGTCTATCTATCTATCTATCTATCTATCTATCTATCTATCTATCTATCTATCTATCTATCTATCTATCTATCTATCTATCTATCTATCTATCTATCTATCTATCTATCTATCTATCTATCTATCTATCTATCTATCTATCTATCTATCTATCTATCTGTCTGTCTGTCTATCTGTCTGTCTGTCTATCTGTCTGTCTGTTTGTCTGTCTGTCTGTCTGTCTATCTATCTATCTATCTATCTAACTGAATCTTTTAACGCGAGTTTCGCCCACTTAAAATCATTGGATCGACTTGAAACTTTGTATATTTGTAAAAGGCCCGTGCCAATACAATAATTTCATATTTTGTTTCTAAAATCCTGGTCAGAATCATCAGAAAATAAAAAAAGTGTCTTTGTGTGTATGTAACGGAATTTTTAACACGATTTTCACCCATTTAGAAACATTTGATCGACTTGGAACTTTGTATACATGTAAAGTACCCGTGACAATATAATAATTTCATATTTATTTTCTAAAATTCTGGCCAGAATCATCAGAAAATCAAAAAAAGTTCTTTGTATCTATGTAACGTAATTTTTGAACACGATTTTCACCCAGTTAGAAACATTTAGAATAGATTTATTTAGCCTGGTGGAGTTAAGGCCATGTGGCCTTCTCTTCCACTCACCAGAACGAACATATGTTACATATGAATACAAAAAATTACAATAATAGTCATATTAAACAGGACAAACATATGTTACATATGAATACAAAAAAATTACAATAATAGTCATATTAAACAGGACAAACATATGTTAGATATGAATACAAAAAAAATACAATAGTAGTCATATTGAACAATTAATTATGTCATATTGAATAATAATGAGAATATTGTCTAATAACTATGAAACTAAATACAATTAAAATTAAATTAATGATACAATGAATAAAAAAAGGAATAACAGCTCGAATCTACTATACATAAAAAGAAAAGAAAAAATACAAAGAAAGTAATAAACTACAATGAATTAATCTATGCTTCTATACAAGGCATTAGGTAAATATATTAACAATCCTAAGTATATTTTTATTAAATAATGCAAAAACGCATTATTAATTCTTGGATCGACTTGAAACTTTGTATACTTGTAGAGGATCCGTGAAAATATAATAATTTCATATTTGTTTCTAAAATCCTGGCCAGAATCGTCAAAACATAAAAACGTGTCTTTGTATCTTTGTAAAGGAATCTTTGAATACGATTTTCACCCACTTAGAAACATTGGATCGACTTGAAACTTTGTGTACTTGTAAAGCACCCGTGACTATACAATAATTTCATATTTTGTTTCTAAAATCCTTGCCAGAATCATCAAAAAATAAAAAATAAATAAAACTGGTATAATAGGTTGTGGACTTGTCGACTTTTTAGTCAATCGTTTTAAGAGCTCAGTTGGTAGAGCGGTATACTCTAGTCGTATATAATTTCAGTAATCCATAGCTCGCTGTTTCAAATCCGGCTGGGAGGTTTTTTAGAAGAGTATTACTTTCAGCTCATACTACAATAGAATCGAATTTAAAGATACTTACATTTTTTTCTTATTCTGTAAAATATTAAAACTAAAAAATAAAAAGTAAATAATAGTTTAAAAAAACTTCTTCTTTTTCTTCTTCCTTCCAAGTTTTAGGTCAAGGCCTGTTAAGATCCTATAGAAAATTGTTTTAAAAAACTACAAACCAAAAGGACGCAGGAATGTTCGTAGACCGAAGAAGAGATGGATCCAACTTTTGAATGAGAATCTAAAAGACCGGAACAAGCCACATGGGCTTAATCCGTGATTGTTGATGATGATGATGAAGATGAAAAACTAAAACAATACGCTTTATTAGAAAACCGAACTAAAAGAACGAAAAATAATTTTAATTTCCAACACACTTGGCATAAATAATTTTACCATCAAAAGCGTGGGGTGCTTTTATGATTTTTACATTTTCATCTTAGAGACTTAACTTTTACCTATATCAGTATATTATCAAATATATTAATTGATGAAGAGCACCCCACGCTTTTGATGGTAACATTATTTATCCCAAGCGTGTTGGAAATTAAAATTATTTTTCATTTTTTTAGTTCGGTTTTCTAATGAAGCGTGTTGTTTTAGTTTTTTTAAACTATTATTTATTAAAGTAAAGCAAGTCGTGGGAAGTCTTCATTCTCTGGTGTAATCACAATAAATTCAAGTTCAGGAACACAGCTCTTTACACACAAAACATTAATATTCTCACTAAATATGTTAATTCATCTACAGAAATGGACATTTTAAGGAGAGCTGCAGAATGCTCTACATTAGACAAGGTCAGTAACAATATTATCGGAGAAAAATGAACCTTTACAAAGCATGTAACAAACAGTTACAGTGGTGTGGACACGTGAATAGGATGCATGAATAGTACATTGCCAGTTAGGAGTTTGAGATGGATTTAAAATCGGAGGAAAATAATAGGGAGACCTAAGAAGATATGGATAGAGGGAATTTTAAGTTTTATGAAGGTCAAGGGACTGCTGGATGGTGACTGGAATGATAGAGATATGGATTTCTTCACAGTTACAGACCAAATACTATAAATGGAATTTCCAATATGCGGGAGTCCCAATGACGAATGCATATCCAAGAAAGTATTGACTATTTTTGATATTGAAGGCGTTAGTTGTTCCAGGAAAGGTTTCCAAACACTTATTGTGTCCGTAAGCGAGGGTAGGAATATTCTGGACACCAGTCTCGAATTTACTCCTCCCTTAAAATAAGCGTCTGTGTTTCGTTTCATGTATAGAAAAATGTATTGGGGATAATTACAGTATTGTTACTCTGAATTAGCAACAGGTTTTAAATGTATAAAACATAAAAAAAAAAATATTCAAATGGAAATGGGTCGAGCCATTTTCGAGTTTTGCTAGACTAACGCACGGCAATTGATATATATATATATATATATATATATATATATATATATATATATATATATATATGTGTGTGTGTGTGTTTGACATTGTAGATTTTCGCGGATACAAGTATGATTACGAAAGTTTTCTTGAGTTTCCTGCATCAGAATCGGCGACCAAAGGCCGACCTTGAATCCATGACGCAGAAAACTCAAGAAAATGTTTTTAATCATATACGTATATTAAAATATATATGTAGTCAATATGCCCATTTCACCATTTAATGGTCTTGAGAATGACAGCTTGGCTGTAGAAACTTGTTGACCATTTTAAAACATTAATTGGTGAAATGGGCATATTGACTACATATATATTTTAATATTATATCACCAGGAAGATCACTTGTGTATTAAATATACGTATATATATAAACGTCGGAAACATTGACCAGAGGCCGAACTTGAATCCAAGACCCGGAAAACCCAAGACAAGTTTCATATTCATATATATATATATATATATATACATATGTAGATGTTGTAACTATAATTTTGACATTTAGCAATGAAGGAAAATTATATATATATATATATATATATATATATATATATATATATACGTAGAAACTACGGTACTGTACAAGATGATTTATGTCAATCATGCTTCGGTTTCTGTTGTATGAAATGGCACTTAGAGCTGACATCGTTAAGATGTATTGGCAAGTTATAATTAATTCTGAAGATAGGAAATCTACACAGATCCTCTACAAACTTACCAACACAACATAGTGTTATATGGTACTCGATGCGATAGACTACTTTATTAACAATTCGTTTCCCAGATCAGCTTGTTAATGGAAATAAATATAATTTTTTTATTGTTTTACAAACTTTGTTAGGTAGTTTATATGTTGATGGTTTTAGACTGATGTTCATCAGTTGAAGAAGCTAAACTTTCTTATGAATAATTCCTTGAATTTTGTCTATTGATATATATATATATACTAGCTGGCCCGGCGAACGTCGTATCGCCTTTAAATATTTTACGTTAATTTTTCCGATGTTTTAATAGTTATCTGCTATCGGGGCGGTAACAAATCCAACAAATCAAAGTTAATAAAAATCGGTCCAGCCGTTCTTGAGTTATAAATAGTGTAACTAATCCGACTTTGTTTTATATATATATATATATATATATATATATAGAAGTCCCGGCCACGCGTTGCTGTGGCTAAGGTATATGTTAAATTATGTTGTAGTAAACTAAGTGAGAAATCTAAATCAGAAAGTTTTTGTTTTACACAATTTTTTAGTTCTGGTACGTTAATTCACCCGGTATAAATATGGGTGATGGTTTATGTGGAAGTGGTTTTGTTGATTGAGATGAATTTATGTTGTCTGCATTCTCAGTATCATCCATAAGTGTATCATAAGGATTATATACATTTATTGATGGAATATTTTGAGAAGGCTTGCTGATTTAATTATACTTTCGTTTTTTTTACGAACTTGTTGGCAGTTTGGATTCTCATCATCATCAAGAAGTCTCTGTATAGTAATATCATCTTGTGATATATTATAGTCATCTTGTTTTTCATTTAATTGAGTCATGGAGATTGTTTCTGTAATATTAGGCATATTATTATAACTAACAGACTTACTTACAGTTTTGTTATTCCGTTCCTTAGGACCTTCATATGTTTTTAAATTGACATTCTTCTTAAATGTAAGATTTATGTCACATAGGCCTATGCCAATTTTGCGGAAATTCACTTGATATCTTATCATTCATGGTCTCTACAACTGATTCGCCATATTGTTCAATGTCTCTTCTCGGTCCAGTTAAATTTAAATTAAGTTGCTGTCTCTCACCTAGATTACTTAAAACTAATACTTACACACGAAATTAATATTATTATCAAAATATTGAAAATAAAATAAACACAAACACACTTAAATTATGAAATAATCAATATTTGTAATTCAATTGAAATTCGCGGTTGCGACAAAAAGCACAGCCATCTGGTTAAATAATAAACCAATTACCTTACATGGCCATCTATTAGAATCGTGTGGAACTCACAGATAATTATAACTCTTTGTTAAATAATAAACAAATAATTTGCAATAAAATAATGCGACTATAAATTTAGTTATAAACTTCCCTAAGTCTCAAGTTGGATCAAACAGCACACAGTGTGCAAAATTTTATTAAATTCGGTTCAGTAGTTTAGGATTCCATCGCGGACAAACAACGTGACACGTAATTTTTATATATTAATATATATATATATATATATATATAAACATATTTTTAATATTTGCACATCTTTCTGTGCCTAAAGTTTTATTTTCATCTCCACTCGTCTCTATCTATCCACTACATGTCCTCGTGTCCTCTTGTTCTCATTCCAGTTCTTATTTCTTGCAGCCACGAGTTTCGAGGTTTTCTTTTTCTTCTTCTTCCAGGTGGACACCATTCCAATGATTTCCTGGGTAACCTTTCTTCTTGCAGTCACATCGTACATGCCTATACCAATTTAATTGCTTATATTTTATATAAAAATCTACTATTGAATATCTAGTATACATTTTTTCTCGTATGATAGTATTTCTTACTTTCTTTTTATTTTGAACATCTTGCTGCTCTCCTCAATATATCCATTTCCATCGACATAAGTTTTTGTTCTAAGTTTTTGTTGAATTTCCAAACTTCACCTCTATATGTGACATTACTTCTCACTATTGAATTTTATATCATCATCATCATCATCATTTTGAGAATTTTCCTCATCATTCAGGGTTCTCCAATCAATCTTAGTAATTAACATGAACTAAAAAGATAAATAAATATAAATGACTACGGACTTACAGAACCGAAAACCGAATTTTATATTTGTAACTTATTTTTTCTGGCCATATGTCTGTTCTTTAAAAACTCTATTCATCATTGCTGTTATTTCTCTACCTTTATTTATTCTGTTCTTAATATCACTTCCATGTTTATCCTCTTTATCTACTTTTACTCCCAGATACTCAAAATCTTCACAACCTCTAATTATATCCCTTTTGATCTTCTAATATTAAATCTTCGGTTTCGGTTCCACATCCCATGTAAAATGTTTTTTTCTAAATTTATTTTCAAACCCCAGTTATCGTATTCGTCCAATAATTTCCTGAACATGAACTCCATGTCTTCATATTCTTGAGCAATTATTATCTCGTCATCCGCAAATAACAGTGTATATATTGTATCTCCCATTCCTGGACACTTTTGCTCCAGTCTGACAGTGCTTTATGTATAAATATCTTAAATAATGTGGTTGATATCCTACAACCGTGTCGAAAGGCTTTTGTAACTTTAATTACTTCTGATACACATTTTCCAATTTTAATTTTAGATGCTGCATTTTTATACAATTTTTATAGCATTAATAATTGCATCGTTTATGGCCATATCTTCTAATGCTTCCAACAACTTTTGTAAAGGTACGGTGCCATATGGATTTTCTAAATTCAAAAATGTGAAATGAACTTTTTGGTTGTTATTATTACTATTTTAAATCATTTGTTTTACCACAAATATGTGATAAATTTTAGATCTCTCAAACTTAAGCCTGCTTGTACTTCCTTCTCCTTATGTTTATAATGTTCTTCTAAATAGTATTTAATTGTTTTTCCATATATATATGGCTAAAAACATTAATTACAGTGATTCCTCTTATTATTTATTGCCCTCATTTTTTGTTTCTTTCTTATAAATGACTGATATCAACTAAAGTTTCCATTTTACTGGTACATCTTCTCCGTTTAGGCATCTCTCAAGGTTCAAATAATTTCGTTTTACCATATTTAATTAATTGCGGCTGTACTCCTTTTTCTCCACAAGCTGTTACATTTTTAAACGTCCAAATGCTGTCTCAATACATAGATGTATACTCGTTCAGTTTTGATCATAAGTTTACTCTAAAATTGCACATAAAAATTCCGAACGATCTTCAGTCAGTAGCTTGCTAAAATATAATTTCCATTCATTTAGAAAAATTCCATTAATATTGATTTGATTGTGTCCTGGCTTCCATAAATGTTTCAAAGTCCTCCACGCCACTGAACATCTTTTTCCTCCTATATAACTCTGAATTCATTGACACGTTCTTTCCCAATATTTATTCTTTTCTTTTGTCACCTTCTTTCTTACCTTTGCTTATGCTTTTTTATACTCCATTATGTCCGTGATATTTGTTATACTTAACCACTTAAGATATTTGCTTTTTTATCATCTACATCATTCTTAATCTCCTTATTCGAAAAATAATTTGTCTTACTCTCCATTTCCTTTTCTCCCAAAGCTTCCCTAGCAGCCATATGTATATTTTCGACAATATACTGATATTGTTTTTCTGGAGCATCAAATGTATTTTCAATTAACCTTTCGTCCAGTCTCTTGCGGTAAAGGTATAAAATACTATCGTCCTCTAACAACTGAGTATTATATAGAGGTGTGTGCGTAATTTCCGATATCTGCAAATTTCTCTTTCTTATCGTCACTCTTATTAAAACATGGAAAAAATATTTTCATTTGCCAAATAATGATCACTGCCATAGACCTCTAAACACTCTAACATCTTGTATTTTCATATCCGTATTTTGTTCAACAATGATATAATCTATTATTGATCTCTGCTGTAAAGTCTGTTGCTGTCTTGTGTATTTAGAATGTCTTTGTGTTGATAAAATCCGTTTGTAATTTTTAACGAGTACTGCTCACATATTTCAATAAGTCTTTCGCCGTTATCATTAATTTTCTCCTCTCCAAAAGGACCCACCACTTCACTTCCAGTCCTGGTGCTAGTTCTACCAATAAAATCTCCAATCATAGTAATTTCTCTTGAGTTCCCAATTTCGTTTATTACGTTATTCAGGTTTCCATAAAACTCATCTTTCTTGGTAGGGGATTCTTCTTGGCTTATTCCATACACTCCTAGAATTGTAAATATATTTATGTTCATCTTAATAATGTTTTCATTTACTAGTTCTACATTTCTTGAATATCTTATTAACTATTATTGAGATTCCTCTAACGGCTCGTTTATGTTTCTCGACTCCACTGAAAAAAAAATGTATATATGGACCCTTAAGTTCTGAACCATTTCTTTTCTTTTTTGTTTCTGTTAACAAAATTATGTCTTGGTTAAGCGTTTTCATTTCCTCTATGATGCTAAATATATACATTTTTTTGTACCTTGTATACTACCGTCTTCCTCAACTAAAATATTTCTATTTAAAATGTTTGTTCATTTCACTCTATGCCTTACGAAGCATGCTCCATCTTCTGGAGTTGTTGTAGTATTGCTGAATTATCTGTATATGTCTAGTAGAGGGTTTTGCTCATTAGGCATATTATCGTAGAGGATGTTTGTATTCTTGGTCTCCTCGATAATTTCGATTTCTTCTAAAATGTTAATTTTGTGTCTGTTGTTTTCTCTGTGTATAATTGACATTGTATTATCGATATTGTTAAAACAGTGACCGCTTTCTGAAATTTCGCTAAAACATTCTCAACGAAAATACGCCTAATGAGCAAAATCCTCTACTAGACATATACGGATCATTTAACAATACTACTACTACAACAACTCCTGAAGATGAAGCATGTTTCGTAAGGCCTAGAGTGAAATCTACGAAAATTTAAATAGAAACATTACGAGTTGTGGACGGCGGTAATATAAAAGGTAACAAATTTATATAGACCTATTTAACATTGTTATAACCTCAACGGTATAAAAAAATATTAACTTAAAAAATATAGATTCCTCTATGATGTCAACCATTTTATTTTGAACCCCTCAAATATTTCATATTCCAACAAGACATGTCCTACTCCTTTGCTTTTGGCATTTTAGCATTGTTATGTTTTTTATACGACGAACAGGAAGCTGGCCTGATGCATCAACCCTCAACCTGAGGACCAGGTGACTTTGGTCAAGGTATTCTTCCTCTAGCCTTTATAGAACTAATGACGAGCTGCAAGGCAGCAGTATCTGTACCCTAGATAAGGGCCCTCCCAGAGTAGCCTACTATCAGCCGGGCGTACTGAACCCGGTTTTTTTTAACGAGGTGTTACTCCTCCCCCTCATCCTTTCCTAAACTGTCGTCTAGGACAATCATCCGCCCTTATGCAGGCGCACTGGACACACTTGTAATGTTTAACGAGGAAAGGAAACGTGTCGCTATCATTAATGTGTGTCAAAACAAAATTCTTGATCGCCCTATTGTAAAACTCGTTTCATTGCCAATAATCTTAGTTCTATATTCAAGTGTCTTTGTAAAAAAAAGTATTTCTGAATTCATGTTCTGATAGAAAAATCTTAATGAACGTTGGTATTGTCAATCTAACTAACTAAATCACTGGTACTATCGAACCAGTAGGCTCATGGCCGTGCGAACATAAGCTCTCTACAAATCCCTATCCTGAGCAATTTTTTCCAATCATATCTGTATATCTACATCCCTCAAATTATTGTTAATGTTATTCTCCCAATTCTTTATTGGTCAACTAACAAGTTTCAAATAAAGCAGATGTTCCTTTATATCGTTCTTCATCTAATAATTCCTGGCGGCAGAGAAATAAGGTCCAATGTTGGAGATGTCATCGTTTTGGGCATTCTTCTAAGGAATGCCGAGTTGAAAATTTAAATACTCCACATGTTTAGCTACTTATGAGAGAGTTTTTTGTCGTAACAGTATTTTGGGGCTAGTTGAGCCATTTCATTCAGATATATATATATATATATATATGTTTATATTTTGGGGAATATCTTGAGAAAGTTTTTTTGTAAAGTGGACCAGGTTTTTCTTTGTAAGGCACTATCTAGGTTCTAAATTTAGAGTGAATAGAAGTTAGAAAGCGTCGATGGCCACTAATATGAGCTGCATGGCTAGTCTAATAAAATGTGTCCTGTGGTTGAGTATTTACAACTGTTCTATATTTTTGTAAATAGCACACAGCATTCGTTAACTAATATTTCTGTATTTCTTATGTTAAGCTTTTTGAGGTTCTGTCCATCAGTCCGCCTATGTATTAGAAGTTGAATTTATTCTCCAACATATGTCCCCTCCCCTAGCTCGTCAAGGAAATATCCAGTTTCCTGGATGCATCCTCGACAGCTGAGAAGGGAATCAGTGGTTCATGAAACCAACCTCCGGCTACTTTAGGGATTTCTATACTCTCTTTAGCCCTTTTGCGTATCTTCAGTGATGAGATCGAGCGTATAACCCAGTGCTAACCGTAACCAGCTGCAGATCGGGAGATAAAAGTCCAGTGGTCAGGCCTTAACAAGTCTTGTTGACGCTGACCGACACTGATGGTCCTGTTGATGTTCTAGCCGATTCACTGAGCCGCCAACAGGAAGACCGCCACCGCCACAGAGGCCGCCAACCCTCAAAAGGGCAAGAGCGGGAAGCCAAGTCGACATTCCAATCAGAGACGGCTCTTTTCGGATTTAGCTGATCTGTTGAGAAATTTTAGAATTTTGAAAAAAATGTTTTGGACTTTTATATTTTACTGGTGGGCTCTAGGGGACCACTCCGACATTTGTCTTAACACCAAGGGAAACCACAGAAAACCTTGGTAGAGTGACTTGAATTTATTAATAAATTAAAGCCAAATTTATCAGCATTTTACTCCAATTTAAAAAAAGTGATCCCACAACAGGCCCGAAGGCCCTTGGGGGGGTAGGAGGTTAAGGCTCCCACTTTTTCTAGACAATCGGCACTTTATGTCAGCCGGGTTGTCAGCCCTGCGTGACGGCCGCCTTTACCCCCAGAACAAGCGTCTGGTACTCATTTCCGTTAGAGGCTGAGTCGACCCCAGGGCCATAGCGCCGCCAGAGGGTTTAGGTCAGTTTAAAAATCCTGACCCCAACGGGACTTGAACTCTCGACCCTCCGGCTTGTAGCTCAGTGCCTTAACCACTACGCTACGGATTTTACTCCAATAGGAGTCACAATTTAAGATGTGTCAGGGCACTTCCTATTTTCATTAAATGTACTCATATACTCTACTAAGAAGGTGTGTTTTTTGTGATCCAGTTCGATAGATATAATCATCGAATCTGGATCACTTGCTTGTTCCTTAACTAGTTTGTCTAATACTTCATTAGTTATTAGACAATCTCTTTTAGAGAGGCTGGTTTGAACCGGCCTACTCTTTTTTGTCGGAGCCATGGCAGTTTGAGTGCCTATGGTCTCTGTTTTGGGTTCAGATGAGATTTTAGGCTCATCTAAGACCTTGAATTGCAAGGCCTTTTGTTCCCGAGCCTTAATGGTCCCGGTACGTTTCTTCCTTCTTGGCTTAGCGTTAGTTACAGCGCTAAGATTGGTGTTCTTGAAGTTCTCAGGCCGGTCTGAGATATTGGGTGAGATAGCAGCAGCAGGAGTGACCAGTGCTATCTTGTTCTGCTTCTGCAGCCGTCGATATGGCTCAATCTTCACTTTGTAGTGGATGAGCCTATGAAGTTTCAATAGATTTTCGATCTCAGAGCCATCCCTCAAAGTGACCACAAACATGGGCAATGGATTCTTGGTCTTTCCGGATGTCATGTTGACATCAAGAGTTAAACAAACTGAAGACCGATAAGTTTAAGGAAGCAATTAAATTAATTGTTTAAATCTAATATATAGTAGTAGTAGGACTTTATTAGACTAAAAGTAAGATATTTACAATATTATTTACAAATATGGGTCGCAGTAAGCCGTACGTGCTGTTGACAGTCCGTTACAATAAAGTAATAATTGCTAATAGTATAAAGGATAAACAAAAAGAAAGCAATAACTTTACAATTACATAAAGAAAACATAATAATATTACAATTACATAATAATACAATAATATTATACATTAATAAAGTTATGTATAAATATTAAGAATTAATGGTATAACATTTTGATAACATGTACAGGGTGGACCGCTCGAATGGACCTAATTTCAATTGCTTGTTACTGGCAAACGGTTGAAGATAGAAACTTAAAACAACGTTCATAGTACAGAAAAACTCACCAAGTTTCGAATCCTGTCGGTAGATGGCACAAAGATACGTTTCTCGTTCTTAGATTTAATTGTTTGTGAAAATGGCGACTCCGCAGATGAAAGCGCAAGCTGTTTTGTGGTATGCGGAGTTTAAATCAATCATTAGAGTTCAAAGGGAGTTCCGGCGTGTGTTTAACCGTGATGCTCCAACTGCTAGAAGCATAAAGAAGTGGCGTGATACATTATTAGCTACAGGATCTGTGTTGAAGAAGCATGGTGGTGGTCGCAGAGCATCCGATGAAATGGTAGCAAATGTTCAAGCCGCATTTGAGCGAAGCCCCCGGAAGTCATTAAGAAGAGCTTCGCGGGAACTTCAAATACCAAAATCGACATTACAACGGATTGTCCACAAACGCCTCAAACTGCACGCATATAAGTGCAGTTAGTGCAAAGTCTGGAGCCGAATGACATGCCGAAACGAGTGGAATTCGCCAATACGATGCTGGACCGTCTCGGCGCCGATCCTGACTTCATGACCAAGATTTTCTTCTCGGACGAAGCCACTTTCCATTTGTCAGGCAAGGTAAACCGGCATAATGTGCGGATCTGGGGATCGGAGAATCCTCACGCTATTCAGGAGCATGTTCGTGATAGTCCGAAGATGAATGTTTGGTGCAGTTTGTCACATAATAAGGTCATTGGACCGTTTTTCTTCGCCGAGAAAACTGTTCGTGGTACCACATATCTTGACATGCTGGAGCAGTTCTTCTTTCCACAAATTGAACAACTGCAGCCTAACATCGTTTTCCAGCAAGATGGTGCTCCTCCCCACTGATCCAATGAAGTTCGTACGACTTTGGACAACATTTTCCCTGGCCGTTGGATTGGTAGGGGAGGACCAATCGCGTGGCCCCCGAGATCTCCCCGATTTAACACCCAGGATTTCTTTCTCTGGGGCTATGTCAAAGATAAAGTTTACACCACCCAGTCAAAGACCTTCGTGATCTTCGTGAGCGCATCATAGAGGCTATTGAGAACATTCCAGAAGACATACTCCAACGTACTTGGCAAGAAATTGTTCATCGCTTTGATATCGTCACAGTGACTGCTGGGGCTCATATAGAGATGTGGTGATCTGGATATCAAAACTTGGTGCGTTTTTCTGTAATATGAACGTTGTTTTAAGTTTCTATCTTCAACCGTTTGCCAGTAACAAGCAATTGAAATTAGGTCCATTCGAGCGGTCCACCCTGTATTTATTCATGAATGGGTGTTGTTCTTATTTTCCGCGTTTTGTTCAGAAATGTATCCACGTTTATCCAATTTTCTGGATTTACCATTAACTCGTAGCATGCCAATCTTTCACGATTTGAATTTAGAAATCTTTCCGGTAATAACTGACGTCTCCAATATTCTAAATCATTACATTTTCCTAATATATGTATCTCGTCTTCAAAGCTCCCGCACATTGGACATATTCGCATATCGTGATCGTCGCTAACTTTTAGAAATTTCCATGTCCCTAGCCTAAACCTAGCAAGCCCCGATTTCACTTTAAATCCTAAGTTGAATATATATAAAATTCTTTTCCCCAAACGTGTTTTAGGTCTCCTACAGTGAGCGTTTTTCCTACATTAGGCGAAAATATCTTGTTGGTTTATATCTAAGTATCTCCTGCTTATTTTTGTCCACGCATTCTTGCGATTTTCAGTCCCTTTTTCCCATACCCAACTCATCCCAATCTTTTGAAGTTCTCTCTTAACCTCGTCTGCCTAAAATTTCACATCTATGTTTTTAATTTGGTGGTCGTAACAAATTGCTTTGAGCATTGTTTGTTCACCTTAGATTAGCCGCAACCAGTATTTGAGTACACGAATTTTGCAGTTTATTTCGTCCTGGAATGACTCGAATTCATGTAAAATTCCACAGTTAGAAACGGCCTTACTAAGTCCTGTAATATATTTGAGAAAGTGTGTATATACCTTATTTAGCATTTCCGTTCTTTGAAAACCCCAAATCTCACTACCATAGTGCATTACTAGCCTCGCCATCTTTCCACACATTTTGTTTTAATGTGCTGACTGGAATATCAGGCACTCGACCCAGAATACTGAGTACACTGTTAAGTTTCCCCCCCTTTAAATAATGCTATATACATTCCGTATGTCATATTGACCAAATAGTATCGCACGGTTTATGAACAATACATTCCATATGTCATATTGGGAGAAGAATTTCATTAAAGAATTTAATATTTGCAATAACTATTTGAAACCAAACAATGGAATTCATTTTACTATAGCTGATAAAGGACATATCACTGTGGTGATGGAGAAAACTGACTATCTTAAAGAAATGGAAACTCTGTTGAACGACAATAGTGCAATAAGTAAAGATCCATTTATTAAGATTCAAATTAGTGTAAATGAGTTGGTTAAAAGTTGGAAAAATAATAATTACATAACTGAAGATCTTTACAAAATTGTATGATCTTCTAAGGACAATCACCATTTACCAATGTGTTTCGCCTTACCGAAGATACATAAAAAAGAGCATCCATTGAGGATAATAGTTTCTTCACTCGACAGTCCTTCTTACAATCTTGCAAAATATATAATTAATATACTATCTGAGTCATTACCTGAACCTGAGTCTCACATTAAAGACAGTTGGAAATTTGTTGAATGGATTATTGCCAAACAAATTGATATAAATAAAATTTTAATATCGTTAGAAATAAAATCCTTATTTACAAATATTCCTCATGAACTTGTTATGGAAGGCCTCAAAAATAGGTGGGAGTTTATTACCAAAAAAACAAATATTCGTTTAAATTAATTTATTGATGCAATCTCTTTAGTGCTCAATTCTTCTAATTTTATGTTCAGATGCCATGGGTTCACCATTGTCTACGATCCTGGCAGATATAAGCAATGGACGATTTGGGGACCTTTCGTTTGAACAAACTACCTTTTACAGTGGATGTGTATAAAATATTTGTTGATGATATTTTTGTAAGTGTTCCAAAAAATGAAGTTGAAAGAGTAGTTAATACATTTAATTCATATCATAACCATTTACAATTTACTAGTACCTAACTAACTAACTAACTAACTCACTGGCACTATCGAACCCGTAGGTTCATGACCGTGCGGACATAAGTACTCCATATATCCCTATCCTGAGTTAATGCTTCCAGTCATTTCCTGTAATCTACTTCCCTCAAATCATAGTTAATGATATTCTCCCACCTCATTCTTGGTCTACCAACTCGATGTTTTCCCTCTGTCTTTCCTACAAGAAGCTTCCATGCTACGTAGTGAAATAGAAAATTGTTGTCAGTTGAGTTTCCTTGACGTCACAGTGGTACGTTTAAGTAATGGAAAATTGTTAACAAATTGGTATAGGAAACCAACATTTTCTGGAAGATATATAAATTTCCACTCACGACACCCACTTCAACAAAAATAAGTTTAATTTATGGCTTAATTGACTAAGCGATATTACTTTCCAATAACATATTCCATAAACAAAACACTGAATTGGTTAAACATATTTTGAATTATTATCCACAAGAGTTTATTAATCAAGAAATTAAGAGAAGGTTGAAAATATTGGAAGACAGAAACACATCTGTGGAATTAGATGAAATAAATCTAGATGTAGAACAACAAAGCTTTCACTTGAAATTACCTTATGTAAAAGGTTTAAATGAAGGACTGAAAAATAAATTGAAACCATTCAAATTTGTTTTTGCTCATAGTGTTCCTAATAAACTTGAAGGAAATTTAATAAAAACTGACAAAGACAAAATCGATACTTGCAAATTGATAGATGTTGTATACAAAATCCAATGTGGTGATTGTGAAAAGTCTTATGTAGGCCAAACAAAAATATTTATAATTAAAAGAATCGATTCCGATTGAGGGTCTTTCCACTTTTCAGCGGTTGCCCTTTTACCAGCCGGCTGCTGGCCCTTCACATCCACATGTGTCAATCACAGAGGTAGATGATCATAACGAACATAAAAAGAACATCAGTTCACCAAGAGGGCCGATACTGTCAGTAAGGTAACAAAGTTGACATATAATTAATCAAAATCATTAAAATGAAATGGAATGACATAAAAAATTTACACAAAGAAAATAATTACAAAAATTGCTGTAAATAGCAGCAAATGGCCTATATCGAAAAAAAAAGAAAAAAAATAAAGCAAGTAATAAACGAAAAGATTGTAAATGAATGGTGTGGAACATATGGAATCCTTGCTAAAATATTTTAAATTATAACCTGTCTTGGTTGAGGGTAATTATGCAGAATAAAGTGATAAACAAACAAGTGGGGAGCAAATGGTTGGTACGGCCTCGAGAAGGGTACAGATGCCGACTATGTATACCTTAATAAATCTCGAGTAATGCCCTCTGCGACTTTTTTTAGCAGCTCTGCCAGCAAGTCCTAATCCTACGTTCTCGTCGTGCTCCCTGACTGCAGTCGTAATAGACTGTAGCTAACAGGATGGGACGAAAGGCGAGTTCTCAGCGCCTTAAAACTGAGACCTGTCGGATAAGGGAGCAAAATCCTAAAAAAAACCAGGTCCTCCGTGTCTGGGGGTTAGGCGTCAGGCTGGCAACCTGGCCCTGGAAAAAAGTATATCGCTACGTACTTCAGTAAAATATGTCAGCCGGATGGATTTAAATATGACAGACTTAAGCTACGAAAACGGACCTTTGCTATTGGCACATGGCATGTTCAAGGCTTGAATACTAAAGAACAAGAAGTAATAGATGAGATTACAGCAATGAATGCAGATATTATTGTGCTCTCAGGAACAAAAAAGAAAGGGAAAGGACAGGAAAAATTAGGAAATTATACACATATCTGGAGTGGAGTACCAAAAACTAGTAGAGCAAAAAGAGGTATATCCATTTTGATAAAAAATAAGTTGGTAAAAAATATAGTGTTTTGGGAAGAAATTGATGAAGGAATTATTAAATTAAATCTCAAACTTTTTGGGATAGAGCTTATAATAATAGGAGTATATGCCATAAATGAGGATGCAACAACCATAGAGAAAAATGAATTTTTTGACAAACTGTCAGAAACTTTGGACAAAATAAAAAAAACACCAAGAAAGTAATAATAACAGGAGATTTTAATAGTCGAGTAGGAAGTAGAATGAAAGATGAAGTCATTGGACCATTTGGGGAAAAGATGGAAAATGACAATGGAGATAGATTGATAAGTTTATGTAAACAACATGGCTATATGATAATGAATAGTTTCTTCCAACATCGGGAAATACATAAATACACATGGGAACAGTCAACAAAAAGTCTCAAATCAATAATGGATTATATAATTGTGAAACAAAAACGTGATATGATAGTGAAATATGTTAGAGTGTATAGAAAACCAGATTGCGGAAGTTATCATTATATGCTTATGGGAAAATTCATATTAACAAGTAGGAAAAAACAAAATATTGAAGTAACGGAAGACAGAATAAATACAACCCCTTTGAATGAACAAAGATATAAAGTAAGTTTACTCTATGATGACAGTATAAAAAATCTTTTTGCAATCAAGATTAAAACAAAAACTTAATTTAAATGTAAATAAATCTGCAATGGAAATGTATGATCAACTAAAGGAAAGTATACATTCAGCAGCTTTAGAAGCACTTGGTACACAAAATCTAGAAGTAAAAAGAAATAATGAATGGTTTAATGAAGATATTAAAAAAATAGTAGAGGAAAAAAAAGAAAGCACGGATGAAATGGTTATCAGATCACTCAACAACATCTCGAAATGAATATATCACTTTAAAACATAAAACAAAGGTGGAAGTGAGAAGAACAAAAAATGAGTACTGGGATAATATATGCTCGAATATACTGTAGATCATTCGATTGGATATGCTAGATCCAAAGAATCTTGGAAAACATTACAAAATATCAGGAAATCAGAAAGAAAGAAGATAAATATTCAGTTGATAAGACCATTAGAATGGATGCAACATTATAAAGGTTTACTTCAAGAAAATAGAAATGAGTTTCAACATCAAGATACGAATGTAGAATATAAATTTGACACTCCAGAGATAACAGAAGATGAAGTAAAAAGTTCTTTGAAAGAGGCAAAAAATGGGAGAGCACCAGGACCAGGAAATATTCAGATGGAACTCCTAAAACATGGAGGAGATATTTTAGTAATATTTTTAACAAAACTTTTTAATAAAATTGAAATTGGAGACGATATCCCAGAAGACTGGAATTTATCGTACATTACTCATATTTTTAAAAAAAGGTGATAAAAAACTGTGTTCCAATTATAGAGGTATAAGCGTTTTAACTTCAACAGCTAGGATTTATAGTAAAATTATAAATTTTGAACTTAAGGAGATAAAAGATAACTTAAGAGAAGAACAATGTGGATTCCGGAGAGGAAGATCATGTATTCATAATATTTTCTGTATTAGACAATTACAAGAGAAAATCCTAGCAAAAAATAAAGAACTACATATGACCTTTATTGATTTAGAGATGGCATATGCTAGTGTACCTCGACAATTGTTATGGACGGCAATGAGAAATATGAATATCTGTGATAAATGGATTAATATTGTTAGGAGGATCTATAGTAATACAAAAGCTAAAGTAAAAATACAGAATACTTTAACAGAGGAATTCACAGTGAATAAAGGCCTTAAGCAGGGATGCAGTTTATCACCAATTCTTTTTAACATTTATTTAGACCAGGCTCTTAACTTGTGGTATAAAAAATTTTCTGAAATGGGTATTCCTATAGGAGGAAAAGTACTGCATTCATTGTTGTTTGCAGATGATCAAATTATTTTTGCAGGGGATGAAGATGATATGAAATATATGATAAATAAACTAATGGAAGAATATAAAAAATGGGGACCGAATATAAATTTACAGAAAACAGAATATATGTGTTTGGGAAAGGATGTAGATGACCTCATACTTGAAACAGGGAAAATAAAAAAGTGTGAATTGTTTAAATATCTTGGGTCAATAATTACAAGTTTAGGTACCTGTGAGAGAGATATACAGACTAAATTGCAATGGCAAAAAATGCAACTAAGACATTACATGGAATAATTTGGAATAAAAATATTACAAAGGAAACTAAAATTAAAATTTATAAGAGTATAATACAGAATATTTTGTCATATGGAAGCGAAACTTAGCCTTTGACGGAATTACAAAAGAATAAAATTAGAACAGTTGAATTTGATTATTTTAGAAGAAGCCTAAAAAAAAACAAGACAGGATAAAATAAGAAATGAGTTCCTTTGGAGAGAAATGAATGTCACTACATCTGTTGTTAAGAGGATTGAAAATCAAACGCTTAAATGGTATGGCCATGTACAAAGAATGGAAAATGAAAGATGGCCAAAAAATATATAGCAATGGTCACCCCCTGGAAGAAATAAACGTGGCAGACCAAAATGGAAATGGAAAACCTACGTCAGAACTATAATGGATGATAGGAATTTGGAAGAGGGAGATTGGAATGATAGAGATAAATGGAAACTGAAGATTGCAAACCTATAAGTGGGGGAAAGCCGAAGAAGAAGAAGAACAAGCACGTCTTGAAAATGATCTCACATAAGGAGATTGAAACGTGCACTTAACCCATTCGTCTCAAAAGACGAGGTACACTCGCCAGCAGTTAAATGGCCTTCAAATCAGAAGAAAAGGTACGCTCGCTGAACCCGGCGGTTATATAATTTGCAAGAGTTTGTACATCCCTTGGCAGGGTAATGCTTTGTTAACATTTATGAAGAGTGGAGGAATGTGTTTTGGTCTTCATTTTTAATGTGATCTCAAGCGCCGTTATCGTTTGTTTGCTTTGAATGTTTGAAAATTGACAATATAATTTACGGTAACTTAAATGCGGTTTCTGGGGAAATGCATTGAGGATTTTAAGCTGAAGCGAGTGGGTTAATAAATTTATGATTTGACTGAGGTAACGTTTATTTCAAATATAATACTTAAATATGTAAATATTTTTACAACGTAGAATCAATTAATTATTAGATAGAGGAAAAGACAAAACAATCTTCCAGTTACCTTCATTGCAGTGAACATTGGTAGGCTACATACTTATTTCCATACCAACATTCGTATGAACCCCAATGTTTTGATAACAGACAGCCCACTGTACTTGTAACACGCACTAGAAAATAAGTTTGAAGCTGCATGTAAAATAGAATGTGTATTTAATTTCTGACTTCCATTCACAAAGAGATGTGGGATTTTGGATGTTGTTATTTCCATATCGCATATATGTGACGTTAGGGATTGGCCATCAGCACTTCCGAGTTTCCCCGGAAAAGTTACATTTCACTCAGAAAAGCCCAAAAATCGTACTGAACTCAAACCGGACCGTATTATCCGGCAGCTTAATATGGTTGCTCACTATGGTTTAGTTTAACCATGTACTGAATTTCCCGCGTGGAATGATAACCACATGCAAGTTACCTGACTGTCATTTCCCCAAAAGGTTAACCTAAATTGAAAGCCAAGTGGTCAGCTAGTAAGATATATTTAACCACAGATATTCTGTTACATATTCAGCAATACGTAGCAATTAATACTAATTTCCTACACACAAATGTGTGTTCCTCAATTTCTAGTAAAGGAGCACAAAACACAGACTTTCAAATATTTCATAACTTACAAGCTCAGTGATTTCCGAAAGTGTTCACGGTAGCTTCCTTAACCTGTAGCTAGAGAGCGGCACTTTTGAAGCTAACATACATAGTATATACCATAGTATATTAAAAACGGCGAGATACCAATTCCCTCTGAACGCTAATCCCAAGTGTAGGCCTAAACAATAACTTTAAGCCAGGTGACCTAAGCGGTATTGTTTGGTATTTGTTTTATGTACACCCTTCGACAAAAAAAATGAGTCATCCCTTGAGCGCACATTTCTTCTAAGTCATACTCGGCACAGCGCTGGGTTCAAACTAGGAAACTAGTCATAATTGTGCAGTCCCTGAACTACTGTGTTATGTGGCATGAACTGAAGACTCTTCTACGTGTCCCGATAGCTCAGCGGTAAAGCACGTGGTCACTGGTTCTGTTAATGAAAATCGCAGGTTCGCGTCTTCAATTACGCAGTTTTTTTTCGTGATATTTGTATTAAAACGTTTTATGAATTAAATACATTTTATTTCGACATTTGAATTAATCTATACTTTTTAAGTTCATAATTTTGTTTATACCGTTGAGGTTATAACAATGTTAAATTATATATTTTTACACGCTTTATATTAGCTTGACCTGTATCTGTCTATGTAACGAAGCTGTATGTATGTAACGGAATCTTTGAACACGATTTTCATCCACTTAAAAACCATTGGATCGACTTGAAATTTTGAATACTAGTAAAGGACCCATGACAATGCAATAATTTCATAATTTTTTTCTAAAATCCTGGCTACAATCATCGGAAAATAAAAAAAATAAAAAACCTGTGTAATAGGTTCCGGACTTATCGACTTTTTAGTTAATCGTTGTAAGAGCTCAGTTAGTAGAGCGGTGGACTGTAGTGGTGTAGAATTTCAGCAATCAATAGGTCGCTGGTTCAAATCCGGGCCGGAGTTTTTTTTAGAAAAGTATTAAGCAATTAAATTTTCATGGGATTCCGGTTTATGATAATTAAACTAAAAATTTAAATAAATAAATAATAGTTAAAAAACTGAAACAACACGCTTTATTAGATAACCAAACTAAAAAATAAAAAATAAATAGTAGTTAAAAAACTAAAACAATGCGCTTTATTAGAAAACCGAACTAAAAAATAAAAAATAATTTGAATTTCCAACACGCTTGGGGAAAAAATTAAAGTGGTCACAAAAAAATCATCTCTAACACATCTAGAATAAAACTAGAGTTATCTACAAAAAAAATAATTTTAACATCAAAAGCGTTGGGTGATTTTTATGGTTTTTACGGTTTCTTCTTAGAGACTTTACTTTTACCAATATCTGTTTATTATCAAATATAAGTATTAATTGATATAGAACACCCCACGCTTTTGTTATTAAAATTATTGTTTTTGTAGATAACTCTAGGATTATTCTAGATGTGTTGGAGATTATTTTTTTGTTGACCACTTTAATTTTATCCCAAGCGTTTTGGAAAATAAAATTATTTTTCATTTTTTAGTTCAGTTTTCTAATAAAGCGTGTTGTTTTAGTTTGTTTAAACTACTATTTATTTTTACCTTGTATAATACCGTCTTCCTCAACTATCTAAAATTTTCGTTGATTTCACTCTAGGCCTTTCGATGTATGCTTCATCTTCTGGAGTTGTTGTAGTAGTATTGAATTAACTGTATGTCTAATAGAGAGTTTTGCTTATTAGACACATTTTCGTTGAGAATGTTTGTATTCTTGGCCTTCTTGATAATTTCGATTTCTTGTAAAATGTTAATTTTGTGTCTGTTGTTTTCTCTGTGTATAATTTACATTGTATTATCGATATTGTTGAAACTGTGGCCGCTTTCTGAAATATGTTTAGTGAAATTTGATTTCATTGTTAAAGGAGAAGGCAAATCAAATTTCGCTGTTCACCAGGTTGAATCCAATCGAAAATGTATGGGCTAAGATGAAAATAGAGATGAACTCTAATTGGCCTGCAGATACACGAACAACGAAATATGGCTTATGGACACAAATTCAAGACGCCTGGGACGCTCTAGCCGATCGTCCACGTGCCTGTAGAAATTTTTTGCATCAATGTCCCGCAGATTGAGGGCGGCAATAGATGCTGAGGATTCATACACCCGATATTGATTTTGTTTTTGTTAAAGTTTTTCATTTTAGAAGATATTATTTCCTTTCTTCATTTAATTATTAGAAGGTTTTCATTTATGTGTTTTGTGTGTGCATTAAAGCCATAAAACTCAAATATAAAATTAAATATGAAACTATATTACAGGCGAAATGTTATCCTAACATTCAGTAAAAAAAAGAAAGTAGAACGGGAATCGAACCCGTCAAGTTACGAACGCAGATGTTGTGTGTTAAACCGCTCGACCACGGAAACACACAAAAGCAAACTCTCTCTTTTATGTCACTTGAGTGTGCACTACGTTAACTAGCAAACAACACAGTGCAATTACTGAAAACGTGTTAATGTGAATAAGGCTTCTGCGAGTGCTCACGAAGTTCCCCGATCGGTTGATAGAATCAAGAGATGACTCATTTTTTTTGTCTAAGGGTGTACATCCCGTGTTCAATTCAGGATCAGATGAAACTTACTGAGATTTTTTCTTGATATTCCATAGACCACAAATAAAACGAATATTTTTAATTTAACAGCCGCTACCCAGTACATCGTAATAATTCTGATTGAGGGTCTTTCCACTTTTCAGCGGTTGCCCTTTTACCAGCCGGCTGCTGGCCCTTCACATCCACATGTGTCAATCACAGAGGCAGATGATCAACAGCCAGTGTAGGGGTGACATGTGGTTAGCATGTCGAGTCCCCCAGCCGTTATAGCTGGTTCCTCAACCTGGAGCCGCTACCTATTGTAGCTACCCAATTGCCTCACGATGCTGGGTGGGCACCGGTCCCATACTGGCCGAAATACCATGAGAAAATATCTTCCCCCATGGAGACTCGAACCAGCGTAAGTCCCGTAGCTCTGCGCCAAGGTTTCCTACCTTAACCGTTCGGCTACGGCGCGGGACACATCGTAATAATGAAATGTACAATATAGCTGTTAACACAAAAGTGAACGTGTGCGGTTTGTGATGGTAATGACACATCTCCTATTTTTTCAAATATTATCATTTATGCTTTTATTAAATTTTAATCAAATCGAGAAGACGTGAAAAAAAGTAAAATTAAATATTTGTTAAAATTTTCGCTTGTAACAAGGTTTTATCTCCAAAAATTATGAAATAATTTAATTCAAATGTTAATATTATCTCTAAAATATCTGAGTAGACTGCATTTGTGGCACTGACCTTGAACTTTGAAAAAACTAACTTAATAATTTATAATTGGAACTCTAGATGATGAGGATAAACATATCTTGCACACCGAGAACATGGACCCTACTTATTCTTTGCCAATGTCTGGAATCTTTAGAAAACAGACAAAAAATCTCCTTTATTTGCTTGTAGATTGCTCATAATTACACGTTAACAGCGATTTTGTTACGTTGCGTTCAGATAGCGCTTAAATTAGTGCCTTTTTTACACAAGCGTTGTATTATCAAAGCAAAATGCGGAAGGAAGTAGATATCAATAAAAGCAAAATAATAATATGATCACATGCAGAAATACACTATTTAGTTAAAAGAGAGAAATTGTGAAGAAGTGGCTTTATTTAAATGTTCAGGAACTATGAGTACAAAAAGGAATTGGTTACAGAAATGAGTAAAACATAAGCTTTAGTCTGTAATCGCATGCTACCATGCTTTACTGGAATCTTGGCTCCCAAATTCTCTAAATATGTTTAACTGGGTTATGTTCTATCATGAGGACAAATATAATTTTGAGGAGTTACACTTATTACTAATCTATATTCTGTTATCCCATACATTGGTATCATATAATTATATGAAACGGCTTCTATTCTAGTTATAATATATATATATATATATATATACATGAAGCAAAGTATCTTACATTAGGAGATGAGAAAATTTTATAAGTTTTTGGCAAAAAAGTGGATGGAAAAACATTTCGAATAAAGAAAGACGAACTGATAATGAATGGAGAAATGTACGTTATCTTTATGACAATTTGCAAATCTGCGGTGACAGGACATGTGAAATTTGGGAAAGTGAGAGGAATAGCGCCAGCAGGTTGTATAATGTGATTAACACTGACTAACATTGGAGGATGGCGCATTATAGGGAAAGAATGAGAAAATATATGAACAGAATAGCGATATTTGGAAATATAATGTCATTCACATCCAGCTGAGTTACTACTCTCGTTCTTAGAATGTAATACTATATTTTCTTACAGTAATGAATACCCTCGTGAAAAAGGAAATACTTGTGATACTGTTAGTAGCATCTCGTTGTCTTGGTCAGATGGAGAAGTCTCTGTCTCTGGTGGAAACTACAGCTGTCATCTTTGGTTTGCAGCAGTACTTTCGTTCAGGATGCGTGTACTTCCTTCATACAGCATTTCGTTCAAACGACGGTAAGTAAATAAGTTTCATAACAAATATTTCTAAAAGTAATTTCTTGTATAAACATTTGTTTTGTGAAGTTGAAAGGCTTTCTTGTAAGTTATCAGCAGAACGAAGCAATCGGAAAATATCACAGATGTTACAGCTGTGGATGGAGGAATAATACGTCATTCGTCAGTGCACAGATACATAAATAATACGATCTACGTCTTTTTAGTACAAACAGCCCCATGACCTTGTTGTCAGGTCCTCATGAGGTCCTAGTTGATTCCGGGTCAGACCACAAGCATTTTCTTTAAAGGTAATACTAAGGGCATAATTGTCAGGAATTTAGGTTAGTATAAGTTTAAAGTACCTTTCTGTTGCTTCATTTTCATTTATCATCCATTATATTATCGCGATTACGTCTCCCAGGCGTCCCAACCTCAGACGTAGGTTACAGTTCCGCCAACGCCGGGTTACAAAGCAATAAATGTAGTATAGAACATCTGGTGATCTTGACAAAACAATTTATTCTCTTCGTATTTCAGTTTCGTAAAGAAGTGTAACACTTTCATACAATTTCAAAAATAGTAAAGGAAGCACATTATAGCTTAACTAATATATCAGGAGCTTATTGAAAAAAAATGACTTCTATATTGTCAAAACTTGTGGAAAGTAATATAAGGTCACAATGTTGCTGTAAACAAGAGTTAGTTTCATTAAAATAGCCTTTTCTGAACGAAGTCTGTAGTGATTGAAAACATCGTCTGAACCAAAAGTACATAATTCAGTAAATTAATTATACCGCATAAATTTAACTGCTTACAGAAGGGTATTATACGAGTAATTTGAGATCGGGAACTAATGGTCTACGAGGGAAATTGGGCGAGTTATAAGGAAATAAATTAATCGACATTTGATACAGATAAATCAACAGGAGAGCAATATAAGAGAGAAAATTATACTAGAATAACGTAAGATCGTACTAATAATCCAGAGATCCTGATTGCTAATAATAATTCATCAACAACGTTTATGAAATATTGGAATATCAAATTCATTAAAATGTCGAACTTGGCATATGATTGCACGCCACTGCACTGGTTACAATGAAATCGGTATAATGAGAGCCTTAGCTGATAGTGAAACATGCAGAATCTGTGTAGTTAACATGTGGCTTAATGGTTAAAGCGATGAATTTAAGATTCGAACACTGGTAGTTTTTCCTGATTTACTCAAATGCGTTGTTTCTTATTTGTCAATAACATTATGTATGCCATGTGTGCGTACACTGTATCCCTTCATGTTGTCACTGCACTATCAGTTATCTAAGTACATAAGTAGTCAACGGTACAATTGCACATATTATTTGCGACATCTATTGTAATCTACAGAATGTGCATTATTATTACAACTTTTCAAACTCATGTAATGCGCCGACATTCCAATACCGTATTCTGATAAAATAATGAATAAACAAAAAATATTAAATGAACAATTAAACCAGAAATAAATCAACGTTCGTAAAATTGATTTACAGTGCGTACATAATGCAGGAACAAAGGGAAGAAAGTATGCACACACTGAACTTGATGCATCAAGTCGGTACTAAGACTGAGCTAAAAACTCATACATGTTGCCAGTTACAGTCTCTGTATACATGTTGCCAGTTACAGTCTCAGTATACATGTTGCCAGTTACAGTCTCTGTATACATGTTGCCAGTTACAGTCTCTGTATGCATGTTGCCAATTACAGTCTCTGTATACATGTTGCCAGTTACAGTCTCTGTATACATGTTGCCAGTTACAGTCTCTGTATGCATGTTGCCAATTACAGTCTCTGTATACATGTTGCCAGTTACAGTCTCTGTATACATGTTGCCAGTTACAGTCTCTGTATCGTATTATTTACATTTTACTTATTTTTTTAATTTGAATTAATCAGTGGCGTGCCAACCATTTTACAAATTGAATCATAACTTGGGTATTTTTATTCTTAGACCATTAGTTCACTTTCTGAAATTGATTATATAATACCCCTCTATATGCAGTTAAATTTGTGCGGTATAATTCACTTACACCTTGTATATTAATAAATTTAAGGATTATTAGAGACACACGAAAAGTCACTTCAGTTTAAATGTGGACAAGATATGTTTTGTCAATATTCTCCACATGTTCCCGCTCCCAGTTATTCCAATCTCCATCGTCCATCAGGGTGATTGTATTGTCATCTCATATCTCACTCTAGGACTCTGGAGAATGATTGTATTGTCATCTCATATCTCACTCTAGGACTCTGGAGAATGATTGTATTGTCATCTCATATCTCACTCTAGGACTCTGGAGAATGATTGTATTGTCATCTCATATCTCACTCCTAGGACTCTGGAGAATGATTGTATTGTCATCTCATATCTCACTCTAGGACTCTGGAGATGATTTGTATTGTCATCTCATATCTCACTCTAGGACTCGGAGAATGATTGTATTGTCATCTCATATCTCCTCTAGGACTCTGGAGAATGATTGTATTGTCATCTCATATCTCACTCTAGAACTCTGGAGAATGATTGTAATTGTCATCTCATATCTCACTCTAGGACTTGGAGAATGATTGTATTGTCATCTCATATCTCACTCTAGGACTCTGGAGACATGATTGTATTGTCATCTCATATCTCACTCTAGGACTCTGGAGAATGATTGTATTGTCATCTCATATCTCACTCTAGGACTCTGGAGAATGATTGTATTGTCATCTCATATCTCACTCTAGACTCTGGAGAATGATTGTATTGTCATCTCATATCTCATCTAGGACTCCTGGAGAATGATTGTATTGTCATCTCATATCTCACTCTAGGACTCTGGAGAATGATTGTATTGTCATCTCATATCCACTCTAGACTCTGGAGAATGATTGTATTGTCATCTATATCTCACTCTAGACTCTGTAGAATGATTGTATTGTCATCTCATATCTCCTCTAGGACTCTGGAGAATGATTGTATTGTCATCTCATATCTCACTCTAGGACTCTGGAGAATGATTGTATTGTCATCTCATATCTCACTCTAGGACTCTGGAGAATGATTGTATTGTCATCTCATATCTCACTCTAGGACCTCTGGAGAATGATTGTATTGTCATCTCAATCTCACTCTAGGACTCTGGAGAATGATTGTATTGTCATCTCATATCTCACTCTAGGACTCTGGAGAATGATTGTATTGTCATCTCATATCTCACTCTAGGACTCTGGAGAATGATTGTATTGTCATCTCATATCTCACTCTAGGACTCTGGAGAATGATTGTATTGTCATCTCATATCTCACTCTAGGACTCTGGAGAATGATTGTATTGTCATCTCATATCTCACTCTAGGACTCTGGAGAATGATTGTATTGTCATCTCATATCTCACTCTAGGACTCTGGAGAATGATTGTATTGTCATCTCATATCTCACTCTAGGACTCTGGAGAATGATTGTATGTCCATCTCATATCTCACTCTAGGACTCTGGAGAATGATTGTATTGTCACTCATATCTCACCTAGACTCTGGAGAATGATTGTAAATGTCATCTCATATCTCACTCTAGGACTCTGGAGAATGATTGTATTGTCATCTTCATATCTCACTCTAGGACTCTGGAGAATGATTGTATTGTCATCTCATATCTCACTCTAGGACTCTGGAGAATGATTGTATTGTCATCTCATATCTCACTCTAGGACTCTGGAGAATGATTGTATTGTCATCTCATATCTCACTCTAGGACTCTGGAGAATGATTGTATTGTCATCTCATATCTCACTCTAGGACTCTGGAGATGATTGTATTGTCATCTCATATCTCACTCTAGGACTCTGGAGAATGATTGTATTGTCATCTCATAATCTCACTCTAGGACTCTGGAGAATGATTGTATTGTCATCTCATATCTCACTCTAGGACTCTGGAGAATGATTGTATTGTCATCTCATATCTCACTCTAGGACTCTGGAGAATCCGTTATGGTCTCATGCCAGTAATTTCTATGTCTTTCGAAATAAATTCACCATTTTCCTGGATAATCATGATTCCCTCTGCATTAAATTCCTCGTGACATGCTTCTTGCCCTAAAATTCATATTCCTAAACTTAGTAAAAATTAGGTATATTTTAATGTTTTTTTTAGAATATATTTGATGGTGTTCAAGCAATGAACATCTGTCGATCTTATAATCCCTAAATTAGTACCGTAATGACCTTTATTAATTTTACATGCCTAAAAACCGGTCGGTCAAACGATTTATGTACAAACTTAGGAGGGTTTGAAAATATTATTACGATTATGAATTTACGATTGTGAATGCCATATTATCTTCTCTATTAACGCCTGACAAGTTATAGCCCACAGATGAAATGCATTAAAACACATCGGATTAATGTATTAATTATGATAAGTTTATTTATACATTTTATTTCACAGGGGTTGGAAAAGTAGAGAGGAATAGAGAATTACTATAAAACACGATTTGTTACAAAAATATGTTAAATGTATTGTAAAACCTGAGAATAATTAATTTACTTTCATGCTAATTTTATATTTATATCATTTATTTGTTTTATTATTTTATGAAATAGATTTACAGCATTCAAATGTCACTGATGACTTGTTCCAACACACGCAATTAGACACAAGAGCATATTGGCACAAGATAGAACCAACGGCTGGTTGGATACTCATTCTCTCTCTTTTGCCGGATTTATTTGATTAGTTTTATCACATGGACTTGGAATGAACTAAATAATGAGGAATATACTGAGTAAGGTACAATTTATTTATTTATTTATTTATTTTTGCAGAGTTGATGGAGGACTTACTCATGATACAAATGCAGAAACGCTTCTCAGATACTAATGTCGCATCATTGGTTATAAATGTTGACAAAAGTCCTGTGAAGTTAAAAAACTTTCGATGCCAGAAAAATCGTCCAATCAATGTGATTACAGGTGATAATGAAGTAACAAGACAGTCATTACAGCAAGTAAGTACTTAAAATAATTGTTTATTCCACAACTGGCCTAGGTGCAATAACACATTTATCAACGCATTGGTTATTGGAAAAGAATATATTCCCACTATAACCCGTTTGGATTATAAAAAGTGATCAAAATGGGTACTCAGTGCCTGAGTGTGTATTTGGGTCATTTGTTTACTCCAGAGGATTTAAATGTACGTGGCTAGTCCTCAACGTTAGGGATTGGGGGTAGGACTACCAACTTTCCCATACATCACCAATTAGAGTAGTTACAAATGTTATAGCTCATTGATTTCATGAAACAGTCTCCCAAAGAACTATGAGTTAGAAACAAGACTGACACGAAATGTAAAAAAGCGCATTGAGAACTGTATTATTTAAAAAATAGGATAATTGGACAGATATAATATTATTATTGCCCATATTAAAAAAAATGGTACAATTTTGAAGAAATGTATTATAAAAGTTATAAATGTGCCATATTACTACCAACTATAGAAATATATTTTATGCAGGACCTTTAAGCTACAAAATAAGAAAAATCATATCTTAAACTTTAAAACAGATAATGAAGAAATATTTTCTTTAAGACTCATAATTTATAGTACGAATGTATTAATAGTTAAAAAAACAAGACAAAATAAATAATTCCATCTATCGTCACTTGGATGGGACATTTCAGGAAATCTAAAATATGAAACATTAATTATAATAACACAGTTGTTCTACATTATGTAGCATGAAATTTCGAGAAGTGTAGCCTGCATGTTGTGTCGAATGATAATGGCGAGAAATTTGGCGATTTTACCGTTGTTTATAACTTTTATTCACTACCAATTTACCTACAAACATTTCCACTTACATATTAGAAGGATATATCTCGGCTTGGTGCTCATTTGTAATTTGAACACTTCATTATTATACCAAAATACACACAAAAATGCTGTCTACAGGAAATAAAATTTTCACAATAATCGTTGTTTAATATTAAACAGATTAAAGATTCTGATAGAATAAAGAACACCGTAAAGCTTATTAAACAAAACTTGCTAAACAAGATGCTAATATAGAGAGGATCTACCGACCTACGGCTGGGCTAGCGGGAGAAGAGCATGCGGCCGCTGAGTCCTGACTCCGCGTCACGCGGCGTAGCAACTGAAGGGCTCATTGTGAGTCATAAACTCCCGCCGCCGAGATATTGGATCTTAACCGCCTGGCGAGGCAGTTGTGTAACATGCTTTTAAGGTGAAACACGCGTTGTGTATTCTCGTAACTGTGGTCTTAGTTTATAGTTATTATGCCTCGATCTGTGTTTAAAGTACAGCATAGGACAATTGTGTACGATAATTATGTGAAAACGATTTCCAACACAATTTCAAGATGCAAATTCTCCAATTAGAGATATCATTCGACGACTTGTAAACAAATATAGAGAAACGGATTCTGTGCTCGATAAGACACCAAAGGTAACCAAACATGTGCTTAATGAGATAAAATTAGGTGAAATAGGAGAAAGATTAAAACATACGCCAACAAAATACTTAAGACGACTTGCACAAGATACTGGTGTTTCGAAAGCGTCACAATTACGAACTACGAAACTTTGACGTTTGAAATATACAGAATAACTGTAGTGCATAAACTTCAGCCACGTGATCTTGAGATACGGTTACGTTTTTGTGATTGAATGTTGCATAAAGTTAATGATGGAATAATTGATCGGCGCTAGACAATGTTCTTGGATGAAGCCTGGTTCCATTTAAATGGGTATGTTTCTTCGCAGAGTACCAGGTATTGATATCAGGAAAACCCACAGCATATTCATGATATTCGTCTACATAACTAATGGAAAAGAGTATGGTGTGCTGTGAATGGTTAAATAATTGCAGGGCCAAATATGTTTAATAACACAAATTAATGCGTAAAGATACATAGATCACATACCGAAGCACTGACTGATATTGACTGTCAAAATGGATATTTCCAGCAAGAATCTGCAACTACACATACAGATGACGACTCGTTTAAATTAATTAGTAAAATTTTTGAAGATCGGGTTATTATTGCGGGCTTGTGGCAATCACAGTCTCCAGGTTTAACTGTTTGCGATTTTCATTTGTGAGGGTATTTAAAAAATAAAGTGTATGAAAGAACCCCCACGCTCTGAAAGATAATATCAGGACGGAAATAAACTCAATAATAGAAGAGTAACTAATGCGTGTGAATGAGGGTTCCCTGGCAAGATGCCGAAAATGTATAGAAGTAGGAGGAGAACATTTTCAACATCTCCTGTCTAAGGTACGTAACTTATTTTCGCTATTTTCATGGTCATACACGAACCAAGTGAAATAAGTAGGAAAAGAGCCGTACAATTGCTCTGCCGCGTGACGCGGAGTGAGGACTCAGCTGTCGCATGCGCTTTTGCCTTTAGCCCGGCCGTAGATCGTGAGATCCTCTCTGTACTAATATCAATAATTACTTAAAAAAACATATTGCACAATATGGGGATGAAAATAAAAATGACGTTGTTGATGTAAAACCATTTTTTTCTTCTGAATCAAACAGTATAATTATTTGAAAATACCTAATCATGAATTCCCACTCGTGTTTAGCGTTTTTGTGGTTATTTATGGTAAGTATCCATTGCGCGGTGCCTAGTACAGACCATGCGTGACGATAGTAGACGACGCAATTTTAGTTTTCAGAAAATGTGAAGAAACAGGACAGGAGTGAGTAACAAGAATATATACGTGTCAAGTAACAATGGTTATAGTATTTAACCAATTCAACATTATTTTAGGGGAAATGTTCTCTCTAATTCAGAAGTTAATTTAAATTACTTCCTAGGTTACTCTATTGAATGATCTTCATTAAAACAAACTTCCCGCTAGAATTCTACATTTCATATGTGTATTAAATCGTTCGTCCCTTATTGAATGAACTGATTCTCCCCTTGCGGGAATTTCTTTACAAGTTTATGCTTATTTTCCTACGGTGCCAGTGTGTGAGCACATCACCTCAATGAGGAATCTAGTAGGCAATTAAGTTATACTTGGATGTGGAAGGATAGTTAGATTTTGTTCAGAAGCACTAATTTAGGTGTCTTGTTAATTTACGAGCCAGAAATCTTAAGTCTCGTGATTGACGGCTTAAAGTCATTCCCGCATAACTCGTCAATTGGGTTTTTACATCTTATATATTCATCGATCCCTCGGGGTTTAAACCCGGGACCCTCGGGACCGAAAGCAAGGAACGTAATCACTAGACCACGGAGACCGACCTCCATATGTGCTAGTGCACATTTTATTTTCACCCACAGATGTGCGAGATAACATTCAGATAATTTGTATACTGCTTGCAATGGGAGACATATCCTCTACTTCGTTAATTGATATGTACTCAAATCCCGACTGACAGCAAATGCTCATGGATTTCTTATTTTTTCTTCTTCATTAGTGCTTTATATGTCTTAGTACTGTTATGACATTTCAACCTTTTTTTCCCTTATAATCTCTGATTTCTGAAAAACTTAACTTATATTTACATATAAGTATGAAATAATTAGTAGCCATTATATTCTGCTTTATTTCATTTAATTTGAAGTTTACTAACTAATGGTCGTCGTGTGTTAGAAATGAACTAAGATGTAAATGTATTTATCTGCCTTTGCGTTGCAGCTAAAATACATAACCAATTTAATACTCTAACTTGTTTAGCTCTGACTTGGACTGCAGCGATGACATTAAGAAAGTTAGATGTTTTGTTCTCACTCTGATCATTACATTGTAAATGAAGCCATAAAGGAATCCGGATAATCCAACCAAGTTTTATTTAAGAACGAATTTGGTAAATATATAATAGTTGTAACGGATGAAACATATTTTTTTAATTATGGCATCATCATTTTAAAAACATTTAAATTAAATTCATGGGAGTATCGTCATCATAAATATCAGTTGTACGAGAGTCGTACGTGGGCCCTGGAAGTCTTAAGAAGCGCCCCCCCCCATCATTCTTCTCTGTTTAATGGTACGAACCTCGAGTTGCTTATTCTCAAAGTCTGTGTGTCCTGTTGGACACAAGATATCCTGCCATCAACTTTCCTGGTCCCCTCCGCCATGGTCTTAAATATCTTCTTCGCTGTTCTCTGGTCACTGGCACGCACCGTCCAGATAATTATAAGTTGAAGAATACCCGGATCCTTAAAATAATCCATAATATTCCGTTATACAAAAGTCACAAGAATATTTTCAAATATTCATACATGTTTATAATTACATGTTATACGAAGGAAATAAAAACGCCTATTTGTACTGATTAATTTTATTTTCAGTGCTAACATTGCTATTACATTTGGGCTCTGATCTCAGACACGCGAAGTTGCATACAGTTTCAAGTTCATATGATCGAATTTCAAAATATGTAAATTTAAGGTATTCATATAATGCTTTTCTGTCACCGACATATGTTTTGTTCTATTTTCATTGATGTGCAGGTTCATGTTATCGACAGACATTTCCTAGTGGTTAAAGACTTAGCTTTATGTTTTCTCGCTACAACATCGATTCCAGAATCTGAGTTAATCCAGGAAAGATGGTACTCCGCGTATCTATGCCAAAACCAGCAGTAACCTTTGCTGCAGCTATATTAAACAAAAGAGAGGCCACTCAAAGTTCAGTTGTTATTGCAATTGATAACATGATTTGGATTTTCTCGTGAGAACGACTACTTTCCGTAGCAGCTCCAACCGTGGAAATGATTTTCCTTGAAGTCTGCACATCACTCATTGCTCTACGCAAAATTATTGTACCAATACTAACTGAAGCAGAGCGAATATCAATTTCAGTTTATATACATTTTTCAAGAATCTGTCGTATTGTGAATTTTATAGTTGACCTTCCATACATATAATTGTCACAAAAATATTTCCTGCCTTTCAAACAGAATTTTTAAAAACTTTATATGAAGTTTGCCTCTTTAATGAAATGACTCTCCTGCATTATTACCCACCAAGCCAACATACAATTACTTATTATATATGTTGCTAAAATTCCAGATGTCTGTGATAAATGTAATGAAATTACATGTAACATAAAATACGGAGATGATCGTATTCACTTTGAGTTGGCTTGTAATTAGTAATAAAAATACTATTTCAGATTTCTTAACACAATTATACAACCTTGATATTAATATAAAACAGGAATTATACAACTTAAATAAGATAGTGATATAGTCACCAACAGTGAAATCAGACATTTTAAATGGCTGAGCAATGGTAAACTTAATGAATGATAGACGCTCATCGCGAATTATACTTAGGTAATGCAAACTAGATCACAAGAGAAAAGTCGGCAGACGTACATTACGGTAGATGAATGATGTAGAGATAGATATAAGAAAAAATAGGTATAAGGGAAACATGAGCTACTGACCGAAGAGAATGGATGGTTGAAATCCAACAATTAACTGCAATTCAAGAAGGGTTTTAGTATAATAAGAACAGTTAAATGTACCGGTATAAATGTTGCATTTCGAGATAATTTCAATTTACACAACTTTTTCTTTTACTCAGGCCAAATTGGTCCAATATCCATTGTTAAAAATGTAATTATTATAGTTTTATAACATGCGATTAAGTGAATTAAAAATAAAATATATTACATTGTTATTCTCTAGGAGAGCAAGAAATAACTCTGCCCTCTGGCAGCAATGTTTATAAGTGTAGTGTCTCGCTTCTTCTCCCTGCTATCTGAAATCTCTTTTCCGATCGTGAATAATACAATACATACGGAGAGACTTGGGGTGGAAGGTTTCTGGCGGTCATATTGAGCTCTTGTGGTGAAGAGTAAACTGTGTCGGTAGTTATTTAACTTAGTATTAATTGATAGTAAAATAAAGTGATCCCACAACAGGCCCGGAGGCCCTTGGGGTAGTAGGAGGTTAAATAGCGGTGTTAACTTATATCAGAAGATATTATGACCAATGAACCAAGTGTTTACTTATTTTGTTATTTTGTATATCCTCTGGTAATATTGCGAAGAGCAATAGATTTGTACGTTTATTATTTTTCGGTTGTTTAAATCGTAAGTTGTGTTCAAATAATTAACATAGATTAGCTTATCGGCCTTTACGATAGAAAATATTCAAGAGAAAAGACAACCGGGAGAGACGTTTGACCGTGAAATGCGAGTTTGAATATTTAGGGCTTCTAAATAACTTAACGCCTAAAGTAGAGCTCTGAAAACAATATAATTGGTATTTCCATCCTAGCAATAAATCCATTGTCTACCAGATATCCTTTTGAGACAATTATGTATCCACTTGTCACTCTCTGACATATATAGGAAAATAATCGTATTTATATTAGCTTTGTCCAACAAAGAACCACCTCAGCTCCAGTTGCGAATGTATAGATTATACAGATGATAAGAAGACACACAGTCCTTCCTGTATAAACACTCTCCTTTCTTCTGCTTTCATACGTAAACAGTGATCCCAGATATACCAACATCCTACATGTCTCTCAGTGTACGTTTAAAACTGGTGGATCTCTTCCAGATGACGAGTGACGCAGAGTTTGTACGGAGTATCTGGTTGATCCTCTTCGGTACAAGTACATCGGTAAATGCATTCTTCTCTGAGGTGTATGTGCCAATGGATTGTGAAGTTATTGCTGTACAGAAAACAAATGATGCAATCCAGTTGACAGAAGTTTACAATGTGCAAGAGGAATACCCACTACAGTTGAGTCATTTTGGTCAGTGGACTCCGGAGGAAGGTCTCACAGCTACGAAGGAACCTTTCTGTGTTAGAAGAAGCAACATGTTTGGCATTACCATGAATGTAGTCACAATTTCGGTAAGTTATCACATAGAATGGCCTCCAATTGTTATCTAAATTTATTCGAAGTTTTTATCGACTCGATATCCAAGGCCATTAAATAATTTATGTAAATTTTCACATTAAGAGCAAATGCTGCCTTAAGAGGCTGAGCACTAACGTGTTGAGCTGTTCTACGTAAGACAATTGTCTGGATTTGCTTAACATGCACTTTTTTTTTATTTTGCTCACTTAATTAGTTACTTTCCTTCCTACTTCTTGCAATACTTGACGAACCCAAGGGCATTAACTCTAATAAAAAATAATGCAAATCTTACTCCATTATTTGCAGTTTGTTTTCTGACAGAGAGCACATGTCCAATTAGAAAATGAATATCTGAACTATAAAATTAAGATAAAAGCCATACAATATGTGTTTGTATTTTCTTTTGTAAGAAAGATGGTGGTCTAGAATTTGTAACGACACCATCGTTGGTTCACGTTCCACATTTTTTATAATGTTTGACGGAATTTAAATGTTTCACCAAACGACAAAAATGGTTTGTTATTGTGCCCCTTGCACCAACCATCAGACCGACGACTTCTAAATTCTACAATTTTAATAACACTGGGCAACAGATTTTCACTTTCAGAACATTGCACAAACTTTGAGATGTTCCCTGATATATTTTAGGGGTGTTGAAACCTAATCTGAAACGGTTTCCTTGTATCACGTCAGGATTTTTTTTGCAAAACAGAGATTAGTGTAACGCTCAATGCACAAATGCAGTGGCGAACTACTTTTATGACATTTTAAGTAAACTAATGATGCAGTCACTGTAGTAATGACCAAATATTGTAATATTGTGAATTAAATTGTCAACTTAATATATAGTTATAAACAGTACAGTTAATCTTCAGTATTCAATGTGATCTTGTTTTTTTCTTTCTTTTTTTGCATGTGAAACTTTTCCTTGTCGGCTTCCTTTTATAAACACTTCTAGGAGTTTCCTTCTTCAGCATTCAACAGTAGTCGACGAGCATTGTGGCGCTCCATCTGCCTTGGTATCTAAGATTATCGGGAAAGTAGTCCAAGTGAGAATGTGGCATGTGGACCTTGAGACTCGTGTTACACCAAAGTTCCTTGAATGCATTCAACATTTTGGTTACCAAGTTTTTGTAATCTGGATCCTTTATATTACCTAGAAACTTTGTAACATCATCTCGGAATGATTGCCATGCTAACAACTCTTTCGAATTCATTTTATTTTCAAAAGTAGCATCACGAACCAGTTTCCTGATATCCGGGCCTGTAAATATACCTTCTATCACTTTTGCATTCTTTAAACCAGGGAAGTTTCACTAATGTACAAGATGCTATGCTCTTCGTAGTCAAAGTCCTTGACAAATTGTTTCATGAGCCCTAACTTAATATGGAGAGGAGGTAAGAGTACGTCAGAGGCCTGAATAAGACTCTTCTTCTTAATGTTTTTTGAACCAACATCCCATTGTATTCGGGAACATTCCTTCTGAGTTCACTGTTGTGCCTTTTCCCGACTGTCCCACTCTCAAATGAAACACACATATTTTTTGTATAACCTAACTGTTGACCCAACAAGAGTGAGATAACTTTGAAATCTCTACATACTTACCATTTATGTTCTTCATATTTTGGCTTGGTCAAGAGTAGTTTCAGATTTTCATAAGACTCTTTGTTAAACACTAAGTAACCAACTGGAAGTGAAGCATATAAATTCCCATTATGTAGGAGGACACCTTCAAACTGTGTTTTGACGGATCGATAAAGAATCTCAATTCAGTAGGGTCATAACTATAATTTCTGAGACAATGTGATGTGATAGGAATTTTCTGAGTTCAAATCTGGATTCTGTAGATATGTTTCACCATAGAAACAAAATTAGACTTAAACATAAATATAAATTTGCAAGTATTATGAAACAAGAAACACTTATGGGAAATTTTTGTCTAAGCTTGGGGTGGTAAGGGAATTATCGTTTAATAAAATACAACCATCCTGTTTAATGTTGCATATGCGTGAATAATTTATATTCACTGATCACAAATAAATATATTCGCCGTGTAAATATTGTGATAAGTACATACGTATGTTATAGAAACATTACTTCATTTAGAATGCAAGAATAATTCGTTGCTCCTATCAGTCTCACTAGTGTAGCAATAATATAGCATAATGTGTTTTTTCCAGGACTATCCATACATTACCCTCACTGAGTTCCCGAATGGAACAAGCGCTGTTACTGGAGGTTACTTTGGAGTCGTATGGTTTGTCTTCGAAAGTAAACTTAATTTCAGGTAAGTATATCACTTCATTTGCAAAAAATTCACTTTTCAGCAAAGCAGCTTAAATGTTTCCATTCGTAGGTTTGAAAGCAGGAATCACTGACCCATTTCAGGTCTACCTGAGCAGGTCTAGATTTTTTTAATGAAAACCTGATGTTTGTCTGTACGGTTGTTACTGCAGTATTTGTTAAAGTGTTATTTCAATTCATCGACATATAAGTTGTAATCATTAATAATTAGAGCAGTGGAAATGGGGTAAAAGACTGACGAGAATATAATGGAGGGAGGGTTTCTGCATCACTCGGTATTTTCCCTCCGTTCTAACAGACATTATGTACAAGGTGATGTAGAAAAGTGCACTCAATAACTTTTGAAAATTTCATTTTCTTGAAACATGCATAACAATATCACATAATTACAAATTGACTAAACGAAAGAAGCATTTAATACTTAATACTATATAGTGAACCCACTTGTCGCCCAGTGTGTATTAGAGTGCATGATTCAGTTTTTAATATAATTTACAAGTTATGTGTTGATTTGCTATAAAATCTGTATTTCAAAGTGCAATTAGTATCTGCAGTTACTATTATTGGATACATAATTTTCTTTCAAGGACAGAAAAAATGTAATTTAATTATCTAAATAATGTGCTTTGTAAGGTAAATTTTACATGCCAAATGGACATTTATTTTTATAAAAGAGTAAAAACTCGGTACTGTAAAGTTTAATGTATAAGTAGAGACATTAAAACTTTTTGCAAATATAAACAGAAATAACCAATTTGTATATCGGAAACATCACTGCTTATATTTATACTTTCTAGTAGTTCTCAAATAACCATTCTCCTATACAGATTGAAATGAAAATTTTGGTAAAAAAAGGGAACAAGCGTCGAGAAATATTGTAAAATCGTTAATGGCTCAATGTTTCGTAGCATGACAACGGAAATTGTATTATACGTATGCATCTGTGTTACGATTCACAGCTTGTGGTCAAACAAATGAGGTAGACACATTCCAGAATGTTTGTGAACCTTCACATCACCCTAGGCACAGCCAGTAACAAATTCAAGTTATGAAAACGTGCCCTGGTGAGACGTGTCTTGGCTCCATACACCAAGGTTTTTTCCCCACATGTTTCATATTCAAGTTTCTCTCATGGGTTCGAGAAGTTCCAAACATTCCAAAATCTCTTAACCAGGCGTATATTTGTTTCAAAACGCACACTTCTATTGCGTAAAGGAGAGTTGGTAGTGATGATATTAACAATACATTAATCCTAAATTATGTTCCTCATTAAATTATTTTAAAATATATAAAATCTCATTTTAAATTAAATATTCTGGTAACTGTTAGAAACATGGGTTCTAAGCAAATGTATTTTTTGTCGACAATTAAATTTACAACATTTTAACGATTTCCTGGTATATGGAGGATGTAAGAGAATTTTAGAGCCAAAATTTCATTGGTTTTTCATGGATATGGGAAAAGTGTTTTTTATATGGAACCTACGGTCTCTGGTAATATTTATAGACAAATACAGTATGTTCTTAAGGCACGTAGAATGTCACACTTTGACGTGTGTTCCGACAGATTACTTATAAGAATTTAACATTAATTAACTAATCATCAATTGATTTACGTAACATATATAAACATACAATGCTGGAAGTGTACAATATACTGTGCACGCTTTAATATATATATATATATATATATATATATATATATATATATACCTACTCGTAAAATGAAATAAAGTTAAATGTACTTTCTTAGGTGAGAGCCGTCGTCCTGAACTTATCAAATATGTACGCTTTTTTTGTCTGAAGACCTTTCAGAATCTCCATTCCGTCTTCAGCAGGTCTTTCTTCGTTACATTACTTGATGTTTTCGGTGCTGGTCGTAATGTGTTGTTGTCGTGACTAAAGCTTCTTCCTGACGATGTCGTATAGTGGGTTGTTTAGTCTGAGAGAGCTTTCATTTATTAACAACTTGTTGTCCATTTGCTTGATAATTTCCAGGTCTTCCAAATATATTGATTTTCGTTTGGTTGCCTTCTTTGTGTACTATTGTAAGGGTGTCTTATATTGAGTTTATTCTATGACCGGCGTTTATTATGTGCTTAGCGTAATTAGACTTTCCATATGCGTATACGAAATCGTTATGTTGAAGCTTCTTTTAGTTCTACCTATATAGAACTTGTCACAGTCTTTTCACGTTAATTTATAAACTCCCTTGACATTAAATTTATTATGTTTTTCTATATTGTTATTTATTACATTATTTAATTTATTATTAGTTTTGTAGGCTATGTTAAAATTTTTATTTATTTTTCTCAATGTTTTTGCCAATTGTATGGTTTCGTGGCCTACATATGTTAGTGTAATCCATGTACTATTAATATTTGTTTCTCTTTCGAGTTTCGTTATTTTAATTATGTCGGTTTTCCTCTTTTGTTTTCTTAGACGTTTATCTACAATTTTGCTGTTGTAGCCATTGCTTCTAGCCATGTTTTTGATATACCGTAATTCCTTATTATAATTAATTCTGTTTAATGGCAATTTTAACATTCTTTTAATGAGGCTCTTGAATGCACTGATTTTTTGTAGGTACGGATGTCGTGATTTGTTGTAGATTGTAAGCATAGTAGTTGTTGGTTTTCTGTACATATCTATTTAAATTTTGTTTTTGTTTTAGTGCTTTTAACTATGTTAAAATGAATTTTATTAGTACTGATACCCACTCGTCTATATATCCTTTACTTTTCCACTGTATTTCTACTGCAATTTCACTTCTAACAACTAATTCTACCCAATTCTGTACAAACTACGCGGAGACTGAGGCTCCTTTATGTCAAAGCACAACAGTGTAACCCTCAGAAAGGTCTACTCTATTTTGTCTGAGATTCCTGGTCTACTCTGTTTTTTTTTGTGAAAATATATATTGTTATATCACTAAATGTCCAACTGTAGTCATCTCACATGAAATATAATGACACTTCTGCAAACAAAACAAAGTCCATCCTGGGGTTCTTATCATGTATTTTATGTCTGTGAAGGACATAATCCAAGCTTAGTCATCTCACATCAAATTGAGACTGGTGCCCATTGAGCATCGTTAGGAATTTGGATATCTACAATACGTAGAGTCTCAGGTTGTGAAACCCAGCTATAATGGCTGGGGGACTCGACATGCTGACCGCATGTCACCCCTACACTGGCTCGGTGATCGTCCACACACATGGATATGAGGGCAAGAGTCGGATGGTAGACCAAGAGCCTTCTAGGCCTTCGCGCCATAGAGACAAAACGAAGTTCATCCTGGTGTTTTGTCTCGTATTCTCTATCTCTAGCTTAGTTAAGTAACTACCTCAAAAGTAAACGTGGGGATGAACAGGTGTAAACTACCAGCTCTCTCTGCTCCCACCGCACTAATCACACCAATAATTTCAACAGAATAGTGGGATGTACCTAAATATTTTGTCGTTCGTTATTTGAACTATGGAATTCGTGTTTAGAATTAACTGGGTCCTAAAATTTGACGGTTCAAAATCAGAATTTGGACGATATATTTCCATAATGTTCAGTATGATTTCATTCGGATAGGAATTAGAGAGGTGAATCCTAGATTTACGATTTTTAATACAAACAGGACTTAGGAATAACAGAGAACGGCACAGTACACCGTTCGGAGTAATGCATAATAATATGATGTGGAATAAGTTTTATGATATCAATGAGTCTGGCAGAGAAAAGGCCTTCAATACTCTCGCAGGTCGTGTTACACCACTTGGCAATGTGACACCGTCCATCAACTTTTAATCACTTGTTTGTCACTCAATTTAATTCAAAATAACAATAAAAAATTCGTATATGATATCCATAATAAATATAACAACTTTCTCAGCGAACAGTCCAGGTGTTTTACACATGCTATCTATACTAGCTTTACGACCCTTTCAGTCTGGCCATAGATTTTCTTTTGATAGGAGAGGAGTTCATAGACCGAGATAATTTAGTTACACTTATTTCCTTCAGGTGACGTGGGTATATACAAATCCAATGAAGCATGTTGTAGGCAACAAGGAATTTACTTAGAATATCAAGGTCGGTAAATTTTGCAAAGAGACCTCTGTTTTATACTAAGTTTTTTACGAGGCTCAAAATCTTCAGATGCGGAACCCACAGCTTAAATTTCCTCCCGGCAGACTTGTTCGCTGTATTTTGAATCCTAAAAAGTCCATCGACTTGTGACCCCCGGGATTAGAGGAAAGGAACATAAACACTGGACTTACCGCACCCGACATGTTACTCATATAAGATCAAAGTTTAGTTGAGTGCAGATGTTATGAACTGAAAAGAGTATATACCAAGATTTTTAAGTCAGTGAAAACAATAATGCTGTATAATTTTACAAAATGTGTTGGTCTTCGTAACGGAAAACTGACACCAGATCCGGGATGAAGCGGTATAGTTAAATGGATATCAACAAGTTGGGTAGGGGACTTAGTGTATGCCTAGGATAGCGGTTGAGCGATGAGATTATATCTGCGTTAGATATTCTGAGAAAGCAGATTTCTGGAAGGATAGACGCCAAAGTAAAATTCAAAACAATACAAAAATATTATATTCACAATATACAAAGTCAATAACTGATTTATTTTAAGACGACCTCAAATGCACTTTATGATCTTTGTTGCGGAGTAAAGTACATAGAAAGTGGCGGTACCGAGTATATTGAAGTTCATTCATTTTTTTATCAAGTTGTCTATATGACATTTTTGGCATTCTCTCCTGACATTGGCAGAATGTTAAGTTGGGTCGTCTTGAACACGGAGTTTCGTTGCCCCGTTGATATGATAACAAATTAATGATAATGTAACGCCAGGACAGTTCTTATACCTGAACCCAACGTAAATCAAGAACATGGGGCATTTCCCTTATAAAAAGCATATGGTACGATCAAGAATCGAACCCGGGACCCCATGAACGTAGTCAGGAACTCTGACAACTAGTCCAAGTATTGGTCAGTTCCATGAATATTGGAACTTAGAAAACTTAGTTGTCCGATTGTAAGAAATGCAACTAAGTATGTTTTAATTGAGTCCGCCTGGATATCAAACACAACCAAAGCCAGAAGTCAGAATAAACTTCGGTTTTTGCGTAAACGCAGTTAAGGTCATCATTCCCGCATAAATTCACAAAATTTGATCGTCTTTGATATCAAATCCTACTCTAAGTTTTCTTATCAGAAACAGTTCCTCCACGTACCGAAAATATTCTCGGGGTTGTAGAGCGTCCTATCATTTTACCAACACGTGTTTTCCGTACAAGTACTTGAAAAATTTTTAGGGAAGAAATTTCCCAAAAAAAATGCTAAATTCAATCTTCCCACGTACTTTCTCAATATATTGTTTACTTATCGTTTTGAAAAGAACCTGCATTAACTCAAAGGCTACACTTTTATGTCACCTTCTTCGATTCTGCAAAAACAGCTAGTTGATGAATGTGATAGTAATTCCTTCCATTTGACGTTATTCGTATATACTTCTAATTACTTTTGTTAGCAGACAACCTGCAACATACCACATCATAACACGGAATGCTTTGTCAAAGCATATCATAATAAAACACTTTATATTTTGTATATGCTGGATATACGCCTGTGTTCCCAGTTTGAGTCTCGGTCTTGGTGGACGAGTGGTAGCCAAGGAAGGTTTTTTCGGGGTTCGCTTCCCTTTTTCTATGCCGTAAAACTTAAATACACCACTTTTAAATATTCGCGTCATACATTTTATTTTATCGGGCCATGCCAGAGGTGTACTAGTGGTTATGTTCCTTGCTCGGGTCCCGAGGGTCGGAAGATGAAACCCTGCCGTGGTTGATGGATATTTGTAGGATGGCCAAGAAACAATTTCTCCTGAAGAGTCTTTAAGCCGAGAGTTCCGAATCTGAACTTTTGCAAGCTCGTAAAAGATCCTTAAGCCTGGATAAAGAGGCCTCTAAGTAAATGTTACCGACCTCATCATCCTAGAGTAATTCCTTAGTTTTCTGCTAGATGTCTCAATGGGTCGGTATGTTGACCGCATACTATTCATGACATCTGTGGGCAAATATGTGTAAGAAATTAACTTGGTCTAGTAATTACTAATAAAGGAGAGGATAAGGGTACGCCATTCTAAGTGGATGGCATGATAGATCTGGCATCATCGTACCACAAACTTCAATAATGTTGGCTTCACCATGTCATCCTTAGACCTGACTCGAGTAGAGGATTTATTTGATCATTACATATTGGGTTGGTCCTTAATTTTATGTTGTTCCGAGACATGTATCGACATAATTTAGTTTTTTTTACTTTCAGTACACGGTACACGGCGTTGGATACCGGTCTAGAAGCTCACATTGTTAACAACACGAAAACAGATCCTTATACTAAGATGGTGGATGAAGTTAGACTTCAGAAATATGACGTCGGTCTTGCAGCTACACGATTCATAAGGGATCGTTTCGACTTGGTGGATTACTCTTATCTCATACACAGAAGCAAGTAAGTGATTCAGTCTGGTGATTTGTATGTCAACAACATTGAGCCTTGCTTAATTTACAACCGCACCGGCATTTACGTTAACATCTTGATGAAAACATGGCACATCAATGTTAAACAAACATAAATGAAAATGTGTATTTTATTTGTTTACATACAGTGCACTAGCAGCAGCTCTGATACAGTTCAAACGCTGCTGCATTAAGCAATTTTTAATAGAAAAATTATAATTTTTAAGTCCTATATATTGATGGAACTATTAAGAAAACTTAAGTTGGAAACAATAATAAATTGTGCCATGATATAATAATCATAAAACATTGGAGGGAATATGGCGCTGGAAACAGAACCTTACAATAACACTTACTAAACTAAAGATTAGATTAACTTACATTTTAAAAAATTCCGAAGGAATGGAGCTTTTTTGGTTGTTCGATCTTCACAGATCCTATATCAAATAATGACAAGCTCTATTGACTGATTCATCAGAACCAAACTTAGCATATAGCAGTTAATTAAAAAAATAGGTGGATTTCGTTAACAGCATAATCGAGAGATTTAAAATAAGAGCAAATCTAAAACGAAAATTTAAAAATCGCTCAAGCGGTCGCAATTTTCGAGGTTTAGCATGATCATCAATATGTGCTTTGGGAATGAAACATGAAACATGATCTCCATTCAACAGCGAATTCGGACCATTAGAAGTGGGGGTTTTTCAAAAACTAAAAATCTCACTAGTATCCGCCATCTTTTCTTTGTTACGATGTACGACTAATTCTCTGCAACAACATAACTTAATTAACTCTTAAATGTATAATGTATCCTGTAAGATGTGTTGGCTTAATTATTATATTGTTAGTAATTAATTAATAGAAAATGGATTAGTAAACATCTTTACATTTGTGATAAATTATACTACATTATGCAATAGGTAATAACTAAGACTTATTGATAGTTCTTTTAGTGAATTGTAAATAAAATAATCTATTGAGTGGCCCTCATGAAAAGACTTAAAATATGTAGAATTTCACCGCACCTAAATATAGTGGTCATGACAGAAATTATTATATATTGTGTATGTGTATGAGTGTGATTGTATGTAAATGTGAGTGTACGTCTGAGAGAGAGAGAGAGAGAGAGAGAGAGAGAGAGAGACAGACAGACAGAGAGACAGAGAGACAGACAGAGACAGAGACAGAGAGAGAGTGAGTGTATGTGTGTTAGGGTGTGTGAATGCATGGGTGAGTGTGTGTGCGCGTCTGTGTGTCTGCGAATGTGTGTGGGTGTATGTGTGAGAGGGATATTGAGAGAGTTTATGTGAGAGAGAGAGATAGTGTGTGCGTGTGAGAATGTGAGTGTATGTATGGGAGAGAGAGATATAGAAAGAGATAGTATGTGTGTGTGTGTGAATGTATGGGTGAGTGTGTATGCGTGCGTGTGTGTGCACGTCAGTACGTCTGTGAATGTATGTGAGTGCATGTCTGTGTGTGTGAGAGAGAGGAGAGAGAGAGAGAGAGAGAGAGAGAGAGAGAGAGAGAGAGAGAGAGAGGAGAGAGAGAGAGAGAGAGAGAGAGAGAGAGAGAGAGAGAGAGAGAGAGAGAATGTGTGTGTGAATGTGCGCGCGCGTCCGTGTGTCAGTGAATGTGTGTGAGTGTATGTCTGAGAGATAGAGAGAGAATGTGTGTCTGAGTGCGTGTGCACGTCCGTGTGTCAATGAATGTGTGTGAGTGTATGTCTGAGAGATAGAGAGAGAGGATGAGTGTGTGAGAATCTGTGTGTCAGTGAATGTGTGTGAGTGAATATCTGAGAGGTAGAGAGAGAATGTGTGTGTGAGAATTTGTGTATCAGTGAATGTGTGTGAGTGAATGTCTGAGAGCTAGAGAGAGAATGTGTGTGTGAGAATCTGTGTGTCAGTGAATGTGTATGAGTGAATGCCTGAGAGATAGAGAGAATATGTGTGTGTAAGTGTGTGCGCGCGTCTGTGTGTCTGTGAATGTGTGTGAGTGAATGTGTGAGAAATAGAAAGAGAATGTGTGTGTGAGCGTCTGTATGTCTGTTAATGTATGTGAGTGAATGTCTGAGAGATATAGAGAGAATGTGGGTGTGTGCACGTCTGTGTGTCAGTGAATGTGTGTGAATGAATGTCTGAGAGATAGAGTGAGAATATGTGTGTGAGTGTGGGTGCGCGTCCGTGTGTCAGTGAATGTGTATGAGTGAATATCTCAAAAAGGGAAATAAAATTTGTGTGCGAGTGTGTGTGCGCGCGAATGTGTGTCTGTGAATGTGTGTGAGTGAATATCTGAGAAATAGAGTGAGAATATGTGTGTGAGTGTGTGAGCGGGTCTGTGTGTCTGTGGATGTGTGTGAGTGAATGCCTGAGAAATAGAGAGAGAATGTGTGTGGGAATGTGTGTGCACGTCTGTGTGTCTGCGAATGTATGTGAGTGAATGTCTGAGAGATAGAGTGAGAATGTGTGTGTGAGTGTGTGTGCAAGTTTTGTGCGTCTGTGAATGTGTGTGAATGAATATCTGAGAGATAGAGAGAGAGAGAATGTGTGTGTTTGTGTGTGTGCGCGTCCGTGTGTCTGTGAATGTGTGTGAGTGAACATCTGAGAGATATAGAGAGAATGTGTGTGTGTGTGTGTGTGTGAGTGTTTGTGCACGTCTGTGTGTCAGTTAATGTGTGTGAGTGAATATCTGAGAGATAGAGAGAGAATGTGTGTGGGAGTGTGTGTGCACGTCTGTGTGTCTGTGAATGTGTGTGAGTGAATGTCTGAGAGATAGAGAGAGAATGTGTGTGAGAGTGTGTGTGCGCGTCCGTGTGTCAGTGAATGTGAGTGAGTGAATGTCTGAAAAAGAGAATAAAAATGTGTGTGTGCGCGCGAATGTGTGTCTGTGAATGTGTGTGAGAGTGTGTGTGCGCGTCCGTGTGTCAGTGAATGTGTGTGAGTGTATGTCTGAGAAAAAGAGAGATAATATGTGTGTGAGTGTGTGTGCACGTCTGTGTGTCTGTGACTCTTTGTGAGTGAATATCTGTCTGAGAGATAGAGAGAATGTGTGTGTGAGTGTGTGCGCGCGTCTGTGTGTCTGTGAATGTGTGTGAGTTAATGTCTGAGAGATAAAGAGAAAATGTGTCTGTGTGAGTGTGGGTGCACGTCTGTGTGTCTATAAATGTGTGTGAGTGAATGTCTGAGAGATAAAGAGAGAATGTGTATGTGAGTGTATGTGTACGTCTGTGTTACTGTGAATGTGTGTGATTGAATGTCTGAGAGATAAAGTGAGAATGTGTGTGTGAGTATGTGTGCGCGTCCGTGTGTCAGTGAATGTATGTGAGTGAATGTCTTAAAAAGAGAAATAAAATATGTGTGTGAGTGTGTGCGTCTGTATGTCTGTGAATATGTGTCAGTGAATGTCTGAGAGATAAAGGGAAAATGTGTGTGAGTGTGTGTGTGCACGTCTGTGTGTGTGAATGTGTGTGAGTGAATGTCTGAGAGATACAGAGAGAATTTGTGTGTAAATGTGTGTGCACGTCAGTGTGTCTGCGAATGTGTGTGAATGAATGTCTGAGAGATACAGAGAGAATGTGTATGTGAGTGTGTGGGCACGTCTGTGTGTCTGGGAATGTGTGTGAGTGAATGTCTGAGAGATACAGAGAGAATGTGTGTGTGAGTGTGTTTGCACTTCTGTGTGTCTGCGAATGTGTGTGAGTGAATGTCTGAGAGATAAAGAGAGAATGTGTGTGTGAGTGTGTGTGCACGTCTGTGTGTCTGTGAATGTCTGTGAGTGAATGCCTGAGACATACAGAGAGAATGTGTGTGTGAGTGTGAGTGCACGTCTGTGTGTCTGTGAATGTGTGTGAATGTGAGTGTATGTCTGAGGGAGAGAGATAGATAGAGATATTTAGTGTGTGTATGTGTGTGTGAGTGTGTGTGTTTAAATAAGTATTAATATATGTGCGAGGATTGTGTGCGCGTTTGTGTGTCTGTGAATATGTGTTAGTGTGTGTCTGGGAGAGAGAGAGAGAGAGAGAGAGAGAGAGAGAGAGAGAGAGAGAGAGAGAGATAGATAGAGAGAGAGAGAGAGACTGAGAGAGATAGTTTGTGTATGTGAGTGTTTGTGTGTATGTGTGTGTGTGAGTATTGGTGTGTGCATTAACTTACTAGCGGGCGGAGTTTTTTGTCATCGACACCAAATTTGGCATATAGTGGTTAATAATAAATGTTAGATTGAGTTCGTTAACCAGTAAAAGCGGACCAGTAAGTGTAGGAAATGAAATGAAAAGAAAATTAAAAATCGCTCTAACCGTCAGAATTTTCAATATTTGTCAACCACTTCGTGTATGCGTTTTAAGTAACCCGAGGAAGGTACGTACAAATATCAGCGAAGTCTGAGCTTTGGTAGTAGGGATTTGCCTCAAACTTTAAATAAAATATTGACTCTAGCATCCACCATGTTTATTTAATGGCAATTTTAACACTTAAATTGGCAATGTAACCTCTACGAGTTTTCTTTTATATTTTATATAATTAATGTAAAAAAGGAATGGGTACATGTTATATAAATTGTTGTTCACTTACACAATAACTTATGACTAGGAAAGATTTTCTTTTACTGCGGTCCCACAGCGAAATAAGCTCGCATCAGGAATAGAGATTTTTTCAATTCAACAATTACATGCATACATTCATACATACATACGTACATACGTACATACGATACATACATATGCATACATGCATACACGCATACATGCATACACGCATACACGCATACACGCATACACGCAAACACGCATACACGCATACACGCATACACGCATACACGCATACACGCATACACGCAAACACGCATACACGCATACACGCATACACGCATACACGCATACACGCATACACGCATACACGCATACACGCATACATGCATACACGCATACATGCATACACGCATACACGCATACACGCATACACGCATACATATATATATATATATATAATGGATCCATAAAATTATATCCAGTGGAAATCCTTTATTTAAAGCAGTTCGTTCAGTTCTTTATTTTTAATGTGGTCCGATATGTGTTCATAAGTTGACATAAAAGTTGAGTTTTTCCTCGTCATATTATCAACAGTAATCTATTAAGAGGTTATGTTTTTTTCTGAAAAAATCACAAGCAACAAAGTCGGGAGTGATTTTGTCTAATAAAAACCTCTACATCGCGTTGGATTTGGAGTGACGTTTAGCGAATAATACAACATCGGATGTAAAAGTAATTATAATATTTAATATTTACAAATTGTGAGCTTTTGTATTTCGATCTTACTTCCGGGCGATTTCTAAACCGGCTGTATAGTTATAAATAACATTTATCTTTATTGTTAAATCTCTTTGGGCTTGGGAAAAATCAATGACAGATGATTGTATGAGAACTAACTATTATTAATAATGCAGATTTATTATACAACATTTAATAAATATTTTAGAGCAACACAGCTAATTTTTTTGTATTTTTTATTTTGTTTCCTTTTGGCATTTCTTGCTGTATCCCTATCGATCGTACATTGTTGAATCGGTATGCTTACACGATCGTACATTGTTGAATCGGTATGCTTACACGATCGTACATTGTTGAATCGGTATGCTTACACGATCGTACATTGTTGAATCGGTATGCTTACACGATCGTACATTGTTGAATCGGTATGCTTACACGATCGTACATTGTTGAATCGGTATGCTTACACGATCGTACATTGTTGAATCGGTATGCTTACACGATCGTACATTGTTGAATCGGTATGCTTACCAAATAAGTTAAATTTGCGGAGATATCTCTCATTACCAACATGAAGAGACAATTTTATCGACAGGAAGAGGCTATTTTATCAACTGCAAAAGACAAAATTATCGGTCTATGAGACAAATAGCCACTTTAAAGTCCTATATCTAGTCAAAAAGTAGATAACCGTCAATATATCTCCAATAGGAACATTGTTGCCCTCATCAAATTTGAGTTAGGTTTCCTTCTTCAATATAAGGGTTTACAAAAGAAAGATATATTCTCCAGACCAGTAAAATCAGACCATACATTGGACTACCTGAGGAACTCGCTTAGTTCGCGCAGTTGCTGAATTATAGACCTTTTTAAAAATAAATTAATATTTAACTTTTACACATCAGTAAATGGATTGTCGGTGTGATTACTGGAGCTCCCCTTCGTTTATTACGGCTCTTCCTTCATGCAGTCTTGCGACTCCATGTCCATCATGTTCCTCTTCCATTCTATTCCTCTTTTGTCCTTATTTCTCGCGCTCTTTAACAACTAATTATTTCCACCTACATCACAGCCTTGTCTATTTCCTAATAATTTTTTTTATCCTTACACTTTTTATTCCCTCGTCGTCACCGTAGCATCTTATTTCAAGTATATGTGTATTTTTTGTTCAAGCTTCCCATTTATTTTAATTAGGGGTTCTGTAATTCTTGGGTCCCCACTTCTTGTATTTTAGAACTTGTTTCATAAAAATGCGATCTCTGGTCCTTTGAATTAATAACACTGAATTTTTTTTTCACTCTTACTGTCAACGTATTAATATGGTTTCAAAATGATATTTTACATATTGAAGTTTCAAAATTCAATACTCTATTATTATTTCCGTAACTGAGTGCAAATTATATGAAAGCTTTTATCAACATGTTATTTATCTTATTTTATAATATCTTATTATTGTTCTTAATTAATCCTGTCCTTTCCCTAATAAACAACATTTTCGCTTTCTCCGTCCGTCCCATATTTTAACGTGGGGACCAAAAGTACTCGCAAAGCTTGACTTTTTAACTTAATTGATTACAAATTTGCTGTAGAACTAACGTATTACTGTAAGAACTACGTATGTGTTACTTTTTCGTCTGTGTGTGAATTACATAACACATGCAATTCCTACAATGATTATCCACACTGCTCTTACTTATTCTAACTCCTACCGCCTCTTACAGGACTAAAGTGATGTCAGATCAAATAACGTTTAACGAATTCCGAAGTAATGAAGCTATTGAGGTAGTTCTAATCACAAAATGCACTGTTTAAACTTGTTTACTAATGTTATTTCATACTCACCGCAAACTAATATAGCAGCCTCAATTTTTCTTCTATCACAAACTTCGCATATAAGAAGAAATGTAATTAAATTAAATGTCGAGTTTGTTAACCATCAACATTTGACCTTGTGTAGGAGTTCATCCGATTGAATATTTGAAACTCGCTCTAGCAGTCGCAGTTTTCAATATTCCGAAACCAAACTGCATACAATATGCTGGTAACTTAAAACATAGAGTTCTCAAAAACAGCGAAATTCTAACATTAGAAGTGTGGGTTCACCAGATACCCGAAATAAAAAAATACGCTCTACGAACCGCCAGGTTTGCTTCATCGCAATGTATGCCATACAATTTAATGAACCTTTAAACTGACAATGCACTGGTATTCTGTAAGATTGACCGGTTTATTGTAATTACTACTTTGAAGAAAGTAATGGAAAAATGAATGGGTAAATGTTATTTAAGTATGTTAAATCCGTGTCAAATATTACATAGACATCCAGTCGGTAATATGTTAAAATAATGCATGGTATTGTTTTCATTGCAGTCTGACACTTTTATATAAGATGGCATGGAAGTACGTTTCTCCACTTTAATAGAATAAATCAGCGTGAAGGACTTTTAATGTGTTTTGGTGTACAGCATAGGACATACAACCCCTTGTACACAAAAAGTTGTCGAAGTGCAAACTCGGTTCACACGCGAACAAAATTCACTTCTATCACAACTTCTGAGCTAACTGTACGTTTGCATATAAACCGCGTGTAACCGAAGTTAGTCCAATGTGTGTTTCACAGTTTCCTGGGCACAATAAAGTGGAAAAATTGTATGTGCTAAGCTGTACAGTTACATATACATTCTATTCAATATTCAAAACGTTGGGGCGAAATAATATTATGGTCTAATTAAAAGACAACAATGATACAGTAAATGTACATACTACAGGAAGTGTTTTGGTTTTCCGAGATCCAGTAACTTACTTTATATTCGTGTTTTGTTTATTTAGAATAAATTGTAAGCAGTAACATTATTAGATAGTCAAACATAAGATTACCGAACCTTACATATTCTGTTCTATTCTATAGTAATTCTTCCCGAGGGCAGGTCTTTCACTGCAATCATTGCATGTTCATGCTATGCTTTGCAGCGTTACTAAGGAATTATAGGTGTGGCAGCTTCCCGTTGCTTTCCACACCGGTGAGGGATGATGTTGATAATGATAAGGATGGTGACGATGGCCGGATGATTTTCGTGGATCGTTTGGCCCTAAGTTTCCTGACATTTGTCTGACAGGTGACGAAAAAAAACCGAAATAACCTCACCCAGGAGCCTGTCCCGACCGGGAATCGAACACAATTCGTATTTGTTTTAAATTACCTTTTCATAATCAGACAAAGAACGCATTTCCTAAAAAATTGACTATTTCATGAGATTTAGGTTGAAAGCTTGTATTACAAAGGGCAGTGGTCATTTCGAGCACTTATATTCACGGCTAGATCTAAGACAATGGTAATAATTGATAACAATAGATCTAATTAATAGCGAATTTGTGTTGGTTTAGGTTGATACTACCTCCTCTGTAGATTTTGGAACATTTTTTTTTCTTCAGATTACTGTGTATACAAGAGAGATGACACTCGGAAGTAATTTTATCTATTAACATGCAATATTAAAAATAGTACAGGAAGATTCCAAGTGAAATTCTTACGTTAACTAAGAGGAAACGTTTCAAATTATAAGATATAAAATTCAGAGATCTCAGAAGGATTAGATAAGAGAACACATGGGAACACTGTGTTAACAACACGTTAATAAAAAAAGTATATTACAACAGGTTAGTGGTATGTCGCAAACATGAGGAAGGAGATACGTTCCCTTCTAATATCTGCAATCAACGGTGAAGAGCAGACTAACTTATCCAGGACACGACATCAATTGCTCCTTATTTAAAAGTAAATTATACAAACACAATATGTATTTATTTCACTAGCAACGTGTTCTCTATTATGTGATTTTCAACAGAGAAAAGTGTTTGCAATTCAGTGTTATACACATTATACACCTTGATGAACTAAGGACCCTAGTTGTCAGACAATCGTATAGAGTATTTTAATTTATGCACTTTGGTGGATGTAACATTATATCTGTAGGTGAAAAGTTATCCTCTGGTTATAACGTGCTCCATTGAGGAAGCGCTGTAACGAGGATCGACTCTAATTGTGAAAAAATAAAATAAATAAAATGCCTGCAGAATGAGAGCCGATATCATGAAATGGCGTAAGTAATAAAGGCTCAAGATCAACATGTTGTGCGTTGAAGAGTAGAAAATGTTATTAAGAAAGCGAGACACACAATCACGAATAAGGACATCCTTCGAATCACAATCAGCGAAATGAAGTTCATGAAACTAGACGCACATTCTTCCCATTGGAATAAAAAATAAATAAAGTTATCCTGCAGGAACTTCACTTAATACAAGTCCTGAATTTTAAAATATGATCAGTATAAATTGAAAAGTAAGTGCAACGTATATCGAGGTAAAGAATTATGAAAGCCGTTCCTCATTAGCTTCCACATGAAATAAGTCCCTTGGGACATTCATAAAAGAGAAGGTTTGAAAATCCAGCAACGAGATTCAGACATTAAACTTGTTTGGAAGAAATTGTGGATTATTTAAATGACCACAAAGGGTTTGATCTACCTGATATGAATAGATTCTTAGAAAACGTACTATGCGGTTTAATATTAAGTACCGGTACACAGATTATCAACTTTATCATAAACAACATATTAATCTATTTATGAAAAATAATTTATAAAATAGTCACTAAAGCATGCATGTTCCTCTCACATGTTCTTTCAGAGAGATACAACGTTATTTGATCTGGAAAATAATGAAAGCATGTAAATACAATAAAGAGCAGGATCGTTTAAACAGGTAGATATACGTTCCCAATTGATTACTCTTTGTTATTTTAGTCTTACACAAGCTTTACTTGAAATAAAATGAAATGCATATAAGTTCTTTAACATACAGCGAATAGAGAACTTGTATATTCGTTAGTTATATAATTTTGGTCGTCACGTTACCCACGTTTTCACTATGTATTAGATTATACCGTAAGCCAACACCACAGACGTATAGGCGGCGGTGGTAGTTAGGAAGGTCACATGACCCAACCGGTTTGGAACTGCACATCGGCAAATTAATACACGACAGAAGTTCAAAATTAATATTTAATCAAGCTCTACTATTTGCAAGACAAACATACTTACCTTGCAAATTTACAAAGACGAAAAACCTGTGCAAAATTTAATTGACGTCAAGTGGCGGTTATGGAATTACAGCGAGGAAGACGAGGAGTGGGAAAATGCAGAAGGAGATGTTAGAGCAAGGTTAGTTAGCAAAAAAAAAAAATGAGGAAAAAATACGGAATAATGTAAGAATATTTATAAAATGCGAAAGTACCAAAATGAAAACGTGTAAGAACACGCTGTGTGAAACATGTACAAGAAACAGGAAGTAATGAAACCAATTCGGTAAAATGTTAAGATCATCATGGACAACGCTTAAATGTTCGAAGTACGAAAAAGTAAGCTGATAACCTTGAATTTATGGTAGGCAAAAGAGATTGACGGTTGTTACAACTGTTGGCGAAGGTGAATGTTACAACAACGTTGGGCAAAGGTAGGCGGGTAACTTGATAGCAAGAGACCGTTAAAAACATAAACAGAACTCAAGATCTTGTGGTGAAATTAAACGTTAAACGACACAAAATGTAAAATCTATTAAACAAATTAATTGATTAATTAATTTTAAAAAGTGGATGAATAACGTGATGTGTGTGTTTTATGATAAAGTACAAATTTGCGTTATAATAAAAAAAGTTTGTGCGTATCTGCAAATATGTTGTAAAAATATGAAAATAGAAACATGATTACAATATGGAAGTATACAAGAATAAAAATGTAATAACGTGAAGGTAAAGTAAGCAAGTGTTAGGATTTGAACCCACGCCCCCCCCCCAAAGTAGGATAAAACTATAAAAGTAGGGATCAGTAATTTAGGCATATTAAAAATTTGCAAGTACCATTTTTACTATGATGATATGCAACTAGGTTACAGGAAAATGGAAAAAAACTAGTGAACTATACAATTTTGTAAGAAAAAACAGGTATAATAGATACAAGTAAGTGTCATAGATCGAGAGGAGTAGGATATGTCATACAAATTAGGAGAAAAATAGGAAACAATGAACAAATTTTGGTATTAAATAATCTGTTAAAATTACGTTTTGAATACAAAAAGGATTTTTATTAAGTATAAGAAATACAATTATTAAATAATATATATATATATATATATATATAGTAACACGAATTTGTAACATTACTGTAAGAAAAATTGCTTGAATATTTTTTAATAAAAGCCATACTATATTGTTTCAAAAAAGTTAAATAATATATTTTTATTATAGCTTTTGTTAGTGGTATAAAAATAGACAACAAATAATAAGTTGGTAAGAGGCACTCGAAAGAGCATTAAGTTATAAGTTTATGATTTGTCTTTTATGAGTTCGTTCAGTGATCCTGTCCATATTCTGCATTGTTTGTAATGGTATCGCTCACACTTTTGGTCGCATATCTTGCATTCACACGAATCACTCGGTTGGTGGAATTTTGTATTTTTGCACATTTTGTGATGATATCCGTGTGTTGCTAAACCTATGATTCTGTGCCTTTGTGTTGGTTACTTCCAGTCCAATCTCTGTTTACCATGGCATCTGAGGCGTAGAAATCTTCGTCGATCTCTTTTTCTCTCTGTTTCTTTTTTTCGATGACTTTCTTATATGGCTCCGTTGTTGGCAGTAGTATCCTTTGCCTCAGGTCCTCTAGGAAGAAGGTTTCTCTGGCTAGCATATAGGCCATTCTATTTGGTGTGTATTTGCTTGCACCTAGTGCCTTTCTGATGAATCTTGGTTTTACTTTTTCTAACCTCTCCAAATCGCTGGTCGATAGTTTCTCCCATATCAGTTCTATCCCGTAGGTGACGATCGGGGTGATCACTGATGCGAATAATTTCATGGCTGTGACTAATTTTAACGATGTGATGTCTTTGATACTGCACATAGCTCTTATAGCTGCTGCTGCTCTCTCTTGCACATGTGCGCTGAAAGACTTTGTTGTTGGCTGCAGTGTTATGCCTAAATATCTGAATTTGTTGACCATTCTTATCGGTTCTTCTCCTAGTTTTAGATTATCACTTGCCGCTGTTCTTCCTCCTTTCTTGAAAACCATTTGTACGGTCTTGTTGCTGTTTATCTTGAACTCATTTTCCATAGCCCATCGTTGTATCCCATCTATGCCTTTTTGCAATTCTTCTTTGTTTCGTGCTCCAATGGTCATGTCGTCTGCATACATTACCAGCGTGGTCCAGTTTGTTGCTTTCCCAATGTCAGCCGTCATTATGTTAAATAGTAGCGGGCTGATGGGGTCTCCTTGTAGTATCCCATTAGTTTGCATAACCTCGTCTGATGCCGCAACCTCATCTGTTATTTGTAACCAGTTTCGCCTCATTATGTCGTGTACTATTCCAACAATGGGGTGCTCGTTTCCAATCATGTCCCTCATCTTCGTGAGTAGTTTTGTTCTGTTTATGTAATCGAACGCTTTTTCATAATCTATGAAGACCACGTAGTATTTCCCTTTCGGTCTGTTGAGGGCTGCTTCTATCTCATTTAATAATGCGGATGCTGCTTGCATAGTGGATTTTCCTTTCCTAAATCCGAATTGGTTATCTGGGATGTTTAATTTTGTGATGTCCATCAATCTGTTTGTAAGTATCTTCATAAAGATTTTGAACAGGGTGTTCTCCAGTACAACGCCTCTGTATGAGTTCATGTCTTCCGTGTTTCCTTTACCTTTATAACAGCATTTTCAGGGTAGCCCTTCTCCATTGTTCTGGTATGGTTCTCGTCTCTAGGCATTTGTTAAACAGTTCTTTCCATATTGATATTAGCACGTCAGCTGATGCCTTTAGGTGTTCGTATGCTACTTGATCCGGTCCTGTGACTTTTTTATTTTTGCTTCTTTCACGCATTTGTTTATTTCATCCTCTGTGATTTCCATTTCCAGATTCAGGGTTCTTGGGTTCCTGGTAGTATTGGCTTCGTAGGCTTCTGTTCTGTTTCCTTCATTCAGTATTTTTGTGAAGTGGTTTTCCCAATCATCTATCGGTATTTCTTTCATCACTCCTCTGGGTTTCTCCTTAAGACCAGGAAAGGGTCCTTTTCTGCTTCTTCGGCTAGCTGTTGGGCTTTCATTTCTATGTAATGGGTTTTCTTGTATTTTATTATGTTTTTGTACTGTTTTCTTTTCTGGGCGTATCGTTCCAGGTCTACTTGATTTTTGGATTCCTTTGCTTTGTTTAGTGCTTTTAGTGTTTCCTTCCGTTCTGTGTAGCACATCCTGTCGAACCACGGTTGTGCTCTTCTTTTTGATGTTGGTTGACAGGCGTTCTTTATAAGGTTGTTAGTGATGTCTAGTACTTTGTCCAATTGGCCTTCCTTTATTCTCGTTTTAGCTTTATCTATGTTCTCCGTGTTTTTTTCGTATTTGTTCTACATCTAGTTTTCTTGATATCCTGTTTTTAGGGGTTTCCTTGTTTGGTCTATTTCTGGCCTTTGTCTTCAAAGGAACCAGCTTTGAAAGTTTTTAAACCTACAAAAAAAAATTGAACCCTTTGAAAAAAGGATCAAAGGCATGTTTATATAATATGTGTTATTGAAAAAATATATATAGTTAAAAGTACACATACAAAACCAGTGTACAAAGAATGACTAGCTTCGATGAATGGGCATAACGCTAGACAATGAGTGAGATTTATGAAGAAATTACAAAGTCGTAACTTGTTGAGAATAGATAATTTGGGATTCGAAACCACACCCCTCTCCCACAATTTGGGCACAACGTTTGTTGAACACCTCAGACAACTTGACCAACCTGACCGATGTATATATTGTGTTGTTGTAAGTGAGGTACGGGGCTTAATTTTAACTATTATATGCAACATGGAAATAGTTAAACAGAAAAATTTAACTTTAAAACTGTTTAAGTTTAATTATCTCAATAAATATCAAAATAAATCTAACTAACTAACTAACTGATTCAATTGATTTGATAGGTTTATGCTACATGGTCATAAGATCTCCATACATTCCTATCCTGAGCTATTGCAACTACTAGATCCTACCTCCAAAAACTCCTCCGACAGTAATAGTTAATATTAAAGTACGCAAGGGTAAGTACAAGAAATACAATTATTAAATAAATGAATATATATATATATATATATATATATATATATTTGTAACAGGTATTTGCAACAAGACTGTAAGAAAAATTGTTTGAATATTTTTTAAATAAAAGCCATACTATATTCTTTGAAAAAGGTACATTATATAACTTTATTATAGCTTTTGTTAGTGGTATAAAAATGAACAACAATGGAACCAGCTTAAAAAGTTTTTAAACCTACAAAAATATTAACCCTTTGAAAAGAGGGTGAAAGGAGCTTGTATATATAATATGTGTTATTAAAAAATATATACATAGTTAAAAATATACATACAAAACCAGTGTACAAAAAAAAGAAGACCAGGCTAAATCCAATTTATTTATTTCGATATTTTTGGCAGAAATGAGCTAAAAGACAAACTTTGATAAATAATCTTTATAATAATAATTATAACCTTATTCATTATTATTTTATCTACAATTGTAATAAGTTTATCCGAAAAGGAATACCCGTCGTGCGCTACCGCGCTTTGCCAGTGAATCCATAAATTCCGATTTGTTTGTACATTAATGAAAGACATGAATGGTAAATGTGTTATCCGTAAAAATAAACAAATGCTACCGTGGACTTTTTATAGTTTTTTTAAATATTCAATTCTGTATAGATCACTTTTGTGTATATGATATGGTTTAGGTAGCATAAGCCATTTAAGCGCCCAAAAATCGCTTTTTTACGTTTTTCACTACAAAGGGTGATTTGTAGGTTGAAGGTTGTTTATTTGAACACTTTATAGTCTAATCCCCCTTTCGGGAAACCCCTGCACATTTAACAAAAAGCCCCATAACAATCGGATGAACGTAACGGTAGCGCATAAATGACAGACAGAATGGCGTAAAAAAACACAAAAACGTATATGATGAAAAAGCAAGTAATTAAAATAAAAAAACGATATAGAATACTACATTTATTTTGTTTTAACGACGTAAAACACCGTGTAACCACTAATGATGAAGTGTTGTTTGTAAACACAAATTACCTGCACTGGTAAAATGTAAAAAAAAATATATTAAACATTTAATCAACGGTTACAAAATGCGAGAGATGTAAAAAAAATTACAGCTAAGTAACCGGTTTTTAAACGTAAAAAAATGAACAAAATTGAAAAAAGTGTTAAGACTTTGTAATGTCTTTACAAATCTTACTCATTGTCTAGCGTTATGCCCATTCAGCGAATCTAGTCATTTTTTTTTGTACACTGGTTTTGTATGTGTACTTTTAACTATATTTGTTTTTTTTTTCAATAACGCATATTATATAAACATACTCTTTGACCCTTTTCTCGAAGGGTTCAAATTTTTTGTAGCTTTAAAAACTTTCAAAGCTGGTTCCTTTGTTGTCTATTTTTATACCACTAACAAAAGCTATAATAAAAATATATTATGTAACTTTTTTGAAACAATGTAGTGTGGCTTTTATTAAAAAAATATTCAAACAATTTTTCTTACAGTAATGTTACAAATTGGTGTTACAAATTTATATATATATATATATTTTATTTAATAATTGTATTTCTTATACTTAATAAAAATCATTTTTGTAATCAAAACGTAATTTTAACAGATTATTTAATTAATAAATTAATGAGTCATTTTAACATCTTACCTCATAATTTCATGTTTTTCAAACACGGTAACTATAGTTTTCAAATGATCTTGTCATTCATTTTCAACCGCCATTATGACTACCGGATATTCGTTGGAATCTCCCTCTATAACGTTGCCATCTGGTGTTGATTTGACGAACTTTGAGGTATTGTTGCCATCTGGTGTTGATTCGATGAACTTCGAGATGAGGTCACGTTCATCCGGAATGTCGAAATTCATAGATTTAAATTTGTTCTTCTGTATAAATATTTTCTCCCAAACTGTCAAATCCAAAGGTTTTTCCAAACGTTTTAGAAGTTTAGCTTCTTTTTCAATTCTATGACCTTCCAACAAACTATGTGCTGCAATAGCTGATTTTTCAATTTCACCATTTTTAATATTTCTAAAGTGTTCCTTTGTGCGAGTGTCCAAATTTCTTTTTGTTTTTCCTATGTATACTTTATTGCAATCTCGACAATCAATTTGATAAATTCCAGATTTTTTACTATCTGGGGTGTTCATTTTCTTATTGGTTATTAATAAGTTACCAAGGCTAAATTTATTTATCGGTGCCAATGTAATATTGAATTTCTTGAAAATTTTTTGAAATTTGTTATGTATTCCAGGATGATAAGTGATTTTCTTAAATTGTTTTCCTTTCTTTGAATCAGATTGCAGGGTAGTGTATTCTTTTAATCTTTTTTGTTGTCTGAATTTCTTCAATTTAGTTATAATTATTTCCTTTCCAAAACCATTTAAATTAGCTATATCCAGAATGTGATTGTATTCTTTCTTAAAATCCTCTTCATTTAGTGGAACATTCAATAATCTATATATCAAACTGTTGAAAATTGCATGCTTATGCGCAATATGATTATTTAATACCAATATTGTTCATTGTTTCCTATTTTTCTCCTAATTTGTATGTCATATCCTACTCCTCTCGATCTATGACACTTACTTGTTTCTATTATATCTGATTTTTCCTACAAAATTGTATAGTTCACTAGTTTTTTTCCATTTTTCTGCAACCTAGTTGCATATCATCATAGTAAAAATGGTACTTGCAAATTTTTAATATGCCTAAATTACTGATCCCTACTTTTATAGTTTTATCCTACTCGTGGGGGGGCGTGGGTTCAAATGCTAACACTTGCTTACTTTACCTTCACGTTGTTACATTCTTATTCTTGTATACTTCCATATTGTAATCACGTTTCTATTTTCATATTTTTACAACATATTTGCGGATACACATAAACTTTTTTATTATAACGCAAATTTGTACTTTATCATAAAACACACACATCACGTTATTCATCCACTTTTTTAAATTAGTTAATCGATTAATTTGTTTAATAGATTTTACATTTTGTGTCGTTTAACGTTTAATTTCACCACAAGATCTTGAGTTCTGTTTATGTTTTTAACGGTCTCTTGCTATCAAGTTACCCGCCTACCTTTGCCCAACGTTGTTTTAACATTCACCTTCGCCAACAGTTGTAACAACCGTCAATCTCTTTTGCCTACCATAAATTCAAGGTTATCAGCTTACTTTTTCGTACTTCGAACATTTAAGCGTTGTCCATGATGATCTTAACATTTTACCGAATTGGTTTCATTACTTCCTGTTTCTTGTACATGTTTCACACAGCGTGTTCTTACACGTTCTCATTTTGGTACGTTCGCATTTCATAAATATTCTTACATTAGAATATACTTTCTTAGGTAAAATCCGTCGTCCTCAACTTATAAAATATGTAATCTTTGTGCCTTTAGGCCTTTGAGAGCATCTGTTCCATCTTCAGCAGGTCACTCGTCGCTACAGCATCAACCATCATACTGGATGTTGTAGCGAAGAGTGACCTGTTGAAGATGGAACGGATGACCTGAAAGGCCTACAGACATAAAGATTACATATTTTATAAGTTGAGGGCGACGGATTTTACCTAAGAAGGTCTATTTTAATTTATTTTATTTTATGACTGTCCACCTCAACGGTTTTAACAATGCATTTTATTAGTATTGATTCTTACATTATTCCATATTTTTTCCTCATTTTTTATTTACTGTTCACTTTGCTAAATAACCTTGTTCTAACATCTCCTTCTGCATTTTCCCACTCCTCTTCTTCCTCGCTGTAATTCCATAACCGCTACTTGACGTCAATTAAATTTTGCACAGGTTTTTGATCTTTGTTAAATTTGCAAGGTAAGTATGTTTGTTTTGCAAATAGTAGAGCTTGATTTAATACTAATTTTGAACTTGTGTCGTGTATTAATTTGCCGGCGTACAGTTCCGGTTTGCATCCTTGTAATTTGTATTTTTTATATTTATTCTAAACCTATTACATATTATATTTTTATAATCGTTGTTAAAAAGAGTGCGTTGTTTTGATATACCTTGTTGTATATAACCGTGATACCTATCGTGACAATACCACGTCACTTTACCGTCTCTAACTATTGTGCGCATAATGACATTGTATGTGTGAACTGGCGCACCACGCAGATTCACAATTGTAAATACAGTTTTGACATCCCCACCTAGGCTCTCCCCAAAGATCACTCTCAGCTGTGCTGCTTGAGTCGTTACTTCACATTGTCTCTAGTAATCATCGTTAAATATGGCTTTTATACACTAGCCAGTCGAATGTTGCATAATTGTCCGGTTCATAAAATCTTGTTCTGATTTTTTAACTTTCAATATGTAAAGGATACAACTCCATTTTCATAACTTGTTAAACATGATGTAATGTTTCTTTGTGTCGTGCTATTTTTTTCAATGGAGCCAACCCTTCTTCTTCCTCACTGTAATCCCAAAAACACCAACTTTCGTCAACTAAATTTTGCACAGGTTTTTCGTCGTCGTAAAATTTGCAAGGTAACTATTTTTGACTTGAAAATAGTAGAGCTTGATTTATTGCTAATTTTGAACTTCTGTCGTGTATTAATTTACCGGCGTGTAATCCAGTTTGCATCCGTGTAATTTGTATTTTTCCACATCTATTCTAAAACTGTTACTTACTGTATGTACATAATCGTGGTTAAAAAGGGTGCGTTGGTTTAATACACCTTTTTGTATATAGCCGTGATACTTATCGTGACAACACCACGTAACTTTACAATCTCTAACAGTGCGACTATAGTAAGCATCATGATGTTGTGTGTGCAAATTGGTGTGCCAATCAGATTTGCCTCGGAGGACTGGACTTGCTGGTTTACCTTGGCGGGTGGCCTTGCTCTGATTGCCTTGGAGAACCGGACTTGCTGGCTCACCTTGGCGGGTGACCTCGCTCTGGTTGCCTAGGAGGACCAGAGTGGCTGTTATATCTTGGCTGGTGGCCTCGCTGTAATAGCCTTGGAGGACCAGACTTACTGGTTCACCTTGGCTGGGATCGAACTTGCTCACCTTGGCGGACCAAACCAGTTGGGTCACGTGACCTTCCTTACTACCACCGCCGCCTATACGTCAGCAACACATTCCCCCTACTCACCACTATCAGACATTACCTTCTTCACAGTTAGAACAAAGTAAAAACGTAATTTAATAGCAATTATATCTGTGTATGAACAACCTCTTCTTTTTAATATTGTCTAGATCTTATAATGTGATATATGTACTTATATGCATGCATTCAGATGTACAATTTATTACTATTTTTAGGTATGTGATAGTTCTGACAAGTGGTGCTAATGCAGATGTCGCATGGGAGCATTTCTTCGGTCCATTTCAGCCGACGCTGTGGTTCGCTGTGATTGGCTGCATTCTGCTCATTGCAGGCTGCTTGTCAGCGTTCTATTATTTGGGTAGAAGATTGGCGTATCCGGAATACGAAAACAAAGACCAGTATAACTTCTTTGTCTCTGTGTTCTATGTGTTCAGCATGTTCTGTCAGCAAGGTATGCCCAATCTATCAGGACTCTAGGAACATACGTACATAGGTTGTTCAGGGATGTTGGCTGGTTGTTTGATTTCAGAGATACCTGATTTAGTCAATACAAAATACTGCGTTATAAATGTATAACACGTATAGCATATTCTGTAGATATTAAAAACACGGTTTCTGGTGTATTCCTTTCCAATGACGCAGTTTAAGCTCTCAGCTTACAGGTACCTTTACGTGTCACACGCCGCCGGGGCTAAGAGTGATATGACCTATCGGGAGAGGCATTTAACTATGGACAACACACATATATTTTTGAACACATAAGGAACTCGAGAGCCTCCCCGAACGAGTGACATCTTAATATCAGGGCCACCTCTGAGACAACACAACATTAAAACTAAACAGACCATTTACACACATCCATGCAGAACATGGTGAATAAGGTAATGATGATTATGATGGCTATATAGTGTTAGGAGACACTTTGACCTTAAAGTGTGTTGATATTTGTCTTAAAGGTGAGGAAAAATCCAGAAAAAATCATCAAGCAGGAAACTTTTTCGAGGTCTGGGTTAAAACCCAGGCCCGCTGGGTACGAGGTAGGAAAGCTACCACGAGCCCACAACGATGGACTTTGATGAATTGAAATGAAAAATAAAAATGAACACACTAAACGTCACATGAAGTAGGTACTGTAAAAATCATAAACTTCAGTAAAAACTGATATCACTAACAAACAGCTCGGAGAGGAGCGCAATGTACTGTACAGTACAGTGTTTAAAAAACAAGTATTAATCGTGATATGTAGCGTCGCTTATGTAAATGAGATGCGCATTGGTACATGCGGTGGTGTATTATTTGTATTCATTATATTACAGTAGTTAAAATTCAGGTCTTTCGGTTGTTCCCATTTTTTTGTTATTTATAAGAATCCAGCGTGTCACGGCCCAAGTAACTTGCTACAATATTATAACTTGGCTTCCTCACATCTAACTCTCCAGAACAGCCTCTGAACGTTTGCTGCTAGAGTACTGTCAGTAAACCTAATACTCTCTAACAATTATTGTGTCTGGGAGATTACTTGTTCTTCTCTACACCCAAATAAAATATACTTATGATAAATTGTTTCAAAAATATTTTTGATTTAAAAACTTTCTTACGTTACACTGCTATATATTTTTTTTCGAAGATTAATCTTCCAGCATAGCAACAAATATATTTGAATTATACGATGTATCTTATACTTGATTTTCATTACTTTTCTACTTGAAATGTGGGTATTAGATTTTTTCTCTGGGTTAGCAAATTCTATATAAAAGTAATTACATTTTACTCTAAACCTGTCCCATAGGCGTGTTACTAAAAATGACTAACCTAAGTAAATCAATCACAAGAAGAAATTTGAAATAATTTATTACTGAAATTAAAGCCAATAATGAATACTAGTTAATTATTACACCAAACACGAAATGTTGTTTTGATGTTACATCAAATGTGTATTTTTTCTATATTAATACGTAATGTGGAAATTAGGTAACTGTCAATGTGAATCATAACTACACGACATAAAAATGTTCTTCACAACGTAAAATGTGAAACGACAGAGGGTTCTCGGGCGGCAGGTAACAAACTCTTTTGACATTTTCTGTTTCTCGTTACAGTAGACATTTAATATTAAAATGTAACTTCTTGAACATCCTATTATTACTATATTCTCAGTGAGCATGTAAATTCTCAACTTACATTATCTGAAACACCAAAGATACTGTTAACACTGTATGTAAATATTAACCAAATACTAACGGCTACTACAATCTAAATAATGGCGGTTATTGACTTCAAAAACTAAATTTGAAACTAGTTTTTTTTTTCGGTTTAAACCACAATTCTTCATTTGTTTCCCTAATTCAGGATCGTATAATTATTATCGAGTGTATGGAGACTCATTTATCTATAAATTGTTTGGTTTATATTATTTTAATTAATTTGTACAATAATATATTTTTTTCTGGTGTTTAAGGCAGGAGATTATTTTAAATAAATTATTATTTTGCTGGTGTTTCTGTTACGGATAGCCACCATGAAATGAGGTGGTTATAGATAAATGGCTGTTTTCCCTAGCGTTTGTATTACAAGTAACCCCCATCAATATGGCAGAGACGGCGCGTTCTATATATTTAATGGTTTGCTGAACCCCCTACAAAACTGAACTTATGAACAAAATGAATAGTTGTAATGTTGAATAATCTGCGTGTCATATGTTTACTAGCTCCATTAAATGCGTCTAAAATGTAGAAGAACGTGCAACTCCAGTAACAGAAACCCTGGCGGTATCGGACGGTCAATTCCAATGTCCAGGATTTCAAACAATTGATTCCTTTGGAAGGGAATGAATTAATTTAAAAGTCTTGAATTATCGTTATATTGAGAACACGTAGTCTATGATATAAGAATAGAATATGCTAGTTTAATAGTGTTTATACTTTTTCCGATTGAGGGTCTTTCCACTTTTCAGCGGTTGCCCTTTTACCAGCCGGCTGCTGGCCCTTCACATCCACATGTGTCAATCACAGAGGTAGATGATCAACAGCCAGTGTAGGGGTGACATGTGGTTAACATGTCGAGTCCCCCAGCCGTTATAGCTGGTTCCTCAACCTGGAGCCGCTACTTATTGTGGCTACCCAATTGCCTCACGATGCTGGGTGGGCACCGGTCCCATACTGGCCGAAATACATGAGAAAATTCCTTCCCCCATGGAGACTCGAACCAGCGCAAGTCCCGTAGCTCTGCGCCAAGGCTTCCTACCTTAACCGCTCGGCTACGGCGCGGGACTATACTTTACGAACTCTAAATACATTTTTTATTAAAAATATAACATCATAATAATCATAATTATAAATAAATAATGAATATTATTAGTTTTCTTCAAGATACCAACTTTTGAAATATTATGTTTAGAAGTTTGGCAGACCGTTACTTGAACTAGATTTACAACAGGCACAGATCAGCAGATCTAGAACATTCAGCTTCAAAACAGTTGGATTTGCGGCTGTGATACTACAAATAAACTTTATTCTTTCCAAAGTTTTCTATTTAAAAATGGCAAATATTTAAGCCGAACAAATTGTGGTGTGATTTAAGCCATAAACTGTTTATATATATGTCCACCGCTGTGGTCTCTAGGTAGCGTGCTGCTTTGTCACGCAGCGGGCCCGGGTTCGATCCCGGTCGGGGCAGTTTTACTGGGTGAGGTTTTTATCGGGGTTTTTCCTCACCTGTAAGACAAATGTCAGGAAAACGTTAAGGCCCAAACGGTCCCCAAAATCATATGGCTATCGTCACCATCATCATTTTCAGCATCATCATCATCATCATCCTTCACCGGTGTGGAAAACAATGGGAAGCTACCACACCTACCATTCCCTAGTAAAGCGGCAAGCTGGCATGAAAATGCTATGATTGCAGTGAAGGTCCTGCCTACGGGTATAATTACTATGGATGGATATATATATATATATATATATATATATATATATATATATAGAGAGAGAGAGAGAGAGAGAGAGAGAGAGAGAGAGACACTTTATAGCAAGTATAACGTTCTTTACACTCCATATGTTTTTAATTTATTGCATTATTATTATTATTATTATTAGTACTATTTATTAATATTATTATTACGTTTCTTGTCCACGACTCTGATCTCGGAGTAGCGTCACTGCCGGGTTCGATACTCCGTCAGGAGATGTTCCCTGGGTGATAGTTCTTATTGTTTTTTTCCCCCCTTTAAGACAAATGTGGGGAAACTTCAAGACCCAAACGGTCACCGACATCATCTTGGCCATCATAATAACAAACACATTTGCCATGTTTTGTATGAATGTGTATGTGTTATGTTGTATCTCTCCTCTTAATGTTGTGTTTTATCGGAAGAGGCCCTGGCATTGAACTAATTCCTCATTCGGAGAGCCCCTCCGTGCCTGAGTGGTCAAAACGTATGTTATCAATAGTTAAAACGCTCGTCAATGGAATGAAATTAAATAATTATATTCTTTCTCTTTCTTAGCAATATGTTACACCATTACGACGGCATTTGAGTAATTAATATTTACTTATGAGCTATATTAACTTATTTTTAAATTTAATTATTAAAGTAATATGCAGAACACCCGCGTGTTTAATCAGGAGCCACCACTGAAATTAGAGGTGATTTTAAATAAGGAAAATATAATAGAATATAATCATCTACATTTCACAATGAAGGATCGTATATCATGATTCAATTATTTATAGATATATTGTGTAAATATTAGAAACATGAATTATAGTAACTTTATTGTCAAACCTACGTATTAGCATTCAAATTATATATCTCATTTGAATTAAGTCCCTTTTGAGCAGCTGCCTGTAAGGCAAGGAGCAAGGAGAAATAAATTTTACAGTAAAATTCAGATAATTAAATCAAATTAAAATTTTAACGAATGTCAATTTTAATAGAGTATTATCCTCTCATTACCGTAGTTTGGTTTCACGCTATTTAGGTACGTGTCACACGGAACATAAAGGCCGTAGGAAGCCCTTGAGGTGGTAGGGGGTAGAGGCTCCCACCTTTACAGATAATGGTCATGAGATGTGGCGATCCTCATGACATACTATGTTACTTATTTCGTTTAGAGATTGAGTGAACCCCAGAACCATGGTGCAGATTAATTGTTCTTACTCCATCGGGACTTGATCAGGCTAACTTCCATCATTTAGCTTATTACGCTGGAATTTCATTACACTCCAATAACATTTTCTCAAATTATTCGGAATGTTTAAGACATATGAATCTTTTGAATCAGCAACCCCTCGTGTCCAAAATTATAAATTGTTCAGAAAGGAGAAAAGTGATTATTACAAAGAAAAGTATCCGGAACTTGTTAGCAAAGTAAGGCAAGTAGTACTATAGGTTATGAAATTGCAGACTGAAAATATCATGTGTATCTTTTACAGGAACCGAATAAATAATATTATATAATTCATGAACTTGAGGTGTTTTTTACATCAAATGACTGATTTTATTACAAATTATATTTTGTGTGTCAATTAACTTATTACTTAAAATATATACTACTTCACAATCCTATTTAGGATGTGTTTTCTATGAGTGAGAGGTCCAAAAATGTCTTCAATTTCCTCTTGCAGTTTATGTACTTCGTACTTCTCATTCCATAATAATATCACATTGTGAACGCCTTCACCCTCCTTTTAGGTACTTACGATCACTAATATCAGATATTATTAAGTCATGTTATAGAAATGATAATTAGATTGTAATTTCGAATAACTAATATTTAACCACACCACAATCACATGTTTATGCAGATTATTGGCTGTCGGCTGTTCAGTAGTGAGGGAGACAACCTTTGAATATAAAATAAATAAATAACAAGGAAGTTAACCTCTGGGTCTAAGAAATATTTCTCCAGCAGTTAACAATTGAAATACCTCATGTCACTGGAGTTTCTGAACAGATCGTTAAAATCCCAACCTTGTAGTACAGTGTAGTTGTTATGTGGACATGAGTCATTTCATAGATATATAATCCACCATTAACTCATCATCAACATCATCATAGGACATTCACGAATTCAGGCTATTTGTTGACCGATTTTGGCCTCAAGAGAAACACCATCCAGAAGTCTTTTGAGTGGACGTCCTGGTCTCCTTCTTCCTGCAGGTTGATATCTTAACATTTGTTTGGGTATCATGTGGTCTTCCATTCGATGGACATGTTGCATCCATCTTCACTTATAATCCGAAATTTTGTTTTCTAAAAGTTCCATGTGTAATTCTTCTAAGACATTTTAATTTCTTTCTCTGATCTAGTTGTGTGTATTCTGCAGTCCTGCGAAGGCATCTGAATTCAGCAGATCTAAGTCTCTGTATATCCTTCTGTTTCAACGTCCATACTTCGCTACTATAGAAAAGAGTTGGAAGAACCAGTGTTTTATACACTTTTAGTCTTGTATGTTTTGGACTAACGGTGGCTTGAAGATAGAATTTAGTAACCCCAAAAATTCTTTTAAAAAATTGATATTTTTGCATTTAATCCTTTTCTTCTTCATATGGGATATTGCATCCTAGATATGTCAAATTATTCACCTGCTCCAAAATTTTATTGTCAAGTACAATTTTACTTCTGAGAGGATCTACACCTTGAAATGCCGTAATTTTTATTTTCTCTGTAGATATCTTGAATCCATATTCTTCTGTAATTTTGTTAAGTTCATACAGACCTTTCTGCAGATTATCGTCTGAATTTGAAATTATTGTTTGCTCATCTGCAAACTATAGGGTGTTTAATTTTGTATTTTGTGATATTCTTACTCCAAATTTATATTCCTTGTTCCAGCAACAAATTATTTCGTTGATATAAATCACAAAGAATGTTGGGGATAGAGGGCAGCCTTGTCTCACACCACCATCAACTCGTTTCGGCAAAAATATGGACATGAGGGGTTTATGATTTAACAGATTCATAAATAAGCCTGATGTAGCCTTAATTAACACGACAGTGTTTAGTAATTAAAGTCAGATATGTGCCTTCCCTCTCAGTATTCACTGATTTTAAAATATTACCGAAGTAACAAGCTTTATAATCATTTCATGCGCGTGTCATCCGACAGATAAATGGCGCAGTTGTTCCACACTCAAAACAAATTCGATGCGTCTGAGCGAAATTTCCCTTCTGTTTCACACCCAGGTTTACATTGCTTGATGCTGTCACAGGTCATGATGTCACCCCCAAGTCCTGTGCCTGTCGCCTGGTGTACTGGCTGGGTTACGTGATAGCGGTAGTAGTGCTGGCTGCATACTCTGCAACCCTCATCTCCTTCCTGACCATCAACAGCACGGAGCCACACGTCAAGTCTCTCAAGGCCCTCGTCAAGGACGGAAGTTACAAGATGGGAATGCTGCCCCAGTACCTCAGAATGATTAAAACTGTGAGTCAAATTTCTTCACTTAAATCGAAATTACATTTTCCCCATAATATCTTCTTCTGATTTCATGGTGATGAACATTTAGTGCGCCGCTGCAAAGACATTTAATATCCAAAAATACACGATATCCTTAGTGCATACTAAATTGCTTCTACTTCAGTTACAATATTATTATATTAATAAATAATTATTAATTTTAGCAAATTGTAGTTTTGGTTGATATATAGAATAAATTTAGTAAACGGAATTTTTGATGGAAAATTCGTTCGCCAATTATGGTTACAATATAAAGAGCATTGTTATATCAGTTATTGCACCATTCGATTTTATCTCGATGGCTTCTTCTCCTTCCTTCTCCTTCCGGCAGCGCTGCCAACCTGTCTCTCCCGCCTTCTGCTGCCACGTGGTGGGCAGCTTCCTGCACTCACTGGGATGCAGCCTGCCATCTGTCGAGCAGCCACGCGTACTAACTGGAATCCCAGTGCTGCTCACTGCTGCCGGATAATATCTGCTTACACTCGGCCATCCTGCAAACATTAATGCCCTCATTAATTGCTTAGCTCTCAAGCAGATTAATCAGGTCTTTTCGATCATCAACGGCCTCATTGCCTTCCCTATCATCGTCTTTTTTATCCTCGCCCGGATCTGTACTCTGATATCGCCTGAGAAAATCCACAGCCACAGTTGCTGTGAACTTTCGGTATCCATGTATGCCTTTTACAATACTCGCCTGGTACCGCTAGTTCCCCAACACATGGAAATTCTATAGGGACCTCAATACTTGTTTATTAATTTGCGGTTCACCCTTTTTCGCCAGAACACGTGTTCGCCTCTCGCCATAACACCAAGTCTCCTACCTTGTACTTGGTTGCGACCTTAAGCCTACGGTCATAGCGCGCTTTCATCGCCAACGCTGCCTTGGTCAGGCTCTCCCTCGCCCTCTCCCTTCGCGTGTGGACAGCTTGCCGTATAGCTACCAGGGTTTCACCCCTTTCGGCCGCCTCTGCCGCCTTCATTCCACCAAACAAATCCGCCACATCACCCTCTTGGTGAGTAAACATGAGCTGGGCTGGGGAGAACCCAGTGTTCGCATTAACATGGTGGTTCATTCCCCACACAATCTCACTCAGTTTCTCATCCCATCGGGTTTCATAGTCTGTGCTGGAACCAATCGCACTCGGGATAGTGCGGTTCTGCCTCTCCACCTGACCATTCGCCCTAGGCGTTGCTACAACATTGAGGACGCACCTCGTTCCGCCAGAAACTCAGCAAACGCCTTGCTGGTGTACGCCAGTCCGCGATCGGAGATCAGTCTACTTTGATATCCAAACTCGCCAAATATCTATCTCAAATTTCTCAATGGCTTCTGCCGAACGAAGAGTCCGGTTAGCCTTCGCCCAAGTGAAGGAATCCACCGCCATCAGACATAGCTGTTACCCTTTGCACTCCTTGCAAAAGGGCAAAGGTGAACCACATGCACCGTGTCCAAGGGCACAGAGAGTTTCCTAATTGGATGCAAGACGCCTTCCCGCCGCCCATGAACTGCAGACCTGAGGCATTCCTCTACGTACTTACGCACAAAACGTCCCATCCTCGGAAACCAGTAAGTGCCCTTGAGGAGATTCAAGTACCTCTCATATTCTGGATGACCAGCTTCATCGTGGTGCTTAGGCAGTAGGTTAAACCTTGTCATTACCGGCACGTACAGCCTCTTCCCCACCTGAGTCTTTCGATACAATCTGCCATCTTGCAACACATAGTCCGCCTTTAGGCCCTTGTCAGCTGTATTCTCAGCCAATGCTGTGACTATAGCTCTGTGACTATAGCCTGAGCCTTGTCTTCCTTTAACTGCACTGTCAAGAACCAATCATCATGAGACCCGCTTACCAGATTCACATTCACTGGGTTCGTGCTCAATGCGTCCACATGCTGCATTTTGACTCCAGGACGATACTCCAACTACATGTCTTATTCCTGCAAAGCCATCCAGCACCGGGTCACTAGTGGCACCAGGTCCCTCTTCAGCTTGGTCGCACGTACTGCAGAACAATCTGTGACCGCCGTAAAATAAATACCTACCAGTTAAACCAGAAAGGTTGTACCGTTTCCACAAACGCGAGTACCTGCAGCTCACAACTATGGTAGATCTGCTCTGCTAGACTGGTAGCTCGGATGAAATACAATACAAGTTTAAAACTGCCATCCTTCTGCTCTGCCTCTGCAGTAACAACCCACCAAGCCCCAGTTTACAGGCATCCGTATGAACTTCAGTTTCGGCTGCACTATCATACGGGACAAGACGGGCCTGTCCACCAAAGACAGTCTCAATATATGAAAGGCTCCTACCTGGTCAGGTCCCCAACGCCATGGAACATCCTACCGAGTGAGGCCAATCAGTGGTCTGGCTAAGACTGCGAAGTTTCGGATAATCTTATGAAAATCGCTCACCAATCCCAGAAATTGCCTTACACCATGTACATTCCCGGGGACCGGGAACTCACTCATCGCCTGCGCCTTCTTCCTCTCTGGACTCACCCCAGCTGCACTGATCTCGTGACCATGTACTCCAATCGGTCCTTCAGGAAAGAGCACTTCGATAAGTTGAGCTTCAGTCCTGCCTCAGCCACCATCTCCAGTACTCTCTCCAGTAGCACCAGACCAGGTTCCACCGCCGTGGATGGGATCATGTAGGCAAGTACAGCATCAGTACCCAGTCCACTCAGCATTTTGTTAATCACCCACTGAAACACTGCTGGGGCATTCGCCAACCCAAACGGGACCCTCAGATATTCATAATGGCCATCAGGAGTAACAGAAGCTGTCTTTTGGATTGAGTCTGGGTGCATTGGGACTTGGTGATAACCCTGCGCCAGATATAGGGTTGTGAAGTAGCACTTCCCTGCCAGCTTATCCAGCTGATCGCTCACTAGAGACATCGGATACCTGTCCTTCGTCGTTACCCGATTAAGTGCCCTGAAGTCGCAGCACATCCGAATGTCTCCATTTTTCTTTGGAATTAGGAGTATGGGGCTCGCATACTGAGACTCGGATTCATGAATGACCCCACTCGCTAACAGCCCTTGCACCTTTTCGCGTACCTTCTCCCTTTCTGCAAAAGAAAGCTTGTAAGGACGATGATACACTGGCTTGTCCGATGTTAGCTGAATCTTTACCTCTCCTAGATGAGTTAGCCCGATATCATTGTCGCCAGTCCGAAAGCAAATAGCCTTTCTTTGTTGCAGGTTAACCTGCTGCGTTCTTTCATCCTCATTGACATCGCCTATATCAATATTGAAGAAATCCATTTCAACGTCACGCTGGTTATCTGCCAACAACCGATTTACCTGTCATGTGTGACGAGTATCAAAATGATGAGCTCTCGTCAACACATGATCTGCCTTCCAGAGCAGGGGCTTCCGACCCAGATTACGTACCTCCACCTGTTGTTCCCCATCTGATGCTATTACCAAGTTCGGCACTGCAATCCAGGTACCCTCTGCTTTATGATTCCGGCTCCCCACTAAAACCTCTGTGCCAGGGTCTGCGCCTACTATCCTGACATTAACCATGGTGGTTGAACCTGGAGCCAACAAAACATCTGAACATGCTCTTACCTGGTATCCGTCGGAGCCGTTCGCCTTGGCTTCCACATCTAACTCACTGATGTGAAGACTAATGTCCGTACGCAACAAGGTGGCTGTTCCTACAGACACAATCAATACCATGTCATCCTCTAGTGCCGGCTGTTCTAGAAGCAAATCCACGTATAACAGACCACTAGTGACCACAATGGCATAAACTTGGAGCCGAATCGCATCCACTGTAATATTCAGTGTGACCTCGCCTGCACCAATAATTGTACCGCCTCCGAAACCTCTCAAGACCACTGATGTTGGACGCATCCCTCCCTCAGCCGCCTACTCGGCACACTGCACTGCGGTAATGTTATACTCACGACCTGTATATATGTAGATTGTGATGCGCTTCTCACCCTTGATACATGCGGCCTTCTTATAGACATTACTACTGTTACTGTCTACAAGTCGTACCACAGCAGTGTGGTTCCGGGATTCTCCTGCGGCTCGTGTTGGGCAGATCGATCTTGAGTGGCCGCTCTTTGCCATATCGTCTGCACCGATCTTCTCTCGCCTTGGGACAGTCACGCCTCACATGGGTCCCCCACTCCTGGCAATTGTAGCAACGGACCCGTTGCTTCATTGAACCGTTTGCCTCTTGCCTGCTGTCCGCACGAGCTCGCTTCTTTCTATCTCCAGGCACCCTCTCCGGTTCTCGCCATCGGAAGCTCGATGGGTGGGGTTAGCCGCTCGAATGATAGTGATTCAACCAATCCAGAAATCCGGAGTACAGGTCGTCCGGAGTCTTAGATTTTAAGGCCCGAGCATTCGCCTGTAGGTCGAGCGGGAGGCCCATGATTGTACAGGAGATGACCTCTCCCGTAACCCCACACCTTTCGCACAATGTCAGCTTGTCATGATAACACTTAGTCATGGATTCGCTTGGCAGCTTACGCCTTACTAGCAGCTCCTCCAATGACTCCGCAAAATCATGCCGCCGTGGAATGGCGCGTCGCAGGGCCTTCTTCCACTCTCCCCACGAGAGGTCATGGCCATCGAGGCGATTAAACCACGTCTTCGCCGCCCCGCGTTGTTTCGCCTTCATATAACACAACCTATCGTACTCGGACCAACCATGGATACGGCCCAGCTGTTCGAACTAGAGGAGCCAGCGATCGATGTTACAATCCCGATCATCGGGATCGAATTGGTCCACAATTACTCCACGTGCTCGGGCCGCCCTCGCGCTACTGACCACGCTCACGCTAGAGGCGCACTCTCTTCTACAACACCGGCCACGCTCGCGCTAGAGGCGCTAGAGTACCCCACGCTTTTGATGGTATTTTTTTGTAGATAACTCTGAATAAATAACAAAGTAAATCTATCATATATTTTCACCTAAAAGTATGGCAGTAATTCTTCTTCCGACATGATTAATTGATGAATAGGTTACGATTTTATGAACTGAAATTTGGTTATATCCCCCACATCTCCTACAAGGATCGAGGCATCCCTAGATGTGTTGGAGATGATTTTTTTGTTCACCACTTTAATTTTATCACAAGTGTGTTGGAAATTAAAATTATTTTTCAATTTTTAGTTCGATTTTCTAATAAAGCGTGTTGTTTTAGTTTTTTAACTATTATTTAGTTTCACCTTGTATACTACCGTCTTCCTCAACTATTTAAAATTTTCGTTGATTTCATTCTAGACCTTTCGATGCACGCTTCATCTTCTGGAGTTGTTGTTGTAGTATTGAATTAACTGTATGTCTAATAGAGGGTTTTGCTCATTAGGCATATTTTCGTTGAGAATGTTTGTATTCTTGGCCTTCATGATAATTTTGATTTCTTCTAAAATGTTAATTTTTTGTCTGTTGCTTTCTCTGTGTATAATTGAGATTGTATTATCGATATTGTTGAAATTGTGGCCACTTTCTGAAATGTGTTTAGCGAAATTTGATTAGATTGTTAAAGGAGAAGGCAAATCAAATTTTGCTGTTCATCAGATTTGAATCCAATCGAAAATGTGTGGGCTAAGATGAAAATAGAGATGAACTCTAATTGGCCTACAGATGCGCGAAAGACAAAATTTGGCTTATGGGCACACATTCAGGACACCTGGAATGCTCTAGCCGGTCATCAACGTGCCTGTAGAAATTTGATTGCATCAATGCCCCGCAGATTGAGGGCAGTAATAGATGTTGAGAATTCATGCATTCGATATTGATTTTGTTTTTCTTAAAGTTTTCATTTTAGAAGATATTATTTTTGCCTCATTTACTTATTAGAAGAGGGTTTTAATTTATTTTTTAGTGTGTGCATTAAAGTCATAAAACTCAAATATAAAATTGAATACGAAACTACATTACAGGCAAAATGCTATTCTAACATTCCGTTAAAAAAGATAGAACGGGAATCGAACCCGTGAGGTTATGAAGGCAGACGATGTATATTAAACCTCTCGACCACGGAGACACAATAAGCCAAACTCTCTCTTTTATGTTACTTGAATGTGCACTGCATTAACTAGCAAACAACCCAGTACAATTACTGAAAACGCGTTGATGTGAATACGGCTTCTGTGTGCGCTCACGAAGTTCCCCGATCGATTGATAGAATCAACGGATGATTCTTTTTTGTCTAAGGGTGTACATGTACCTGCCAACCCTTGGGTTACCGTTAACCACTGCATAACAACAGTTTATTTTGTGGTCGGAACCAATAACCAAATAAATTTTAATTCTAGGAATTACCCCTGCCTGAACCGCATAAATTTAACTACGTACAGAGGGGTATTATATATGCATTTTGAGATAATTAACTAATGGTCTACGAGAGAAAAATTGGCGAGTTATAGGGAATGAAACTAAAGATTTGATACAGATAAATCAACAGTAGATTATACTATAGAGATAAAATTATACTAGAATAACTTCATATCTTAGTGTTAAATCCGAGATCCTGATTATTAATAATTCATCAACAACGTTTATGGAATATTGGGTTTTCAAGTTCCTTAAAATTTCGAACTCAGAATATGATTGCACGCCACTGCACTCTGGTTAGTAGAATCGGTACAACGTTAGCCTTAGTACAGAGTCAGACACGCAGAATTTGTGTAGTTAGCTTGTGGCTTAATGGTCAGAGTGATGGCTTTAAGAATCGAGGGCTGAGGGTTCAAAACACGGCAGGCGACTTTTTTCCTCTTTCTTAAATTCTTTCTTCACTGTAATATGTTGACACTGAAATTTGTTTAGTATGGATATGCACAAAATTCCTATTCCCCTATTGTACACTGCGTGTATATCGTGATATGTTGACACTGAAATTTGTTTAGTATGGGCATGCTTAAAATTCCTCTTCTTTTATTGGTTACGTTAACACCTGATTAGAAGTTACTTCAGTATCATGTGAGTTGCATTATGTCAAACATCATTGAACGTCTTTACAGTTATGCTGAACTTGTCAATATGCATCTGATTTATGATGCAGCACAAGGTAATGGTGTAAGAGCTGCTGCCATGTACGCGCTGTGGTATCCGGATAGACGCCATCCTCACCGAAGGACCTTCGAGTCTGATGATAGGCGTTTGCGGGAGCATGGGATGTTGAAGGTAAACAGAGTAGATGTCGGTGTAAGACGTACGCGCCGTACTGCAGATTTATAAGATAATGACATTCATAGAGTGAAAGAGGAACCTCCAACTAGTACTCGTGCTATCGGACGTGTAATGGGTACCAACCATCAAAGTGTATGGGAAGTCCTGCATGAAAACCAGCGCTATCACTTTCATATGTACAAATGTAAAAGTCTTACAGCCACTGGACTGCACTCAACGAGCCCAATTTTGTAATTCGGCTTTGCTGCAGCTACCGCAATTCTTTTCCTCGGTATTATTCACTGATGAGGCAGTATTTAATAGGGATGGGATGGTTCTGAACTCGAAGAACAGTCATGTGTGGGATTATGAAAATCCTCATGCCATCTTCCAGAGGAGTCACCAGCAGAGATTTTCGGTCAACGCATGGGTAGGCATAATTTCGACCACATCATTGGCCCCTACCTTCCTCCCTAAAGATTAAATGGTGGCATTTATAAGACATTTTTAGAACACGTCCTACCTACATTACTAGAGGAAGTTCTTCTCCACATCAGGATTAACATGTGGTTTCAGCACGATGGAGCTTCTCCCCATTTCTACCGGCATGTGTGAAATCACTTGGATGGAGAGTATCGTCGCCGTTGGATAGGAACATGCAGTCCAACAGTAGTGCGGCCACCTCGCTCTCCAGATCTCAGTCCATTTGATTATTTTTAGTGGCGACATCTGAAAACACTGGTGTATGAGACCCCTGTTGATACAGATGAAGTGCCAGTTGCACGTATAATCGCAGCATGTGATACGATCCGTGAGACACTTGGTATCTTGAACGGGGTTACGAGAATCCTTTCAACGCCGATGTCATCTGTGTTGTGAGAATGGAAGTCGCCAATTTGAACAATTTATTTAATGAGTCTGCAGGTGCTTTACTTTTTTTCTGGTTTATTCAAATGCATTGCTTTTATCGCCCAATAGCATTACGTATGCCATGTGTACATACACTATACCTCTACATGTTATTAATCACTGCACTGTCAATTATCTAAGTACATAAGTACTCTACAGTACAATTACACATTTTATTTGCGAAACCTATTGCACCCTACAGTAATCATATTATTATTACAACCTTGCAAACAATTGTCAGTACAATACGTGCACAGATAGTTTTGTAACTCGTGTACTGCACCGATGTTCCATTACCGTATTCTGTAAAATACTTAATAAACAATTAAACCAACTACGGACGTAAATAATTAACAGTATGTACTTAATAAAGGAAGAAGAATAATTGTACACGTACTGTAGGGAGTTTCGAACGTGTTGCATAAATCTTACATTTGCGTCGGTATTAGGCTGTTATAACCACTGAGCTAAAGTCGCATGCTTGCTGCAAGTTACAGTCTCTCTTTCATATTATTTCCATTTAATTTGAAATAATCAGTGGCGTGCCAGCCATTTTACAAATTGAATCATAACTTGGACATTTTTATTCTTACACCATTTGTAACCCTACAGGGTAGCTACTAGTTGCTGAACATCGTACTGGCCGCGGTAAATTTGGTGTGTTGGCTGCACTGAACGCCTCGTGCGCGGGAGATCACGTTCTTGCACTTTCTCCTTCCCTGCAGTTAGTTGGCTTGCGCCGTTCACAGTGGAATGGCGTGTGTTGACCTCTTGTCACTTGTGATCGAGTTATTGTGTAGAAAACCGATGCCATCCAGAGTTGGTGGTTTGTGATTAAGGACTCGTGGTATGTACTGCCTTCGTAAGTTGGTAGTTTTCTGATCCCATTAGTAGTCTGGGAAATAATTGAGATACAGTGAACAATTACACATTGAGTACCACGTGGTGCTAATTCAGTATAAGTTGAAATATTTGAGTGCAATCCATATTACTTATTATTTTTAGTTGTAATTATTAATACAGTTTACATTTAACAGCAAAATATGTGTCATGTTTATTTAACATTCTAGCTAAATTACAATCCTTACGCAGAGTGAAGAATATGATTTCTATGTTGCGGGTGTAGAGATATATTCAGTGTAAATTAACCTGCATATGGGAAGCAGCTTTCATTAATTAGTTACTACAAAAAACATGATGGTCCTCCGTTGCTTTCTATAAAAACAATAGTCTTCACTCCCCCTCTACACCATTAATTTATTATCTCAAAATGCTTATATAATACCGCTCTATACGTGGTTAAATTTATGTCGTATAATTCATTTTCACCTTGTATATCTGTTTGGTAAAATAATTTTAAATAATATAATAATGTAATAATAATAATAATAATAATTATTATTATCATTATTATTATTATTATTATTATTATTATTATTATTATTATTATTATTATTATTATTATTATTATTATTATTATTATTATTATTATTATTATTATTATTATTAACGATACACAGTGATGACTGAACAGGCAGTTGGCCTAATCCATGAAGTGGAGATGATGAAATGGTGATTATTAAAAGTTCCTTGATATTATTATTTGAAGTTTACATTTATTGCACATGTACAAAATGTCCCAACATTCAGCACGAGCGTGTTTACTCAGATTCATTACATAGATCCACACTCGTGGACGTCAGATAAATATCTCTCTGTTCTTCGTTTACAGTCTAGTTTATTATGATATTGCAACATTGAAGCTTATCTTTAAAGCTAGAAAAGGGAATAATTTACAGAAATAATATCACAAAATATGAATATACGCAATAGATTACTACACCAGATGACAATTCTGCAAATGGAAGATTTATAAAATATTGAAACTCCAGTTTATGTTTTCTGAATGAAGAACCGTTTGCCTACCTTACAGCTAGCTAGATGAAATGAAACTGTACTAAACGAGGGGTAAAGAAATATCATTGAAGAGCCGTAGGATGTAACCATATGACGAAATTTGCAACCTACAAGCAGAGAAATAAAACTACGTTGAAACATTGCACAGGCACAGTCTACAGTTTGAGTCGTGTACACGCTTAAAATGTAAAGTTAGATGAAGTTGGTCACGCAGGAACTGTGTAAACAAAGCGAATTCCTCAGCAAGTCGAATTGTGGACCGATTTTGATACATGTACGGCATTTCTTTTGTTAATTAGATTGTGTATGGTGACTACTAGGGCGAGTTGTTTAATTTCGGTTTCATGCAACCCTCAGACTAATGGAAGGATTTATCTCATTTCTCGGTAATAACTACCTTCCATTGTTTCAATGCAATATCCAGATTTTTTTGCGAAAAATAAAAGAAATTCGAAAGCTAGATACATTTTAATATTTCTCTCAGACGAACTCCTTCTCTAACTGTCCGAGTTTGCTGGATAACGAAATTCACGTTAATCTTTTAATTGATAGCTACATGCCAGGAGACCGTATCCCACAGCTGTACACACTTTTAAAGAATCCTTATCAAGGTATCCACACTGACGGTAATATATGAGGTACAAACTAACGATATATGATTTGGAAGAGGGACAGAGGAAGACCAGACCGCTGTGAATTGATAGGGTGAATGCGTATGCTGCAGCATGTAGAAGGAAAAGCAACAGGCACTGTACAGGCGGAGGAAGCCAGACTGAGAAATTAATTATTATGCAGTGCATGATGATGATCTGAAGGTTTTCAGGCTCGTAAAAGATATTTAAGCCTGAATAGAAAGGCCTCTTAACTAAATGTATCGATCTCAACGTACTAGTAATACTTTTAATTGGTCTAGTATCTCCTAACAAAGGAGAATCTATGGATAAACATTGGGCTAAGCCAATATATATGAATAGACAGTTATTATTACAGTATTATTATTATTATTATTATTATTATTATTATTATTAATAATATATTCGCGTTGAAGAACGGTAATATTCAGGTTATACTAGACGAACATTATTTGAATTCGTGGTATGTTATAACTTTGTTATCTTGTTCAGGTAATATTGAATACTTTGACTAGCGTAGTGGTTAAGGCACTGCCCTACAAGCCGGAAGGCCGAGGGTGTAAGTCCCGGTGGGGTCAGGATTTTTAAACTGACTCAAATCTTCTAGCGGCACTATGACCCTGTGGTCGACTCACCTCTAACGGAAATGAGTACCAGACGCTTGTTCTGGGGGTAAAGGCGGCCGTCACGCAGGGCTGACAACCCGGCTGACACCAAGTGCCGATTGTCCAGAAAAAGTAGGAGCCTTAACCTCCTGCTACACCAAGGGCCTCCTGAGGCCTGTAGTGGGTCTACTTAACTTTACTTCACTTTGACTTGTAGAATGGTTAAACAACTCCCTATTCAAAATTATTTTTCTTACCATCTCAGTTATAGGTTCATTTTTACATGCCACATGACACCCGGTACATTTTCAAAACAAAATGTAGAAACAAATAATTTAAATTAAATAAAAATAAAACTACGTTTCATTTTTATTTAATTAATAAATATGGATTTTCATCAAGTAAACACCAACTCAATTGATTAAATAATTTAAAGTTAACATCTTCAGAGAGTTTAATACTGACTTTACTATCGCGAGGTTGCGAAACATTAAGACAATCTTGACCTTCTCTCGCGCGCGGAGAACAATATCCTATCATACGGTATCCGTGGTTTGAGTCTCTCGTTAATACAGTTGGTTAACGGGGGACACCTTCCAAAATTAAAGCATATAAATGTGTGCGTGTCGGCCAATAACGAAGATGGAGAATAATTAACTATGGTTATTGGATGTGAATTATACAGAGAATTATTGGATAACATTAGTTGCGGTTGGGAATGTATGGAGAGCTTGTTTGCGCACGGTCATGATCCTCCGGGTTCCGTAATTTAAATTGTTTTGTTAGTTTTATCGTTCTTGGATCTTGTGTTATTAATCGCCTACGAACCACTTACGTATTAACTACAGATTGAAAAATTATTTTATAGACATTATTTCCAACTGCTATGTGAAATAATATCAAAGGTTTGTGAACTTTGTCGCGTTATTTAGTAACAAGATACGATTACTAACATTCTTCTCTTCAAGAGCACTTTGTATTTTTCTCCGATGCGTTAATTAAGCTCTCCAAGAGCTGTTAAAAATGTATGATATTCTAATAAATATAACTTTATTAATGGAAATATAAAGTGGGATTATTACAGTACTCCCGATTCCGATTGAGGGTCTTTCCACTTTTTCAGCGGTTGCCCTCTTACCAGCCGGCTGCTGGCCCTTCACATCCACATGTGTCAATCACAGAGGTAGATGATCAATAGCCATATCAATTAAGAACAGTACAACATTCAAATCCCTCCATGGTATCTTTACCTTGTCGTGGTAGAGTGGCTTGCGTCCTTAAATGACTTGAGAGCTATGCCGGCGGTAGCATTGCTGCCGATAGGGTTACCCATGCCGGAGTGGTCGAAGGAGATAAGCCAGACGAAAAAAGTACCTTGGTCGAAAGAGTGATGATCTTTCACCGTAAAAAATACAACCGTCAAAAAATGCAGACATGGGTTCAACTAGGGTAAAAATTTTCCGGAGGTCAAATAGTCCCCCATTCGGTTCTCCGGGCGGGGAATACTTCAGGAAATCCATGCCAAAGGCTCAAACACAGGGACATGTTCCTAGGAACATGGAATGTTAGGACTTTATACAATAGCGGGGCACTACAGATATTAACGCGGGAATTAGATAAATCACCCTTGGATATAGTCGCTTTACAGGAAGTTAGGTGGCCAGGAGAAGGTAGTCAGGAATCAGGAAGCTTTGCATTTTACTATGGGGGTGAAGAAAGACCTGCATTTGGAACGGTTTTTTTAGTCAGAAGGAGGATCCTATCCGCTATCCGAAATATTAAATTTGTTAGTGATAGGATATCATACATAATTCTAAAGGGTAAACAACATGATTTTGTAATTGTAAATGTACATGCCCCCACAGAAGATAAAGATGACAAGATCAAGGATGAGTTCTATGAAGAATTAGAATGCTTATTTGATAGCCTTTCACGATATCATATGAAAATTGTCTTAGGAGATTTTAATGCAAAAGTGGGGCGGGAAGATACATTCAAACCAACAATAGGCAATTTCAGTCTTCATGAAGATAGTAACGACAACGGGGTTAGATTAGTCACATTTGCCACATCAAAGAATCTCATTGTTAAGAGCACAACATTTCAGCATTAGGATATTCATAAATACACCTGGACGTCCCCAGATGGAGAAACTCGGAACCAGATAGATCTTGTATTAGTGGACAAAAGCTGGCACAGTAGCATCATCGATGTTAGATCAGTTAGAGGGACAGACTGAAATTCGGACCATCATCTGGTCAGAGTGAAAATCACACAACGACTATCGCTTATGAGAGGAACAAATGCTAAAGATGATTCTATAAAATTTGAATTAAACAACTTGAAAAATGATGAAATGCGGCAAGAATACCAAATCAAAATTGCTAATAGATTTGAAGTACTGGAATCTTCAGATGACAATGTGGCAAATAAAGAATTATCTGATATAAATAAACAATGGGAGGCTATAAGAGGTACTATTAAATTGTCAGCATCAGAAAGCAATGAATGTTTAAAAAAAGAGACAAAACAAGAAATAGTTTGATGAGGAATGTGCCGACATTTTAAAGAAAAGAAAGCTAGCAAAAATGAAATGGTTACACGAGCCAAATGAGGTAAATTTAGAGCAATTGGGTAGTATTAGACGGGAAACCACAGGGTTACTAAAGAGTAAAAAGAGGAATATCTGAGAGAGAAGATTAATGATCTTGAAATGAATGCAAAAAATAGGAACATTAGAGAATTATATCAGGGAATTAGTATAGAGAAGAAAGGGTTTCAGGTTAGAACAAACATAATTCGGAATGAAAATGGGGATATGATTGCAAATTCCAGGAGCATATATATTAAGTAGATGGAAAAGTTACTTTAATCAGCTATTAAATGTACATTCAGAACAGGACATTGAGGAGGATAATTTACAGACAGCAGAAATGCTAGTCGCAGAACCAAGTGCATTAGCGGTTGAAATGGCGATTGAAAAATTGAAGATGTATAAAGCATCAGGTTCAGATGAGATCCCAGCAGAACTGATAAAATCAGGGGGAGAAAAATTGATGGACAAGATACGCTGGTTGATTAGTATGATTAGAGAAAAGAAGCTCTTCCAGATGAATGGAAGGAATCAATTATCGTACCAATTTATAAGAAAGGAGATAAAACTGATTGCAACAACTACAGGGGCACCTCATTACTTTCAACTTCGTACAAAATTCTAACAAATATATTAGTAAGCAGACTTACTCCCTATATTGATGACATTCTAGGAGATCATCAATGTGCATTTAAAAGAAACAGGTCTACAACAGATCAGATTTTTAGTATAAGACAGATTTTAGAAAAGAAATGGGAATATAATGGTACTGTACATCAACTATATGCAGACTTCAAAAAAGTATATGATTCAATTAAGAGGGAGAAGTTATATAGTATCCTGCTGGAGTTCGGAATTCCTAAAAGTTAGTTAGACTTATACGAATGTGTCTAAATGGCACAAAGAGTAGGGTGCGTGTAGGCAAACAGTTTTCAGACACTTTTGAAATCCAGAATGGGTTGAAGCAAGGAGATGCACTATCTCCTCTACTATTTAATTTTGTACTAGAGCATGCCATTAAATCTTTAGAGAATGAGGAAGGCTTACAACTCAATGGTATTAATAAGCTGTTAGTTTATGCTGATGCTGTAGTATTATTGGCCGATTGCGAGGAGATACTAAAGGACAACACGCACATACTATTGAGTAACACTAAGAAATTAGGACTGGAAGTAAATATAAGTAAAACTAAATATATGATCACACGCAGAAATTCATTACATAATGGAAATGGACAGCTAACGACAAATGAGGGGAATTTTGAGGAAGTGGCTGAATTCAAATGGGGGAACGCCGTAGCGTAGTGGTTAAGGCATTGCGCTACAAGCCGGAAGGTCGAGGATTCATGTCCTGTTGGGGTCAAGATTTTTAACTGACTCAAATCTTCTGGCGGCACTATGGCCCTGGGGTCGACTCAGCGTCTAACCGAAATGATTACCAGACGTCTATTCTGGGGGTAAAGGCGGCCGTCACGCAGGGCTGACGACCCGGCTGACATAAAGTGCTGATTGTCTAGAAAAAGTGGGAACCTTAACCTCCTACTACCTCAAGAGCCTCCTGAGGCCGTAGTGGGATCAAAAAAGAAAAAAAAAAGAAAAGAAAAAAAAAAGGCTGAATTCAAATACCTAGGAACTATAATCACAAATAGGAATGAGATGCATACAGAATTCTGGAAATGCGTGCTATTATGCATTGCAGAGACTCTTGATATCCTAACTCCTTAAAAAAAACGTTAAACTTAAAATATATAAAACTATTATTCTACCAGTTATATTATATGGATGCAAAACATGGACTCGTACTTTAAGGGAGGAAAGAAGATTATAAGTATTTGAGAATAAAGTAATTAGGAAAATTGTTGGACCAAAGAGAGATGAACAGAGAGATGAATGGAGAAGACTACATAACAATTAATTACATGGTCTTTATAGGAAGCCAGATATAAAAAGAACAGTTAAGTCTCGCGGACTGCGATGGGCAGGACACGTTGCACGTATGGGGACTGAAAGACTTGCATGGAAGCTTCTTGAAGCAAAGCCAGAGGGAAAACGCCCAGTTGGTAGACCAAGAATGAGGTGGGAGAATAACACTAACTCTGATTTGAGGGAAGTATATTATACAGGGAATGATTGGAAAGCATTAGCTCAGGAGAGTGATCTATGGAGAGCTTATATCCGCGCGGCCATGAACCTACGGGTTCGATAGTGCCAGTGAGTAAGTAAGTAAGTACAACATTCACATGCTCAAATTGGTGACCGTTTTAAATGAAACACATGTCCAATGGCCGATTGAATGAAGAGGTTGATTTCTCCAGTTACTGTTCTCTAGAGCGGAACTGATCAATATATTGCTGTGTGCGTGTCGAGACAGATAACACCCTGCCACCAGTGATATGTTTATACTACCGATGCATAACTAACTAACTGAATAACTCACTGCCTCTATCTCATGCCCACGCGGACATAAGCTCTCCATACATCCTATCCTGACATAATGTTTTCCAATCATCTCGTGTATAATCTACGTTCCTTAAATCAAGGATAATGTTACTTTCGCACTTCATCCTTTGTCTACCAACTGAGCGTTTTCCCCCTGGTTTCCCTACAAGAAGCTTCCATGCTCCTTTTTGATCCTCCATATGTGCCATATGTCCTGCCAATCGCAGTCTACGTGACTTAACTGTCCTTACTATATCATGTAGCTCATTATCATATAGTTTTCTCCATTGACCTGTCTGCTCAACTTTTTTTGGCTAAACATTTTTCCTAAGAAATTTATTCTCAAATACTCGTAATCTTCTTTCCTCCCTTCTACGTTTCGCATTCATATAATTTATCTGAGAGAATTAACCGTTTTATATATTCTAGTTTACTTTTTTAATGAGTTTGACGACAAGAGACCCTGTAATGCATAATAGAATGCACTTTCAGAATTGAGCCTACGTTTAATTTCATTGTGCATCTCATTTCTATTTCTAATTATTGTTCCTAGCGTATTTCAGAACATCCACTTCTTCAAATGTTCGTAGTTGTCCATTTCCATTATATAACGCATTTCTAAAAGTGAACATATAATATATTCAATCCCTCCATGGTATCTTTACCTTGTCGTGGTGGAGTGGCTTGCGTTCTTAAATGATCCTGAGAGCTATGCCGGCGGTAGCATTGCTGCCGATAGGGTTACCCATGCCGGACTGGTCGAAGGTGATAAGCCAGACGAAAAAAGTACCTTGGGCGAAAGAGTGACGATCTTTCACCGTAAAAATACAACTGTCAAGAAATGCGGACATGGGTTCATCTGGGGTAAAATTTTCCGGAGGTCAAATAGTCCCCCATTCGGTTCTCCGGGCGGGGACTACTTCAGGGAACCCATGCCAAAGGTTCAAACACAGGGACATGTTCCTAGGAACATGGAATGTTAGGACTTTATACAATAGCGGGGCACTAGAGATATTAACGCGGGAATTAGATAAATCACCCTTGGATATAGTCGCTTTACAGGAAGTTAGGTGGCCAGGAGAAGGTAGTCAGGAATCAGGAAGCTTTGCATTTTACTATGGGGGTGCAGAAAGACCTGCATTTGGAACGGTTTTTTTAGTCAGAAGGAGGATCCTATCCGCTATCCGAGATATTAAATTTGTTAGTGATAGGATATCATACATAATTCTAAAGGCTGAACAACATGATTTTGTAATTGTAAATGTACATGCCCCCACAGAAGATAAAGATGACAAGATCAAGGATGAGTTCTATGAAGAATTAGAATGCTTATTTGATAACCTTTCACGATATCATATGAAAATTGTCTTAGGAGATTTTAATGCAAAAGTGGGGCGGGAAGATATATTCAAACCAACAATAGGCAATTTCAGTCTTCATGAAGATAGTAACGACAACGGGGTTAGATTAGTCACATTTGCCACATCAAAGAATCTCATTGTTAAGAGCACAACATTTCAGCATAAGGATATTCATAAATACACCTGGACGTCCCCAGATAGAGAAACTCGGAACCAGATAGATCATGTATTAGTGGATAAACGATGGCACAGTAGCATCATTGATGTTAGATCAGTTAGAGGGACAGACTGCAATTCGGATCATCTTCTGGTCAGAGTGAAAATCAGACAACGGCTATCGCTTATGAGAGGAACGAACGCTAAATATGATTCTGTAAAATTTGAATTAAAAAAACTTGAAAAATGATGAAATGCGGCCAGAATACCAAATCAAAATTGCTAATAGATTTGAAGTACTGGAATCTTCAGATGACAATGTGGCAAACGAAGAAGAAACTGATATAAATAGAGAATGGGAGGCTATAAGAGATACTATTAAATTGTCAGCATCAGAAAGTATTGGTTGTTTAAAAAAGAGGCAAAACAAGAAATGGTTTGATGAGGAATGTGCCGACATTGTAAAGAAAAGAAAGCTAGCAAAAATGAAAAGGTTACACGAGCCAAATGAGGTAAATTTAGAGCAATTGGGTAGTGTTAGACGTGAAACCACCACGTTACTAAAGAGTAAACAGAGGGAATATTTGAGAGAGAAGATTAATGATCTTGAAATGAATGCAAAAAATAGGAACATTAGACAATTATATCAGGGAATTAGTATAGAGAAGAAGGGGTTTCAGGCTAGAAGAAACATAATTCGGAATGAAAATGGGGATATGATTGCAGATTCTAGGAGTATATTAAATAGATGGAAAGGTTACTTTAATCAGCTATTAAATGTACAAACAGAACAGGACATTGAGGAGGATAAGTTACAGACAGCAGAAATGCTAGTCGCAGAGCCAAGTGCATTAGAGGTTGAAATGGCGATTGAAAAATTGAAGATGTATAAAGCATCAGGTTCAGATGAGATCCCAGCAGAACTGATAAAATCAGGGTGAGAAAAATTTATGGACAAGATACGCTGGTTGCTTAGTATGATTTGGGAAAAAGAAGCTCTTCCAGATGAATGGAAAGAATCAATTATCATACCAATTTATAAGAAAGGAGATAAAACTGATTGCAACAACTACAGGGGCACCTCATTACTTTCAACTTCGTACAAAATTCTAACAAATATATTAGTAAGCAGACTTACTCCCTATATTGATGACATTCTAGGAGATCATCAATGTGCATTTAGAAGAAACACGTCAGTATAAGACAGTATAAGACAGATTTTAGAGAAGAAATGGGAATATAATGGTACTGTACATCAACTATATGTAGACTTCAAAAAAGCATATAATTCAATTAAGAGGGAGAAGTTATATAGTATCCTGCTGGAGTTCGGAATTCCTAAAAAGTTAGTTAGACTTATACGAATGTGTCTAAATGGCTCAAAGAGTAGGGTGCGTGTAGGCAAACAGTTTTCAGACACTTTTGAAATCCAGAATGGGTTGAAGCAAGGAGATGCACTATCTCCTCTACTATTTAATTTTGTACTAGAACATGCCATTAAATCTTTAGAGAATGAGGAAAGTTTACAACTCAATGGTATTAATAAGCTGTTAGTTTATGCTGATGATGTAGTACTGGCCGATAGCGAGGAGATACTAAAGGCCAACACGCACACACTATTGAGTAACACTAAGAAATTAGGACTGGAAGTAAATATCAGTAAAACTAAATATATGGTCACAAGTAGAAATTCAGTATATAATGGAAAAGGACAGCTAACGACAAATGAGGGAAATTTTGAGGGAGTGGCTGAATTCAAATACCTAGGAACAATAATCACAAATAGGAATGAGATGCACAAAGAAATTAAACATAGGCTCAATTCTGGAAATGCATGCTATTATGCATTGCAGAGACTTTTGATGTCCCAACTCCTTTCAAAAAACGTTAAGCTGAAAATATATAAAACTAATATTCTACCAGTTATATTATATAGGTGCGAAACATGGACTCTTACTTTAAGGGAGGAAAGGAGATTACGAGTATTTGAGAATAAAGTTCTTAGGAAAATTTTTGGGCCTAAGAGAGATGAACAGAGAGGTGAATGGAGAATACTACATAACAATGAACTACATGGTATTTATGGGAAGCCAGATGTAGTAAGAGCAGTTAAGTCTCGAAGACTGCGATGGGCAGGACATGTTGCGCGTATGGGGAATGAAAGACGTGCATGGAAGCTTCTTGTAGGAAAGCCAGAGGGAAAACGCCCAGTTGGTAGACCAAGAATGAGGTGGGAAAACAACATTAACTATGATTTGAGGGATGTAGATTATACAGGGAATGATTGGAAAGCATTAGCTCAGGATAGGGATATATGGAGAGCTTATGTCCGCGCGGCCATGAACCTTCGGGTTCGATAGTGCCAGTGAGTAAGTAAGTAAGTAAGAACATATATTCAATTTTATTGATGTTTACTTCCAGTCCCTATTTCTTATTAATACTCAATAGTGTGTGCGTGTTGCCCCGTAGTGTTTCCTCGCTATCGCTCAATAATACTACACCGTAGTCGTCTCGAGGTAGCGTGCTGCCTTGTTACGCAGTGGGCCCGGGTTCGATCCCCGGTCGGGACTAGTTCCTGGGTGTAGTTTTTTTCCGATTTTTTCCTCACATGTAAGATAAATGATAGGACACATTAAGGCCCAAATCGTCCCCGAACTTCATCTGGCCATCAATATCATATTCGCCAAATTAGCTTAAGGCCTCTCCGGGCGCCACAACTTACATATCTTCGGAGCAGCGTAATCCCGCCTTCCAGGCGCCCCAACCACAGAAGTGGGTTACAATTACGCGTTGCCAGGAGAGAAACGCCAGGAATGTCTAAAATGACAACCTGGGGCATTTGAAAAAAAAAAGCTACATCATCAACATAAACTATTAATGCCATTGAGTTGTAGGCCTTCTTCATTCTCCAGTAAAGAAGATAGTGCATCACTTTATTTTAGCCCATTGTGATTTTCAAAAGTATCAGAAAACTATTTGCCTATTCGTACCCAACTCTTTGCGCTATTTAGATACATTTGTATAATGTTAATTATATAAGTTTTTTACCTGGTAAGTCAGTCGTCCTCAACTAAGTTATTAATCTTCTTCAAGTTGTTCTAAAATGGAGGCCTTTCGAAATCAATGTTTCATCTTCTGCGTTTTAACTGGAACTGATGGTTGATGGTGTTGTAAAGGTTGTATAATGGATTTATGTCTGCGGTTATGTACTCGTTGAGTAGGTCTTTATTCCTGCCTTCTTTTAGGATCTCTATGTCTTCAAGGTTGCTGATCTTGTTGTTATTATAGGCCTACTCTTTGTGTATGTTATCGATTTTTTCAAATCGATGACCTGTTTCGAGTATATGTTTGGCAAAACTTGATTTTTCTTTCTCATTATAAATAACATTTTTTAAATGTTCGGAATATCGTGTGTCAAAGTTTCTTATTGTTTTGCATATGTAGAATTTTTCACAGCTATTGCATTTTAGTTTATAGACGCCTTTATTTTCATACTTATTTGATGAATTAGAATTTCAAAAATGTTGAACATTTGTATAAGTCTATTTTTTAGGAATTCCGAACTCCATAAAAATACTATGTAACTTCTTCCTCTTCTTCGTATGCTTTTTTTAAGTATACATATAGTTAGTGTTGAATGTAATTTTATTCCCATTATTTTTTAAAAAATCGGTATTATACTAAAACATCAGATCTGTTGTAGACTTATCTCTTCGAAATCCACATTGATGATCTCCCAGAATGTCATCAATATAGGGAGTAAGTCTGCTAACGAATGTATTATTTACGATTTTGTACGCAGTTGAGAGTAATGAGATACCCCTATAGTTGCTGCAATCAGTTTTATTTCCTTTCTTATAGCTTGGTACAATAATTGATTCTTTCAATTTATTTGTAAGCGCTTCTTTTTTCCCAAATCGTACAAAGTAATCGACGTATATTGTCCATCAATTTCCCTCCCCCCCCCCCCCGATTTTATCAGTTTTACTGGGATTCAATCTGAAGCTGATGCTTTAAACATCTTCAATGTTTCTATCGCCATTTCAACCTCTAATGCACACGTTTCTGTAACTAGCATTTCTGCTTTCTCTAAATGATCCTCTTTAATGTGATGCACTATTAATAGCTGATAAAAGTAACTTTTACATATATTTAGTGTACTCCTGGAATCTGCAATCGCATCAACATTTTTATTCCTAATTATGTTTGTTCTAGTCTGAAATGCTTTCTAATTCCCTGATATAATTCTCTGATGTTCCTATTTTTTGCAATTCCAAGATCATTAATATTTTTCTCTCAAATATCCCCCCTTTTAATCCTTAATAACCTGGTAGTTTTCCGTATAATAGTACCTATTTTTCTATTAGTTCATTTGGCTCGTGTAGCTAATTATGTCCCAACTCCTTTCAAAAAACGTTAAACTGAAAATGTATAAAACTATTATTCTACCAGTTATATTATATGGGTGCGAAACATGTACTCTTACTTTAATTGTAATGTTAATGTTTTTTTAGTGTATAATGCTATTGTGTTATTATTTAATTGTAATATTATTGTGTTTTCTTTATGTAATTGTAATGTTATTGCTTTATTTGTTGTTTATTTTTCTTTACACTAGTACCAATTATTACTTTATTGTAACGGACTGTCAACAGCACGTACGGCTTACTGCCCGTGCGACCCATATTTATAAATAATATTGTAAATATCTTACTTTTTGTCTAATAAAGTCCTACTACTACTACTTTAAGGGAGGAAAGGAGGTTAGAAGTATCTGAGAATAAAGTACTTAGGAAAATATTTGGACCAAAGAGAGAGAAACAGACAGGTGAATGGAGAAGACTACATAACAATGAACTACATGGTCTTTATAGGAGAAGACTACATAACAATGAACTACATGGTCTTTATAGGAAGCCAAATATAATAAGAACAGTTAAGTCACGTAGACTGCGATGGGCAGGACATGTTGCACGTATGGGGAATAAAAGACTTGCATTGAAGCTTCTTGTAGGAAAGCCAGAGGGAAAACGCCCAGTTGGTAGACCAAGAATGAGGTGGGAGAATAACATTAACTATGATTTGAGGGAAGTAGATTATACAGGGAATGATTGGAAAGGATTAGCTCAGGATAGGGATGTATGGAGAACTTATGTCCGCGCGGCCATGAACCTACGGGTTCGATAGTGCCAGTGAGTAAGTAAGTGAGTAAGTAAGCTAATTAATGTTTGCTTGCTTTCTGTTCTTTACAATGTTGGCACATTCCTCGTCAAACTACTTCTTGCTTTTCCCCTTTTTTTAATAACCAACGCTTTTTGATGCTGAAAACTTAATAGTATCTCTTACAGACTCCCATTCTTTATTTATGCCAATTTCGTCTTCGATTGCCTCGTTCTCATCTCAAGATTTCAGTATTCCAAATCCATTAGCAGTTTTGATTTGGTATTCTTGCCGTAGTTCATCATTTCTCAAGTTTTTTAATTCATATTTTTCAGAATCATCTTTATCTTTTTTCTTCTTATCAGCGATAGTCGGTCTGATTTTCATCCTACCAGAAAATGATCCGAATTATAGTCTGCCTCTCTAACTGACATAACATCGATGATGCTACTGTACCCGCGTTTGTTCACTAATACATTATCTATCTGGTTCCGAATTTCGCCATCTTGAGGTGTCCAGGTATTTTTATGAACATCCATATGCTAGAATGTTGTGTTGTGTTATTAACAATGAGATTCTTTGATGTGGCAAAGGTGATTAATATAACTCCATAGTCGTTACTATCTTCATGAAGACTGAATTTGCCTATTGTTGGTTTGAATATATCTTCCCGCCCTACTTTTGCATTAAAATCTCCTAAGACAATTTTCATATGATATCGTCAAAAGCTATAAAATAAAAATACACATTCTAATTCTTCATAGAACTCGTCCTTGATTTTGTGATCTTTATCTCCTGTGGAACCATGTATATTTACGATTACAAAAATCATATCGTCTGCCCTTTAGAATTATACAGGGTGATTCAGGAATTGTGTTTGCTGTTGTTATGTGAAAACCATACATTTTATTATGAGTTTGATATTTGAAAGATGAATAACACAATGTTGTGAGTATGCGGAGACCCTTAGGAAAGTTTTCTGTTCATTTGTAGAAAAGTTCCAACATTGGCCACTGTTATTTTAAATGCAACCTCCTATTTTATTTTAGATGGAATGAAAGATTTATATATTGGCTTTACGATACAATTTGAATAATTGGTTATGCCATATTAGAACAGTTCCTACAGGATGCTGAATTAGTAGGAGCAGACGCAGTCCGCTTTACATATAGGCTGTGTACCAATGTTATGGACTTCCTGCATTAAAATACCTTATCCTATTACTATTATAACAGGTGTCTAATCACCAGGTACATGTTTACCACCGTTATTGTTTACGCATTCCCGATTACGTTTCCAAAAGTACATTTTAACGAAGACTAGTTGGTGAACTGAAATGGACCGGCATGCTTCTATGATCCGATGTTGCATATTGTGAAGTGTGGTTGATTCCGTGGCATAGATACATTGTTTCACATATCCACATAAGAAATGATCCAATGGGGTGATCTTGGAGGCCAGTCATGAGGAGCTTTCCTACCAATCCATTTATTAGGGAAAGTCCTATTAACCACACGAGCTGCTATATTACTGGAATGGGCCGGATGACCATCTTGCTGGAACCACATCGTCTGCCGGGAACGTCAATATATTTTTTTCAGGTAAGTGGCGACGCAGAAAAAGTGCATAGCTTTGTCCTGTTACATTTCCGTCCAAGAAATACGGCCCTATCATGTAGTTACCTAGAATCACGCACCACACATTCAGTGACCACCTTTGTTGATAAGCAACATGTCGCAACCAATGAGGAGCTTCCGCTACGCAGTAATGCATGATATGGCGGTTTACCTTACTACGATTGGTAAAAGTAGCTTCATAAGAAAACAATATGAATGGTAAGAGATCTACTATACCAGATGTTTGAATCCACTCACAAAACTGTAATCTACGATTGACATCATGTCCATACAGTTCCTGGGCTAAGGATATGTGATTTGGATGGAAATCATGTTTATGTAAATGCGCCACACCGACGACTGACTGATACCCGCTACTGCAGCAATATCACGGGTACTTACGTGCGGGTCTACTACCACAGACCCCTACACAAACACTACATTTGCTTCACTTGTAGCAACTGCACGTCTTACGTAAGGTTTCCTGTCGATAATTCTATTTCTGATGTTTTGTTCTCTCCTGCGAAACGTCATTGGTACAGGATGCCGTCTGTCAGGATAGCGCAGTGCATACACTCTGTTCGCTTCTTCTCCATTATTGTGACATAAGCCCTAAATAAGCAAAATGTCGACTTTTTCATTTTTTGTGTAGCTCATTTTCCGCTAAATCAAATTCAAACATGTATGTGTACAGTAGGAAGATACAGTAGATGCGTACAGTTTGTAAATAACCACATGCTACCGCTCAGAAAGATGCGCCGTAGACCAAACGAGTCACTCCTGTACTTAGTGGGGTGTTATGTTAGTCTTTATACCTAGTAATGCGCTCGGTTTCGCGATAAGCTACGGACAGGACACCTGCAACATCTCCGACCAAATACCCCCACGTATGACTCACTTCTGCTCTCCTTCTCCTCTCCCGCTCAGAAACGGTATCATGCCATTCTAAAACTACTGCACTCGTGTACCATCTTCCTGATTGATTGTATTGTACAGTATTTCCTTCTGCTAAACAGATACTTGGAAATGCCAACAACTCAACAGAAAGACTTTGTACCGATGTACTGTACGTGTTTGTATGATACGCTTTACTTTTGTTATTTGTTTACATTCTGTCTTACTTCTTGTTCCACTTCCGTTAACACGCTCGTAAATATAACTTAGAACTTGAAAGAATACAGTATCTAGAACGTAGTTCAAGAGGCTAACGGTTATACCAACCAAGTCACCGAGATCGTGAATGAAAGACGCAACATTCGGACGGGGCGCTAATGCTAGCCGGCAGAAGTAGTAATAGCACACATCAAATTTCACACTTGTGTAACACGTTAGCCAATAGAGACAGAAACCTCATTCCAACGACAATGTATTTATTTTTCAAGGACACTTCGAACGAAGGAAATAAATGTGTCATGATCTATTTAATATAACGAAGTTCGACGCCATAACTTAAAGACGAATAAACATCAAAATGTGTTGAGCATCTCCGCAAAGAGGCACATCAACCGTTCACGTGTTTCCACAATTTGTTTCACACTAATGTCCATAGTTTTCATACAATGAGACGAAACATGATTCCTGAATCACCCTGTATACGATATCCTATCGGTAACAAACTCAATATCTCGGATAGCGGAGGGAATCCTCCTTGGGATTAAAAAGTCGATTGCAAATTCAGGTCCTGCTGCACCCCCCGTAGTATAATGGAAAGCGTCTTGATTCCTGACTGCCTTCTCCTGGCTGTCTAACTTCCTGTAAAGCGACTATATCCAGGGGTGATTCATCTAATTCCCGCGTTAATATCTCTTGGGTCCGGCTATTATATAAACTACTAACATTCCATGTTCCTACGAACATGCCCCTGCGTTTGAGCCTTTGCCATGGATTCCCTGAAGTAGTCCCCGTCCTGAGAACCGATTGAGATACTATTTTACCTCCGGAGAATTTTATCCCATGTCCGCGTTTCTTGACGGTTCTGGTCTTACGGTGAAAAATCGCCACTCTTTCGACAAAGGTACTTCTTTCATCTGACTTACCGCCTTCGACCTGTCCGGTATGGGTAACGCTTTCGGCAGCAATCCAACGCCTGCATAGCTCGGGTGATTATCTAAGTACATAAGCTACTCCACTGCGAGAAGATAAAGATAAAATGGAGGGATACCGATACATATTTTACGTTAATGATATTATTACATAACTAACATAAAAGTCACATTTGCTTCCCTTAAATGTGTGTTTGATATTTACTTTCATTAGAGCCTATGTCGAACCAAGGGCCTTTAGGCTGCCAAACGTTTTACACAGTTAAAAATCGACACATTAATGCGAATGGAACTCAAGTATTTGGCAGAGAGTAATATGCGTTTAAATAGTTTTTGGTAAGAATAAAATAAGAAAAATAACGACAAATTGGAGTTATGAGTAATATAAAAAGTGATATAAACATGATGGTGCTAAGGTGTTAACTTGTCTTGAGTCGGACACATTCTACAATATTTTGTATATAATATATTGCCCTTATGCACTTAGGGTTCACTTCGTCACATCATCGTATTAAATGTGCTTTCTTTTTCATATTGTCATAGTTGGAAATCCTTCTAAATGATTCGTAGGATCTGTAAAAAAGTTAAAAGTGTCCGACGTATCCTGTGAAAATGGTCTGAAGTCGGTCACTCTTATATTTATCACAGAAGTAACAACACCATGTGTCTATGTCTTATTTCGGACACACCACTGAATAGAGGAAGAACTTTATAATGGAAAAAATCACTTCAAAATAGGATGGGAGATGATCCATACTTTTTTGATAATTATAAGGAAATATAAGTTGCAATTAAACACAACATTTTGGAAAGTTCTTTACAATTTATTTACAAACCAGAACGGTATGAAAGATTGTAAAAAAATTATTAATCTGAGACCTAAATCTCACTAACAAATGATAGGCTATATCCTTGTAATCCACTGTAATGTGAAAGCCTGTGATCTGGTTACTGGTACCCTTAGAATCTGCAGCCATAAAAACACATGGTCAGATATAGAGTCTTTCAGTTTGGTCATAATCAATGATTCATCTATCCTCCAAATCAGGCCATCTGAATCTATTGCTGTTCTGAATATACTTAGCACATCTTATTTCCAGCCCCTCAACTGGTGACGCCTTCTCTACACGAGAAACATAATGTTTAATGACGTTTTTATTAGTGCATTTAATCAAACTCAGTCTCACTCCTTCAGATCTTCAAAGTTGAGGCATTTATTACCTGGATCCTCCAACGGTTCTTCTGTCCATTCATCAGAGGAACATTTAAGCGAATAGTGACCATCAACAAATGAGTCGTTATCGGAAACATCGGTGTTTGGCTTCTTCTTGACAATATTTGTCTACTGAAAATTTTCTTGAGCTTGGTTTAGTCTGTTATGTAGTATCAGTAATAATCATTGGTGATATGTCGACCAATGTGATGCAGGCACCGGGTTCAATATTAATTTTGCATTTTCTTTTAGGGACACTGTTCTTTTGCCCCTTCTCATATCTCATCTTCTCTAAATTCCCAAACATTACTGGTTGACTCACCAGTTTAACAGTGTCAGCAGAGTTATGTGTATCACTGACAATATTTCCATCAGTTTTTAGGGATTTTCTTAACCCATCAGCGTGGATATTTAAACATGGCGTTCCCTTCCCAGATGCAGAAGGACGTGTTAAAACGTCAGGACCTTTAAATATCCAAATGCAGATTGCCATGTGAACACGCGTGGTACATCTATGATTTCCAAAGCCTATAACTAGGTTGTTTTACGTGTTGGAGAAGTAATTTTTCGTCACCGTGTTGAGGAAAGATTCTCCTTCATGTTACGACATAATTTATGACAGGGCAAGTGGAGTGAGGTGGCTACTTGTTAGTGAAAGGAAATACTTTTTTTTTCAGCCAGGCCCTCTTCTGAACATATCCTTTGCCTTATTTTTGCCGAAAAAGAATAAATATCTGTAAAGTGTCTCATTGTGTGGTCTCAAACTTGTCTTTTGAAACAATTATCGCAGCCTTTGTGTAACCATGGCTCGTGCGTGTGCAGGAAACCAAGTGTTGTCAGAAGAGGAAACTTTTAAGTTTGTCAATAAAATTTTAGATGAAATTGATAAACATAGTGATTTAGCATCTATATCAGATAGTGAGGATAGTTTCTTTGCACCTGATTACACACAACCTCCTCACGATATAAGTGATACTGATATCAGCTGTGTTGACGAGGGAGATATTCAGACACTGACACGTGTTTTGATTGCTATAGGGCTAGGGGGAGTATCCACAGATTTTATATGGCAAAATATGGACACGTTTAATTCAAAACGAGGGACTTTCTGTGACATCAGTGGTCCACAGTTTTCCCGAGAGGATTCCTGCAACGGGAAAGAAGGCAAGACCACAGAAACGGTGTGTTGTTTGTGCCAAAAATGGTAAAAGAAAATAATCGATATATTGTAAAACCGGATATTTATCCCCATATAATAATAATAAGGGTTTTTGTTTTGTTTATAATTATATTTATTTATATGAAGAATGGACATCAGATTGATTTATAGAATTCAAATTTTTTTATAAGTATAAAAAAAAAATAACCAGTCAATATAAACTGTTAATACAGTTAGATGTTTTTATAACTGATGCAGTATGTAAAATACTTCAAATATTCAAATTGATAATTTTTATAAAGAAATAAATGGGATTGGTGGAATTGGATAGAAGTTAGCTTGAAAATACTCCTTCCTTTTCTGTTGGACCAATCAGAACCTAGAGGTTATTACATAATAAAAAAGATGGCTACAATACTTGAAGATGGTCGGTCATGTTCGGCGACTGCTCCTTAAAGAATAAGGAAATAATTGTTTATTTTATTGATGTTGGTTGAAAGAAATAGTGTTAAAAGTATGAAAGATTATATAGTGATATAATAGTCATCCATCTTGGTGAAAAACAGTTTCTAAGTGAAAATAATGAATAATAATGACTGGATTGACCGTTAGCATTCGTCATCCATTAAATACATAAAATGGTAATCTTCTAGAAGTGAAAAATATCAACCGAAGCCGGAATCTTTTGGAACTTTTAAATTACAAGATTCATCTTGACCAAAGTGAGAGTTTTAAATAAACTAACTTATCGTTCAACTGTTAATAAAGTGTTGTTATTTGTGTAAGAAACATTTCCTCATTCCCCTGAAGAGAGTTATTAGTGCCGTGGCAGATTTAAAGTGGTTTAAATTATATCACAAATCTTCAACTTCGGATATCTCACCGAGAAACCCAACTTTAAATGTCTCCACAACGAGGGGCAAAAATAAACACAACTTCAAATGGCGCATCAACGAGGGCTCGAATGGGAATCGAACCAGGGACCTGTAAACCTGAATCGAACCAAGGACCACGAGAATGAGGAAAGTAATAAAAATCTTCAAAAGTGAGTACAGTTAAAATTTATATGTGAAAAGTGAATTAGTGATAATAACAATTAATGCTTTTAAGAAATAAGAAAATATTAAAATACCCAACAATGGCCAATAACGAAAATATAACTTGTAAAACTGTTAATATTGATGAAGAAATTAGTGAAGGCCAAGAAAATTTAATTTTGTGTAACAATGAAAATAATCAAACTAATGATACACCTTCTTGGGTAACATTGTTAATAAATAACATTTCTGATATTAATAATAAATTAGAAAAGAATAGTGATGAATTAAAAGAAATTAGGAATGACAATTCAATTCTCAGTAGTAAATTAGAAGCTAATGTAACTAACCTTAGCAATAAAATTGATGCAAATATTTCCAATCTTAGTAAAGAAATTAAAGAAAATAACTTAAAACTAGATCAAAAGTTAGAAAGCATTAGGTTAGAATGCAAACAAAACAATTCTAAACTGGAACAGAGAATAGTAAATGTAGCTAAAGACTGTGAAAAGAAAATAGATATTTGTAAAAATGAGGTAGAAAAATGTAATGAAAAGATTGATGAAACACATAATCAAATAGAAATATCTTTGATTGAGGTAAGGCAAAGTTGCCAAGATAAAATCGAAGAATTAGGAACTAAAGTCGAAGATAGACTAAAAATTTCCGAAGAAAGTGTTATCTTAGGTAATGAAGAACTTCAATCAAAGATAACAAATGAAGTAATTATTATAAAAGAACAAGTTGAAGGATGGATAACTAAGATTGTTGAACTTGAAAATAAATATGTGTCAAAAAATAGTGAAAAGGAGATTGAGGTTATGTCAGGACATTCTAGTAATGTTAATAATGATCCTCCTTCTAGTAGTAGTAGTAAAAATGTATGTAAAATTCCTGCTAATCTTTTAGGGGAAATTAACTTACCTAATTTTGGTGATACTGTAGGCCAAAGCCCTACTGATTTCATTAGGGAAATTGAAGAATACTTCGAAATCAAAGGAATAGAAGACAAGTTCAGAATGTTCTTCATAAGAAAAAGTTTAAAAGACAATGCAGAGTCTTGGTTTAAGATAGCTTGCCATGATTCAATGACTTATCAAACATTTAAAAATGCTTTCTTAGGTTACTACTGGGGACCAGAAAGACAAAACAAACTAAGGTTAGACCTAACTAGTGGAAAATTCTCCAACAATGGTAAACAAGGTTATCTTAATTATTTCTTGGAGAAGGCAAAAATGGCATCATTGTTACAGCCTCCAATAGATGAGAGAACTTTAATTTCTATGTTATCGCATCACTTCCCAGATGAGATTAGATATCATTTGATAGTAGCCAGACCACAAAATGTTTCTGAAATGTTAGAGTTGTTAGCTCTACTAGAGAATAAAAGAGAAGTAGATAAATGTAGTAAAAGAAATTTATTTGGGGAAGGGGCAGAGCCCTATAATAAGAAAGGTAATTTTGTAACTAAAAGAAATGATGAATATCATAATGAGAATAGAGAAAGAAATTTCAAACAGGGCAACAATAATAATAGGTTTGTTCAAAATAGAAACAGCCCAAATAAAAATAGGATGACTAATAATTATAGTAACAATAACCAGAATGGATGGTTCAAACGTAATGAAAATAGGAATGACAGACAAATTAATTATATGGATGTTAACAGAGTAGGAGAAAATAGAAATAGGTATTGGACTTCTCCCTGTAGAGGTAAAAGAAGAAGGAATACCTATGGTAATGAAAGTAAAGGGTATTTCCAACGACAACAAAATTGTCAAATTAATGAAACTAGTGATAGGACAGAGCAAAATAGAATAGACTCTGTAACTATTCACAACCAAAGTCAAGATATACCTAGTAATGAAAATGACCACGAAGTAAATCACAGGATACCTCATGCTTTAAACGCATAGAAGGTACATTAAAGACTCCGCAATGTACCTCAATCGTTATGAACTTAGGGGTCCAAAATAGATGCTTTGATAGGTTTCAAAATTTAGAAATTGTACCAGCAAATATGAGAGGAGATAGTAAGTTATGTACCTCAAGACAGCGAGATAGCATAATATTGAATAATCATTTGAATATTTCTAAGAATCAGGATGCTATGCCTGTTACTAATAAAGAATTAAATGTCATAGGACGACCACCCAAAATTAAAGTAAATATTTTTAACAATGATGTTACTTGCATAGCGGATAGTGGCTGCTCAAACACAACAATAGATCAGAAATTTTATAATTTCTTAGTCAACAAAGGGAATAAGATAATGACTGTAAGAATATGTGGAGTGTATTGTACTCTTGCGATAGGCAAGAAGAAACTGCCAATTAAGCTTCAGTGCCTTCTAGATTTACGTATCGGAGGATATTACTTCAGTGCGATATGTTTAATTTCTCCATACTTGTCTTGTGATATGTTAATAGGCTGCGACCTGTTGGAGCAATATAATGCCATAATAAATTTTGAGTGTAAGAATATTTCCTTGTATAATGAAGATAATGTGAGAGTCGTCATCCCATTTGATAATGAATATGAGGAGAACAAGAATCTAAGTAAGAAGGAGAGTGACATTGCTGAAGAACACATTTTTATAGAGAATATTGTTGTTCATGAGGAGAGGGAATTGGTGAATGGCCGTGGATGCCAAATGCAAGATAATATTGCAGTTAATTGTACTTCCGACAAAAGTGTCGAGGGCGAAGAAAGCCTTAATAATGAAAATGGTTGTGCTGACGATTATGTCGCATGTAAATGTTGTGATTTAGAATGTGTCTCTTGCAATACTGAGTATGATGAAATTCCTCTATTATATTGTGTGAGTGACGAACTTGAAAAAGACATCTGTGAAATGATAAAGGAAAAAGTTAAAGACACTCATGGCATAAACAATGAACAGAAAGGCATGTTGTATGACATCTTAATGAAAAATAAGAGTTCTTTTTCTTCGAAGCCGGGATTGTGCAACTGTTTTAAATATTCCTTTAAAGTGATGGAACATCCACCTATAAATATTAAAAGTAGACCCATCCCTATTGCTATCAGAGAGCAGGCAGATCAAATGATAGATGACATGTTAATGCAAGGAATAATACAGAAATCTGATTCTCCTTACGCCAACCATATTTGCTGGGTGTTAAAACCTAATGGCAAAATTCGCCTGTGTTTAGACAGTCGTAGGACTAATTCTTTCACTGTCCGGGATAATTATAGGCCCGAGACAATTGAAGCATCTATAGCAAATATGAAAACTGGTAGATTTATTAGTTCTATTGATTTAACTTCTTCATTTTGGCAGATAGAACTAGACCCCAAAGTTCGGCCCTATACAGCATTTTTACATAATAAATTTAGAATTTATGTTTATAAAAACAAAGTTATTGTTCATAGTGACCACATTTCACTAAGTTTTATAAGTAAATGTAGATTATCCAATAATAAACTGAGTAGGATGATCATGGAAATAATTTCCTATGATATTGAAATAAAACACATAGAAGGAGAACAGAATGTGTTTGCTGACCTCCTGTCTAGATTGAAAAGTGTTGGGAAAATACCTGAAACTGTACATACTCCTAAACACGAAGTAGTAATGTTTAATGTAAAACTGTATAGAGACAAAGGATTTTCATTGTTGATGAAAAACATTGTTGAGCATCAAAAATCTGATATAGAGTTACAACGATTGAAGTATAGTGCGAGAGATATAAATAATGATGACAAAAATGGAATTGATTGTAATAAGAAAATCGGTATAAAGGATGACATTCTTTACAAATTACATGGGAGAAATGTGAAAAAATGGAAAGTTATAATTCCTAATAATATGGAAGTTCCACTATTTAGAACTTTTCATGTCGGCTTAAATCATGCAGGTTGTGAAAAATTAGCTCTCAACATAAGTGAATTTTTTTATGTTAAACATTTAGATAAAAAGTTGAGAAAGTTTACTTCTTCATGCATAACTTGTCAAAAAGCCAAATGTATGAACGTAAAATATGATATAGTTCCACAAAACATATTAAGGAACAAAGTAAATAGCTTAGTAGTAATGGATACTCATGGAGAAATGCCTACTACACAATTTGGTTACAAGCATATTCTTGTATTATCTGATGTATTCTCAAAATTTGTAAAAATATATCCATTAAGAAGTGTAAATAGCAGAGCTTGCCTAGGTAAAATTGTGAGAGATTATTTACCTAATTATGGACCTATTGATGCACTACTTAGTGATAATGCTTCAGTGTTCTCAAGTCCTAAGTTTAAAGATAAACTTACTGCGATAGGAATTAAATTGTACCATTGTAGTAAATATCACCCAAAAAGTAATCCCTGTGAGAGAGTTAATAGGGAAATTACTACAAGTTTAAGAATTTTGACCCATCATAAACATTCTGACTGGTTTAAACATATCAGCGTCATAGAGAATGTTATGAATCATTCAATTAATGTCAATACTGGGGAAGCACCCATATTCCTAATGACAGGTAAACAACCTGACAGGTTAATTGCTAATTTACCATTACCTATCATTGATAAAAGTCAAATCCCGGAGACATCCGAGGAAATATGTAAAAGAGTTATTGAAAGGTTAGAATGTCGCGCAGAAAAGCGCAACAATAAGGTTAAAAGACATAAAAGGAAGTGGAATCCCAAAGTTGGAGACAAAGTTCTCATAAGGGATATTTCATTATCCAATGCTTTAAAGAAACAATATCATAGGATGAACCTATTGTATAAAGGTCCCTATGAAATATTTAAAAATTTTAATGATACCACATATGAGCTAAGAGAAATAGACACTAGAAAAGAAATTGGAAAATATTCCAAAGAACTGTTGAAACCATTTCAGACTCCTATTAATTAGTTGTAGCTGGTGACTTCAAATAGTTCAAAGTGTATTTAAAATATTGTATGTAAATTTTGTAAAATTAATACTTCTATTTCATTATGTAACATGTATTTATTATAATTGTGATGTATTACATTGTATTGATTCTAATACAGATGAATCTTGTATAGAAAGAAACTTGATATTTGGGGAAAGTGATTTATTTTAATTTAGCCTCACACTTAGTTGTAGCTAAGATTAAAATAAATCAGGGGCAATTTAAAACCGGATATTTATCCCCATATAATAATAATAAGGGTTTTTGTTTTGTTTATAATTATATTTATTTATATGAAGAATGGACATCAGATTGATTTATAGAATTCAAATTTTTTTATAAGTATATAAAAAAAAATAACTGGTCAATATAAACTGTTAATACAGTTAGATGTTTTTATAACTGATGCAGTATGTAAAATACTTCAAATATTCAAATTGATAATTTTTATAAAGAAATAAATGGGATTGGTGGAATTGGATAGAAGTTAGCTTGAAAATACTCCTTCCTTTTCTGTTGGACCAATCAGAACCTAGAGGTTATTACATAATAAAAAGATGGCTACAATACTTGAAGATGGTCGGTCATGTTCAGCGACTGCTCCTTAAAGAATAAGGAAATAATTGTTTATTTTATTGATGTTGGTTGAAAGAAATAGTGTTAAAAGTATGAAAGATTATATAGTGATATAATAGTCATCCATCTTGGTGAAAAAACAGTTTCTAAGTGAAAATAATGAATAATAATGACTGGATTGACCGTTAGCATTCGTCATCCATTAAATACATAAAATGGTAATCTTCTAGAAGTGAAAAATATCAACCTAAGCCGGAATCTTTTGGAACTTTTAAATTACAAGATTCATCTTGACCAAAGTGAGAGTTTTAAATAAACTAACTTATCGTTCAACTGTTAATAAAGTGTTGTTATTTGTGTAAGAAACATTTCCTCATTCCCCTGAAGAGAGTTATTAGTGCCGTGGCAGATTTAAAGTGGTTTAAATTATATCACAAATCTTCAACTTCGGATATCTCACCGAGAAACCCAACTTTAAATGTCTCCACAACGAGGGGCAAAAATAAACACAACTTCAATTGGTACAGTGAATGTGAGGCTGGACTGTGTGTGGATGGCTGTTTCAAGACGTACCATACACGTCTGGATTTCTAAGACGATATGAGACTTTCCGTGAACAAATGATATTTATAACCAAGGCAAGACTAGAAATATAATGTAACTAAATATAATTTATTCGTAATTTAATATATATATCTAAAACAAGCTCTACATAACAGTGATCTACATGGTCTTTGTAGGAAGCCAGATATAATGAGAACAATTAAGTCTCGTAGACTGCGATGGGCAGGACATGTGGCACAAATGAAGAATGAAAGCTTCTTGTAGGAAAACCAGAGGGAAAACGCCCATGGTAGACTAAGAATGGATGGGAGAATAACATTAAATATGAATTGAGGGAAGAATATTATACAGGGGAAAAATGGAAAACATTAGCTCAGGATAGGGAAGTATGGAGAGCTTATGTCCGTGCGGTCATGAGCTACGGGTTCGATAGTGCCAGTGAGTTAGTTAGTTATCTAAAATAAATTACTGGGTGAGTAGAATTTAAAAATACTAACGCACATTGGGACTGCGTGGACTTTAAAATGACCGCACAGAAGGGAAGAAACAGGTCACGTTTAAATACGTCAAACCGCGCTGAGGGGTTAAGGGCCGGTTCTGCATTTAAATGATAAATTCCACAAGTTCCGAAACCAGACATCAAGTTGACAGCAGTATTTTCATTCACCTACTTTCTTAATAAGGAGGATAATGCATTTACCTGATAGATGGTCACTAAGCGTAGATCTGGATAGCTTATATTACTTGGCCGCGGCACACAGTGATAATTTATTCAAATATATTTCATTCACAGTTCTTTCTCTATCCATGACAACTAGATTAGCAGATACCACATTGAATACAATATCAGTTTGGTAAGAAGTGCAAATATTTGTCTGATTGCAATAATGACAAGCAATTGTAAAGCGAAGAAGTAACGTCTGATAGCTGAAGCGCTGTGTCTGACTCCAAATGGAAATTACCAGCTGTGTGTCTGACTACATAAGGCATTTATTAATATGTAATTATTTTCAACATGCTTGCTTAATTAATAATTGTAACTATTTCTCCCTGTTCATAATACAGTGTTAAACATACTAATATCAATTCGACGCAGTTATATCTGTATCTTTTACAAAGTTAGACAACCATTTTCTCTCCAGAAAATATATAATGATTTGTTTTAACTTTTTCTACCATTTCCGACAAAATTCAATTGGTAGTAAATTATTAACACTCATACCAATTAATGATTTTTATTAAGGTACGTAAACACTTGTGCGCTGTGCCGCGAACGCCCAGCGAGCGCGCACCTTGTTCTTCGCAGAGCGCGCGACGCGCACATGCGGCGCACCACGATCCACATATTGTCGGTTTTTTTTCATGAACACTGTGTGCTCGCTGTTCAGATTTGGACGGGAGCGTGAGATGTTCGTTGTTTTCCGCGCGCGCCTGTAGGTTTTATTACTTGAGTATGGAGTGGTCAGTAGAAGACATGTTAAAATTTATAGATATTTATAGAAACAAGTCATTATTGTGGGATCCTCAACATAAGGATCATTGAAAGAAGATGGCTGGAGGGCAATAGGAGATCAGATGGATATATCTCCGGATATATTACGCAGGAAGAAGGAGATTAGGCTACTTTACTTTCTTCCTACCGGCGTGAAAAAAGTAATAAAAAATATAGCCAAAGTACAGGAAAGGTAAGTTGTCATAGATAATATTTCTTCAATGTTTGATTATTATACAGGGTGGACCGCTCGAATGGACCTAATTTCAATTGCTTGTTACTGGCAAACGGTTGAAGATAGAAACTTAAAACAACGTTCATAGTACAGAAAAACTCACCAAGTTTCGAATCCTGTCGGTAGATGGCACAAAGATACGTTTCTCGTTCTTAGATTTAATTGTTTGTGAAAATGGCGACTCCGCAGATGAAAGCGCAAGCTGTTTTGTGGTATGCGGAGTTTAAATCAATCATTAGAGTTCAAAGGGAGTTCCGGCGTGTGTTTAACCGTGATGCTCCAACTGCTAGAAGCATAAAGAAGTGGCGTGATACATTATTAGCTACAGGATCTGTGTTGAAGAAGCATGGTGGTGGTCGCAGAGCATCCGATGAAATGGTAGCAAATGTTCAAGCCGCATTTGAGCGAAGCCCCCGGAAGTCATTAAGAAGAGCTTCGCGGGAACTTCAAATACCAAAATCGACATTACAACGGATTGTCCACAAACGCCTCAAACTGCACGCATATAAAGTGCAGTTAGTGCAACGTCTGGAGCCGAATGACATGCCGAAACGAGTGGAATTCGCCAATACGATGCTGGACCGTCTCGGCGCTGATCCTGACTTCATGACCAAGATTTTCTTCTCGGACGAAGCCACTTTCCATTTGTCAGGCAAGGTAAACCGGCATAATGTGCGGATCTGGGGATCGGAGAATCCTCACGCTATTCAAGAGCATGTTCGTGATAGTCCGAAGATGAATGTTTGGTGCAGTTTGTCACATAATAAGGTCATTGGACCGTTTTTCTTCGCCGAGAAAACTGTTCGTGGTACCACATATCTTGACATGCTGGAGCAGTTCTTCTTTCCACAAATTGAACAACTGCAGCCTAACATCGTTTTCCAGCAAGATGGTGCTCCTCCCCACTGGTCCAATGAAGTTCGTACGACTTTGGACAACATTTTCACTGGCCGTTGGATTGGTAGGGGAGGACCAGTCGCGTGGCCCCCGAGATCTCCCGATTTTAACACCACTGGATTTCTTTCTCTGGGGCTATGTCAAAGATAAAGTTTACACCACCCCAGTCAAAGACCTTCGTGATCTTCGTGAGCGCATCATAGAGGCTATTGAGAACATTCCAGAAGACATACTCCAACGTACTTGGCAAGAAATTGTTCATCGCTTTGATATCGTCACAGTGACTGCTGGGGCTCATATAGAGATGTGGTGATCTGGATATCAAAACTTGGTGAGTTTTTCTGTAATATGAACGTTGTTTTAAGTTTCTATCTTCAACCGTTTGCCAGTAACAAGCAATTGAAATTAGGTCCATTCGAGCGGTCCACCCTGTACTTCGTAATACAATTGGACGGCGTTATGCATCAACCGACTAAGCGCCATTAAAAAAGTTTTATGTCATCTATTGCACTGGCTCATGAAGTACATACTTTTAGCGCCAAATCTTTAAATATAGCATTATTATTAAATCAAAATGTGAACGCCATCTGTCCTGTCAGAGATTATGTGTTTTGCAACAAACGGCTATGTAACTAGTTCTTCATAAATACTAATCTAATTTCGTATCATACAGTTTAGCGCCAAATATTCCCGCTCTTTATATTGTTGATACATAACTGAGTATTGTTGGTTTGGCGCTACAATAAATAGTAAAGATTATCACGTCAGTGTGCTCTGCAAAATGTCTACTGAAGGTTTGTGGGTTTCCTAAGGATCGCAGGAGGTTCGTTGAAATTAATAATTCCGACGAACACTGAATAAGCAGTGCGTGCGCCGCGCGTGTTCGGGGTTCACAAGTGTATACGCACGTTTATATATCATAACAATTTTATCATGTAAAAATTACATTTTCATAACATTTGTAAAATGTCCGACTGAAACATCCCTGTCCGAGTCCTGACTGGTTGACGGGTATGATTTTAATAGTAATACGAAAATATGAACAGAATGTAGTTTACATTCTCCGGCAATCGGTGTTGACTTGAATTGCATTGGAGTAGACAATGCGATAGTTCAAATAATTTTCCTAACTTAATTTAAATGTATACAGTCGTGTTAAAAATTTAGTAATCTCTATGTTATTTGCAGAAAAATAAATGCTCAAAAATATATTGCTACTTGAAGATATAGCATATAATAACAACTATGTGGGTAGATGAGATTTTGAGAGAAACAGATTTGCTGCATGAGATTCTTAAAGAAGGTGTATACGAAAATAAAATTTATATAGTTGTGATATACATATAAAACATTGTGGGAAAACAGCTAAATGCTTGGTGTGGAAACTACATTTTTTTGGCAAACTCGTATTTCCGTAAGTTACCAAATCTGATCTACTCATTATATTATCAGATGTCGTCGCATGCTTCGTATTATATTAACTAGCGCTGTTATACCTAAATGAAATAGACGTGTTTTAAGTGAAAAGTAGAACATATACATTTATATCGTAATTATCAGTTTAGCACTTGTTTGGTCGGGTTACAGGTAAATTTGCCGGTTTACGGGCAATTCAATTGTTTTTAGAGATAGATTCATCGGTTTAAGGGTAATTTTATCGTTTTAGAGGAAGTTTAAACAGTTTACTGGTAGTTTTTTGCTCTTTGTAGAGGTAGTTTGATTAGCTACTGGTAAATTGGTCGTTACAGATGTAATTTCATCGGTTTAGGGGTAGTTTGGTCGGATCGGTTGGAATTTTTAGATTATGTTTCTGGATTACGTTAGTTATCGGTTAGGTCAGGTTCAGTTAGGTTGTGTTCAGGTTCGGATTCGGGTTTGAGTTCAATATGAATTTGCGTTCGGATTCAGTTAGGGTTCGGGTTTGGGTTCAGTTTGAATGCAGTTTATGTTTCAGTTTTGAGTTCAGTTTTTCTGTGTTTAGGTTTCGGGTGTTTGTTTCGGATTTGGGTTCGGGTTTGGGTTCTGGTTTGCATTCAGGTTATATTCAGGCTAGGGTCAGTATAGGTTAGGTTAGGCACAGTTGGGTAAGACTGGGTTGGGTTAGGTATGGTTAGGTACGTGTTAGGTACAGTTTCGGTGCACTTTAGGGTCAGTGTAGGTTCAGTGTACGTCCAGCGTAGGTTCAGTTTAGGTTCTGTTTATGATAGATTTAGGTTCGGTATAGGTTCCTTTTAAGTTCTTTTAGGTTCGGTTTAGATTAGATTTAGGTTCGGTTAAGGTTTGGTATATGTTAAGTTAGGTTCGTTTGGGTTCTGGTTAGGTTCAATTTAGGTTGAGGTTAGGTTTAAATTAGGTTCAGGTTAGTTTAATTTTAGGTTCAGTTTAGGTTCAAGTTAGGTTCAGGTTAGGTTAATGTTAGGCTCAGATTATGTTAGCTTCGGGTTTGGTTCAGGTTAGGTTCAAGTTATGTTGAGGTTAGATCCAGGTTGGGTCCAAGTTAGGTTCAGGTTAGGATCAGTTGGAATACTTTAGGTAAGGTTAAGTTCAAATTTGGTTGAGTTAGGTCAGGTTAATTCAGGTTAGGTTCATGTTAGGTTCAGATTAGACTGAGGTTGTGTTCGGGAGAGGTTAAACTTAGATACAATTTAGGTACCAGGTTTGGTTTAGATTATGTTAAGGTTAGGTTCAGGTTAAATTCAAGGTAGGTTTAGGTTTGGTTAAGGTTAGATTCACCTTAGGTTAAATTTAGGTTCACGTTAGATTTGTTTATGTTCAGCTTCGGTTAATGTTAGTTTCAGGTTAGGTTCAATATAGGTTGACGTTACGTTAATGTTAGGATTAGGATAGGTTCAAGTTAGGTTAAGGTTAGGTTTCAGTATAGGATCTAGTTAAGTTTAGGTTATGTTCAGATTAGGTTAAGCTTAAGTTCAGGTTAGGTTTAATTTAGGTTGTGGTTAGGTTCAGGTTATGTTTAGTTTAAGTTCAAGTGAAGTTCAAGTTAGGTTCGGGTTTGGTTAAGGTTATGTTCAGGTTAATTTAACATATGGTTCAGGTAAGGTTCAAGTTAGGTTCAGGTTAGGTTAAGGTTAGGTTCAAGTTAAGTTCAAGTTAGGTTCAGGTTAGGTTAAGGTTAGGTTCAAGTTAAGTTCAAGTTAGGTTCTAGTTACGTTCAATTTTGATTGAGTTGAGTTCAGTTTAATGTTAGATTCAGGTTAGCTTCAGATTAGGTTAAGTTTGAGTTCTTCTTCTTCTTCGTCAGGCTCTACGACTTCCAGTGGAATGTCTTGGCCTTCTCAACCAGTTTACACCACTTCTTCCTATCTTGTGCAGTAGATTTCAAATAAAAAATCCCCATCTCTCTCAAATTCTCAATTACGTCATCTTCCCATCGATCCTTGGGTCTTCCCCTTGGTCTTGTTCCCTGTGGCTTCCAATTCAAAATATCATTCGGCAATCTTCCCTTTGGCATTCTTAGTGTATGTCCAAACCATTGTAATCTTTTGGATTTGATGAAACTAACTATATTTTCTTTATTATTCTTGAGGTATAATTCGTCATTCCTTCTCAACCTCCAAGTTCCATTTTCCTTTACTGAACCTAGCACTCTTCTAAATATTTTCCTCTCAAACGTTAATAGTCTTAATTTATCTGCTTCTTTCTGTACCCAGGTTTCAGCTCCATAACATATGATTGATCTTATTATTGCTGTATATAATTTGAATTTAACATTTTTTGATATTAATTTGCTTTTGAATGTATCGAAATTAGCAAAATATGCTTTATTCCCTTGCGATATCCTTGTTTTGATTTCTTCTTCAACAGTATTATTATCGTTTAGTATTGTGACTAGGTACTTAAAGGAGTTAATATGATCAATACAGTCATTATTTATAGTTAGTTCAGTCAAATTTGTTTTATTTCTCATACATCTTAAATATTTTGTTTTATTTAGATTGATTACAAGCCCATATTTTATACTTTCATTTTTCAATTTGTCAAAGGTTTCCAGTAGGGAATTTTTTGTTCTTGCTGATATTATTATATCATCAGCATATGCGTGACATTGTTTTAGTCTTGTTGAAATATTTCCTCTTAGATCAAGTTGTTTTAAGACCATATCCATTACTATACAGAATAATGTCGTAGATAAAGGATCTCCCTGTTTGACCCCAGAGTTTACTTCAATCGCATCGCTGAGTGCATTGGTACATTTTAATCTTACTTTGGTATCTATCCAGGTTAAAGCTATTAATTTTATTAATTTTTGAGGTATCTCATATTCACTTAGACTTTCAATTATTTTGTTTCGATGTACAGTATCAAAAGCTTGGGAGTAATCAACAAATATATTATGTAAGTTAATATTGTATTCGTGACATTTCTCAAAGATTTGTTTCATTACAAAGATATTGTCTATTGTTGATCTGTTTGGTCTGAATCGTGCTTGGGCCTCACTCATTTTCCCATCTATTATTTCTAAAAGTCTATTGTTTAATATAATTGCAAAAATCTTGTATGCTATGTTCAAGAGAGTTATAGGTCTGTAATTATTGCATAACAGTTTATCTCATTTCTTGAACACAGGACAGATACAACCTTCATTCCAGGTTGCTGGTATTTCTTCTTTATTCCAAATATTGAGTATTAGTTCATGTATTTTTTGTTTTAATGTTCGTCCTCCATGTTTAATTAATTCTGGTGGGATATTATCAGGACCAGCCGATTTATTTGATTTTAAATTTTGTATAATATAACATAGTTCGTTCCACGATGGAGGTTGTATTGATTGTGAGTTGGGAAAGTTTGGAGTTTCTGGTATAGTAATTCTTGTTTGATTATCTTTGTGAAAGATTTCTGTGAAATATTCTTTCCATCTTCGAAGAATTTGTTCTTTTTGTGTTAGGATATTACCTTCATTATGTCTGCATAATAAAGAACCTGCTTTGTATTTTTGGAAACTCTTTACATCTTTGAAGAAATTCCTGGTTTCATTTTTCTTATAATTTAGTTCTATTGAATTGAGTTTCATATTAAGCCATGTTCGTTTTTTCTTCTTACATAACTTATTTGCTTCGTTCCTTTTGATTTTATAACTTTCTTGATTCATTCTTGTGTTCATTAGTAATTTTTTCTGCCTTGCTTCATTCTTCTGTTTTATGGCTTCTTTACATTCTTCATCCCACCATTCGTTGCGTGGTTGGACTTCTTGTTTCATTATGGTGACATTAGCTGATTCTTTAATTGCTTGTTGTATTGAGTTCCATTCTTCGTTAATATCATCTTTTTCATCTAATTTAATCAGATTTTCATATAACGTCTTACAATATCCTTTTAATTTAGCAGCATTCTGTAAATTATTTTGATTCCATTTAATATTTATCTCCTGTTTCTTTTTGTTTTTATAGATGGTTGGTAATGATTGTTTCATTATCACTTTCACTAAAAAGTGATCTGAATCTATATTTGGTCCTCTGAGGGATCTTACATCTTCTATCAGTTCATGTTTATTACCATTAGTCAGAACATGATCAATTTGGTTTATGGTATTGTTATTAGGTGATTGCCATGTACCCTTGTGTATTTCTTTATGTTGAAATTGTGTACTCATGACTTTAAGGTTGTTCATAGTTGCAAAATCACATAGCAGTTCACCATTTGTGTTAGTTTGTTCATGAAGAGTATGTTTTCCAGTTACTGAACTGAATGATTCTTCTTTGCCTAATTTGGCATTGAAGTCTCCAAGCACTATCACTGTGTCGCTTGCAGGTATTTTGTCCATTACATTTTGTACTACATTGTAAAAAAATTCTTTAGTTTCGATATCTTTATCTTCAGTTGGTGCATAACAATTTACTAGTGTAAAATTATTATATTTTCCCATAATGCGCAGTTTGCTTACTCTTTCATTAATATGAACAAAATCTATAACATGATTCTGCAATTTCTTCATGACTAAAAAACCTGTTCCAGCTTGTCCGATTTTGTTTTCAGTTCCAGAGTAATACAATGTATAATCTTGTTTGTTGATTATTCCGCTTTGAGCCCACCTTATCTCTTGTAAGGCTATTATATTGAGATTGGTTCTTCTGATTTGATCGACTAATTGTTGTAATTTTCCGGGTTTTAATAAAGTTTTGACATTCCAAGTACCTAACGCTAGTTTATTCATAGTCCTTTTTCTCTGCTGTGGTCGACTTCTTTGTTTCTGTCCGGCTGTACTTCGTTGAGATGATGTAGCGGGAAAGCTTTTCACAGTGATAGGTTGCTGGCTTAACGCCCAACCCCCAGTTCGGAGGACCAGGTCATTTGATTTCGGGGTTTCCGTCCCCTAGATCAGTTGCTTTCACTACAGCTGTTGAGCCTGATCTACCCATCTGGATTGCTTCTTAGTCTGATCACTCACCTTTGGCCTGTCCAGCTTGGTAGTAGCTACTGCCCAAAGGATCATTGTGATTCACAAGCACCCCCACCAACGACAAGGTCTTGCAATCCCTAGGAGGTGAAGTTTGAGTTCAGGTTAGGTTAAAGTTAGGTACAGGTTAGGTTAGGGTTTGGTTCAGATTAGGTTAGGTTTAGTTTAGGTTCAGTTTAGGTGCATCATAGGTTCAGGTCAGGTACAATTTAGGTTGTGGGTAGGTTATGATTTGTTTCAAGGTTGGTTCAGGTGATGTTCAGGTTAGATTATTGTTGGGTTAAGGTTAGGTTCAGGTTAGGTTAATGTTAGTTCAGGTTAGGTTCAATTTAAGTTGAGATTAGGTTCAGGTTAGAGTAAGGTTTGGTTAAGATTAAGTCAGTTTATATTAAAGTTAGATTAGGTCCAGGTTAGGTCTCATTAAGTTCAAGTTAGGTTAATGTTGTATTCAGGTTTGGTTCAGGTTAAGTTTAATTTGTGTCAGTTTAGGTTCAGGTTAGGTTCAGATTATTTTAGATTGGGTTAAGTTATGTTCGGTTATGTTTGAATAGATTTTGTTCGGTTAGGTTAATTTAGGTTATGTTAGATTAGATTAGGTTACCTTCGGTTCGGTCAGGTCCGGTCAATATAGATCATGCTCGGTCAGGTGGGGTCAGTTAGGTCAGTATAGTACAGGTCTTGTCATTGAAGCGTCCAGAAAGCTATTTTTTCACGTTTCCACTACGCAGGATCATTTTTAATGGTTTTAGGAGTTGAATATCATATCTCTCTTATAGCCTATGTTCATCCTGGGAATCTCTTCAACATTTTGCAAAAAAAAACATCAATATCGGATGAACGGTATGACAGCGCATAAAATACGAACAAACAAACACTCATTAAATTTTATATATATGATATCACTAATTTATTACTGAGTTAAATAAACATCTACATGAATGTCTGATGTCGTGAAGTTCTTGCAAATTAAAACAACTAATACAAATTGCAAGCAGAAATGACAAAATGGAAACTAACTTAATTTCCAGAACCTCAATTCAGACAATCTCCTAGATCGTTATTTTGGCCAATATTAAATTAAAAAGTGCACCATACGCGACACAACTATAATTTTAAATTTGGAATATCGCAGTTCTGTTATTCCTGTAAGTTTTTATGTTTTTGTAAATAAATTAAATTTCTATTTTCATATTTATTCTTGTTTAATATACAAACGTACTTCACTGACACAAATCATCCAGAAGTATTATTTTAAATTTCTTAATAATTTCGTCCTTAAATTAGGCCTATATGTAGCTTCGGCTTATGGAGGAAATGACTGAGAAAGAAAATGAATGGCAGACTCAGTTCATCGTGAATGACACTAGGTCCACTTGCTTAGAGAATGTCATAGTGTGCTTTTGTATACCTCACATTTGTAATGGCGTCCTACTAAAGAAATTCTTACGATTTCTTCATATTGTGGTATGATATGGCTACAATACTTGGAAAATAATATAACCAACAATAAGACAATGTTGCTGTGTTACAGAATGCTGACAATGGGATAACAAAACAAATGTACCAGAAGATGATAGCTCCTGATCCCAAGAACATTCCGTCTACAAGTCTGGAAGGTCTGCAGCGCGTGTGCTCGACGAAATATGCTTTCTGGACGAGCGTAGAGGAATTGAAGCGAGTTGGCGACGCCGTGGATTGCAACATTGCAATTCTACCTAAATACAGTTACATGTTCAACTTAGCTTACGTCATCAGGGACCATAATCCTTACAGGAAATTTCTCAATTTTCTGTGAGTATAGGCCTATATGTCCGTCACAATTATCATTTTAATGTATGTTTACACAGGAATGGTAAGGAATTCTACGTTTCTATAGCAAAACATAAGAATCAGTAGCTGTTGGATCTAACTAAGTAGGCATATACACTGCTCAAAACAATTAGAGGAACACTTGTAATAAATTGAATAAGTCATTGTTTTTTAAAGCTGTGATGCTGAAAGTAGGACAATATGTAAATTGAATTATTCATTTTATCATTGGATACAAATTTTAAAGATCCATGGCCTCAATATAGAGACATTACCTCAAATAACAAATATAGAGATTTTTTTTTTATTTTGGAATGCACTGGCCACTTCTAATTGGTAAGCTTCCTGATGTTGCTATAGTGACGAATGTTGATTATTGTCTTGTTTATTGAAGTCTCTGACAAAATGAGGCATTTAAATGAGTTTGAAGTGTATCATGCTCTACATATTTTACGACAAGGTCAATCTCTGCGACAAGTAGCTAGAGAACTTGGGGTTTCTCCTTCCGTGGTGTCCAGGTTACGCAACAGGCACAGAGAGACAGGTCAGTATTGTAGAAGACGTGGCCAGGGCCGTAAATTTAAAACAAGCCCCCAGGATGACAGATACGTTGTTCTTTCCGATCTTCGACAGCGTACAAAAACTGCAAAAGACCTGCAGAATGACCGTCATATGGCTTCCGGAATCCGGGTTTCAGACCAAACCATAAGGAACAGATTAAGGAAAGAGAATATTCGTCCAAAAAGGCCCGTTAAAAAACCATGCTTAACAAATGGGCATAAGGCAGCAAGACGTACGTATGCTGAAAACCATGCTGATTGGAACCTGAACCAGTGGGAGTCTGTGCTCTTCTCGGACGAATCCAGGTATCGTCTTACACGTTGTGATGGTCGATTGAGGGTGTGGGGACGGCCAGGAGAAAGATTTTCTGCAGAGGCTGTACAGGAAATTCATAGATTCGGAGGAGGTTCCATAATGGTGTGGCCGGAGTTATGTACAACAATCGTACGGACCTTGTACTTGTTCCCCAGCGACTGAATGCTCTCCGGTATATCGAGCACGTTCTGGAAGAGCATGTAGTACCTGCTGCCATTTGAGTAGGCCCTGGATTTCTGTTTATGCAGGATAATGCCAGGGCACATTTTGCGGCTGTCACCAGGGATTTCCTGAGGAGGAATGAAATTGAGGTAATGGAATGGTCAGCGGTCAGCCCAGACCTCAACCCTATTGAACACTTGTGGGATCTTCTAGACAGGAAGGTCAGGAACCGACATCAAGCTCCACAAACTCTGCAGCAACTTGGAGATGCTCTGAAGGAGGAATGGGAGAATATCCCGCAAGAGGAAATCCAGAATCTTATTGGGAGCATGCCACGAAGGTGCCAAAGTGTCATCGAATGTCGTAGAGGCCATACACGATACTAACTCTATATAAAGAGTGTTTAACTTTGAAAAATAATCACAAGATTCAATTGCTTACATAGCGGAATTATTTGAAATGTTAATTGTCAGTGTTATTCATTTGTTTTTACTGATATGAGCAATAAATAAATAAATAACCACAAATAATGTACTTTATTAATTTCATGTTTGTACCTTTATCCAATGAAAAAATATTTGCATATTTCATAGTGTTCCTCTAATTGTTTTGAGCAGTGTATATTTAACATGTAATTTGTATTGTACATTAGTTAAGAACTCTACATACAGATAATTAATTTAGGCTGTTGAAATGATTTGTTCTTCTTCGTAATTTAGTCTCTGACGTTAACGTGCCCCACGCCACCCAGAACTTACAGTGACATAACTTGTAGGGAGTAGGGCCTTAAACTTTAGACCAGACGCATAATTTCTTATCACGCAAGGAAGTGAATGAGTCATCTGAGAAAACACCAACATTTTAAAACGAAACAAACAATTAATTCACAGATTCATACTGTTGATGATTATGATGATCAGATAAATTGAGAGGGATATTTGAGTCTTAAAATTTCCTGACATTTGTCTTACAAGTGAAGAAATCGCCGTAAAATTATAACATTGCCCAGGAAATTTGTCCCGTCGGGGAACCGACTTGCGGCCACTGCATACGAGAAGTGCTACCCCGGGACTAGCTCTGGACATAATCATATACATTAATATTTTAAAATGGTAAATAAATAATTTTAGCCTATTTTGGCCACTTATATTCAGTAACATTGCATAATTTATTGTTTCGATATTTATGTACCTTATTTTATTTTTTATATAAACTTCTTCATATTATTTTCTTGTGTTATTGAGGAATCTTATTTTGAAACTTGCTCCGAAATTAGCATTTTTTGCTTTGTTTCATCAGCATTTATTTATTAGTGTTCTGCCCAAGGCAGGGCTTTTACTCTAATCATAGCATTTTCATGCTGTTCTTGCAGCTTTACTGTGGAATTACAGCTGTTGTAGCTTCCTCTTGCTTTCTAAAACGACAGAAGGTGATATGATGATAATGATGATTGTGGAGGTGGCCAAATGATGTTCGAGGACCGTTTGGGCCTTAACGCTTCCTGATATCTGTCTTATAGCTTAGGAAATCCCCGAAAAATCCTTACCCAGGAAGCTTTTTCTGACCGGGAATCGAACTGGAGCCCGCAACTGTACGATTATAATGTAACTCACCAGTGTATATTACTCTGTGGAACAACTCCTCGTGACCACGGGCACTTTCTCATTCCAAGGTCAATGCAGTTCATAAAAAACTGCGCAGATCTGGTTTAACAAGTGGACCTCCGAATTGTTAGGTTAAATATGAATTACTTCTGATAATAAACAATGCTCCTATCGTCTGACGACTAGCGTGTAAAACCCGAGAACACTGGCCAAGAGGGGTTTTGATGCCCTTGATATAAGATTAATTTCGGATATATTTATGCTCACAATTCATGAAACTATCAATGATTTTGGAAGATTTGCTCTATTTTTTTTAAATTTTAATTTTAATTTTACACTACAAAATTCAGAAAATATGAAAAAAAATATATAACAGATACATTTATGATGCCAATTTTTTTTTAAAAATTAGTATGCACTGACGTAAATAGAAAGAAAAATATCGAAAACCCATGTTATACTTCAGTGAAACGCCTTTTATAAGATTTTCTTCTATAATATTTTTGGGGACAATCTCTTTTAAAAGACCAGCAGTAGTCTGCCATCATGTGACGGGCCCATCTACCCTGATATATTTCCTCCATTACTTTTAGATCCTAGTGAAAGCGCACAGTTGAACTAAAAGTATATAAAACTGGTACATAAAACGGATGCGAAACTGGACTCTTACTTTAAGGGAGGAGAGGAGATTGCGTGTATTTGAGAATAAAATTCTTATGAAGATTTTTTGGCCTAAGGGAGATGAACAGACAGGTGAATGGAGAAAACAACACAATAGTGAGATACATGATATGTATAGGAAACCAGATATAATATAAGAACAGTTAAGTCTCATAGACTGCGATGGGCAGGGTATATGACACATAATTCAGATAGGAAAACCAGATGGAAAAGGCCCAGTTGGTAGACCAGAAATGATGTAGGAGAATAACATTATCCATCATTTGAGGGAAGTAGATTATACAGCGGATGATTGGAAAATATTAGCTCAGGATAGGGATGTATGGAGAGCTTATGTCCGCGCTACCATGAACCTACGGGTTCGATAGGGCCAGTGAGTTGGTTAGTTAGTTATTAATATTTACTTCCAGTCCCAATGTCTTAGTGTTACTCAATAGTGTGTGCGTGTTGGTGTTTAGTATCTCCTCGCTATCGCCCAGGAGTACTACATCATTATCATAAACAAACTTAATAAAAGTAAAGATAAGAATGTGAATGGATGAGGAGTCACTGGTGAGGATTGTAACGAAATCAGAAATACTCCAGGAATGTTCGAAAGAGCAACTTTTTGAACAGTACCTATTATCTGTTTCTGAAGCGAACATGAATAAATAGATTTCATTTTTTGTATTTTTAAATCGAGCCTCCTCTACTAAGTGTAGAGTTATATAACATTAGTTGATTTTCATTTATCATTATTATTATTATTAGTATTATTATTATTATTATTATTATTATTATTATTATTATTAGTATTATTATTATGTCTGACCGGCTTAACTCTGTTAGTTTTTTAGCATTACAATTTTTTTCTGATGGGAGGGAGCTGGCCTACCGTATCAATTCCCAACCTGGAGGACCAGGAATTTTTTTTTTTCCAGGTGTCCATCCTTAGATCAGTTGCTTTCACTACAGCTAAGAGCCTGATCTGCCCTATAGGAAGAATTTGGCAGAAAAGATAAGACGAAATGATCCCCTCGGTCTCGAATACTCTAATACCATCGGGGTCAGAAAACAACAAGTGTTCAGTCCAGCAAGACTGGATAGGAAAGATAAAAAAGATATATAGTATGGAAGTGGAAGTAATACCATATCGGTCAATATCTCACAATGCAGACCAGTAGCCCGTCCCGTCCGTTCACAACATAAGTTATACGTATAAGTTATATGATTAATAACAGCTGCACCACGTGAAGGTGGGATTGGACACTAGGAAGTTGTGCAGGTCGGTTCCTCTAAGTCTTACAATTTAAAGCAAATTAGAGGCTCTCCTTCCTCTTAGCATTTTCCTTTTTACAATATAAAAATAAAGAGGACAGTTTCCATGACTTGTTAACAACTCTGTACAACTTGGATAGTTTAGAGAATGAGAGCACGTCATATCTGTATAAGAAAAGGTTTGGTGATCAGTTACTAATCTCTACATTTGACAATCCTCAGAACGAATACAACTATATAGTGAAAAGTATTCATCGGGCGGCAAAAGTAGCTTTAGGAGAAGCAAATAGAGAAATAAGTAAATTCAAATATTTTTGGAATGAGGACTTAGCAAAAGAAATAGCAAACACAAAAAAAAAAATATTTAATTTGGTTGAATACCAAAGATCTGAAAGACAAAATACAATATAAAGAAGCTCAAGCAAGAGTTAGAAAGAGAATTACGGAAGCTAAAAATCAGAGCTGGGAACAAAATTGTTTAAAAATTCAAACATGTATTGGAGGAAAATGAAGAACTAAATCTTGGAGAATTTAAAAAAAATTAGAAATAAAAGAAGTGGACAAACACATGTACAAACAATACCTATGACTGAATGGAAAAATTATTTTAAAACATTACTATCAGAAAACAGGGTATTTAATTTAGATCACGTTCAAAATATTCCAGAAATAAATGAAAATGAACATATACAAATGGACATAGAGGGTATTAGAATGAATATTCAATCATTAAAAAATAAAAGAGCTAGTGGTCTAGGAGGAATACCAGCGTAACTATTAAAACATGGATCCGACCATTTATTTGAACGACTGAGAAAATTATTTACAAAATTTATGAATGGTGAAAAAGTTCCTGAAGAATGGAAACTAGGATATATTTCTACAATCCATAAAAAAGGAAAAAAAGACCAATGTGAAAATTATAGAGGTATAACAGTGACAAGTACTATGAGTAGACTCTATGGACGTATACTAAAATATTATTTGGAAAAAAAAAACTATAGTGGTATGGAATTAAAGGAACAGTCAGGATTTATAGCAGGTCGTTCCACAACCGACAATTGATTTTGCATTACTCAGGTAATAGAACAGAAAATGCAATATGGACAACTTTTGCACCTACTATTTGTAGATCTTGAGAAAGCATACGACAATGTCCCTATAGAGAAACTATGGATTGCTTTAAGACGTATGGGAATTAAGACTATAATAATTAAAGCTATACAAAATTTATATGGCAATTGCATATCTAAAATTAAAATTGGCAGTAAATTGTCACAAGGTTATACGATAAATAAAGGTCCTATTTCAAACAACAAAACTTTATACTACTTACATTTTGCAGATGATCAATTGTTAATTGCACAATATTATGAAGATTTAGAATATATGACTACAAAATTAAAAGAAGAATACGAAAAATGGGGATTAATTTTGAACAAGAAAAAAAATACGAGTATTTATCATTTGGTGAACCAGAAAAAAACTTAATTTTGGAGACTGGAGAAACAATAAAATCACATATTTAGGAATTAAAATAAACAAAAATGGGAGTTATGAAGAGGAAATAAGAAGGAGAAATAATAAGGAAAATTTGTAGTTGTTTTGCTCAATGGAATATTGTGGGATAAAAATATAGGTAATAAAAATAAAATGAATATATATCATACAATTGTTAAAAGCATCATTACTAATGGAGCAGAGTTTTGGCCATTTACAACAAAACAAATAATTATCTTTTGGTAACGGAAATGGATTTTATACGAAGGGCAGCAAGAATTTCCTGAAGAGAAAAAATTAGGAATCTCAGTTATAATGGAGAAAATGAAGATTGAAAACACTATTTTAGATTATATTAAAACTTAGCAATTAAGATGGTACGGACATGTCCAGCGAATGGAAGAGGATCGGCTACCAACATCTGTTTTCAAATGGAAAACTCAAGGAAGACGAGGCAGATGGAGACCTAAAACCTCCTGGAGTCAGGGAATATGTTTATACATGAAGGAGAAACATCTATAACCAGGAGATTGGATGGACCTACAAAATTGGCTATTAAGAATCGGACGATGTCAAAGATATTAATCAACCAATGATCTATCTATCTATCTATCTATCTATCATTATTATTATTATTATTATTAATTATTTCTGAGTGTTTATATATTTACTGTAATATCTGTATGGATAACGAATTTGATTTCCTTTACTATTATTCCAGTGTCATGTCAAACAATAGTGGGTTTTAATTTAATCATTAATTTGTTTGTTAATTGTGTTATGCCTTTCCCTCATGTTTTTACCAAGCTTCGCGTCATAATACTTGATGCTACATTCATACAGTATTATTTTAACCTGAAGTAATGGTTACGCTAATGCATATATAGCCTTTTTATTTCGTCCTTCTGAACCATGCGATTTTCACTTACGAATACTTACTGTAGTGCTGTACAGTATTCTTACTTTTACACTAGTATAGAATATTGTCATTTATTACTTTCGTTGATCATACTAAAAAATTCCACAGTATTATATACTAACTTTCCGAACATCTTACACAATATAGAAAGAATATTAAAAATAAACGGTCAGCACGTCTGAGGTTTGAACCTTGAATCTCTCTTTCCGAACGAACGATATTTCATACCTGGTGTTCTTAAGATAATGTTGACATAATATCTGCGTCTGCCCAGGGGAACGATTTGTTGACAGATGTTGGAAGAAGGACACTTCAATGTTTCTTAAAATATCTAGGAATTAAAGAAAATAAAACCTTGGGCAAGGTTCGTTGACGCCCTACTGTCCGTATCAAAGGAGTAATAATTATACAGGAATAGTGAAAGAAATATGATGATTATGCAGCTATCTGAAGTCCTTGAAGTAGGAACAGGCGGTGTCATTTAGAAGTACAAAGTGGATCATCATTTGAGAGAATAACCATCGGTATATATGGCCACATTCCTGAGACGAAGTTGGGAGCTGGTACTGGTTACTGGCCATGGACTAGTTCACTTAATAGCCAGAAGTTTACGTCGTACCCAACCAAGAAGCCTCGACGCACTGGTCAACAAATTTGTGTGTCGCTACTGAGAACAATTGGAATTGAATAGCGACCAGGATCTCATCTTAGATTCCCATCTAATGAAGGAAATGCTGTTACGCCTAGGGGTACATAAGACCTGGACTACCCCACCCATCTGATGGGAAGGTAGACCGTAACATGAAGAATACACAAAGAGGTTTCGCGTCATCAAATAGACTAGTCGCAAGGATTACACAATTCTTCCTGTCATACCTGTGCATCTTCTCACGACAACACCGGATGGTAAGTTGCGGCTGCCTTGCGACCTACATTTTGGTACTCCACCTAATGCGACAAATACGTATGGGTATTGAGAGAGCTCATCAGCACCTAAAACTCTCCCGTGACAAGATATAAGTGCATTATGATCGACGAACCAACTGTGCGTTATTCAAAGATAGCGTAGTAGAGTGTACCGTATGTACCCGGACGAAAGGAAGCTGCAATGTTCCTGGAGTGGCGAAGAAAAACATGAAAGCGGTCTACAGGATTCAATGTTAACTTGGAGGGAAGATGGCGTTTCATGTGGATCGACTGGTGTCATATATAGGAGGTTCTCACGACGAACATCACTGACACGAAGTGAAGTGTGAAGGATTAATAATACTTTGTTTATTCTGGCAGAGTTAAGGCCATAAGTCCCTCTCTTCCACTCAACCAGCACAAATACAAATAAATATTCGACAAAGGTCAACATGATTTTTGTCTCATGAGTTGTACTTAATGCAGTTTTTTTATCGTGTTTTCAAATATGTATTGGGAATTTCTCCATCGTCCACAGTTTTTTTATTTAAATTTCAATAAATGGATTTAAATAATCATTTTTTAATAAATGTTTTTTCGTCCATTTGTCCATTGTAAAATAAAACCAAATAATCTAACTCAAATTATTTCAGCTATGGAAAAGAGATATAAGGCAAATGGAATCCTAATATGCTGGCCGATTATTGTTGGACCATCAAGAGGGACGCTCCACAGGCGAAATATAGCAGAAAATCATCATTTCTTACTTTTTAGGTAAGACCGAACTTTCGAATATTGTGTGGCTACGAATGTAGAAATATTAAAGTGTTTGAAAATATAAATGCCTGTCTCTCGAAAACCTTGCGTGATGGAGAAAATCTGATATCATATTTGAATTCAGGAAAAAAAACTACTTTCCGAATCACATATTGTTCTTTCTGGAGAAAAAAAAGTTTCTTTTCGTTGCTCAGTGTTATCCGTTACTCACCCTTTTATTTAACGGTGCGGCAGAATCTCTTTTTAAGTCATCCAGGATCGAGCTCTCTAGAGCATCATTCTGGCGAAATCAATTACGAGATACGTCTATTCGGAAGTTTCCACTCGAGAAAAGTTTAAAATAACGACCAGATTATTCCTACCCCCCCCAATATATAAGTATGTTTTGCTCGGTCGTGAACCACCTGAAGAGAAAAGACAAGAAGACGTCCTAAGTGAAACTGTCAGTGAGTATAAAGAACTGAGAAATAAAATAATTTATGAAAGGAGAATTCATTAGCAGGAAATTATTTGTGTGTATAAAGTGAAAGAATGTGAAATAGATAGATAAAATTTCGGAATTCTGTAGGCCTATAAGCATTTGTGAAGATAATTTCATCAATATCGCCCACCAGAAGAAAGTACTACGCTCTGTAGAAATTAATGTTTTAATACACTTTAATTGTGTTCAGGTACCTAAATCATAGAACTGAGAGTCTTACTAATATTAATATATTATTATTATTATTGTTATTATTATTATTATTATTATCATCATCATCATCATCATCATCATTGTTATTAATACGAATAACAGATAACAAGTGCTAAATTAAGATGTGTAGAAAGGCATTCAGAAAAATCGCAGACATCGAAAGGTCTACTACAAGGATGTTGCTAACACCAATGTTGTTCAAAATATATTTTGACAATTTTACAAAGAATTGGTCAAGAAACCGCAAATATATGGGAATTCAAAGTGAAAATAATTATTACCTCCACCATTTACTATTCGCAGATGATCAGGTGATGAATGCTCAGGATCCCGATGATGCATCTTTCGTGTTAACAAAATTAGAGATAGCATACAAAAAATGGGGATTACAAATAAATTATAACAAAACAGAATATATTTCATTAGATACAACAGATGACTTATAATGTAATTCAGGAGGAATAGGCCTACGTAATGTTAATCAATATACGTGGGCTGTAACAAAAATTGTGGCAAATTGCTGTAGAAGCGAAACCAGACGGACTTAAATGTTGTAACCTCATGTTAATATATGTCTGACATATATCACATTAAATTGACTCTTCCGCACGTCTCATAGCGCATGTGCTTTAGAGAGAGAAAGTTAGTCTCCTCTGAGATGCCGCTCTAAGCTGTTATGTTTCGCCATTTTACATAGCAGAAACAGCGATATTGATTGAACATTTAATGTGTCATGGCCATAGAGCACGGCAATGTCATGAAGGTCTTGTGGAAGCATATTGGGAAGACGGCATTAACATACAGGACTGCCCAGACGCATACGACACAGGTGACCTGTACCATCGCTGGAAGTGGGAAGTGCTTTTCCATTTACCACATTCCCTGGACTTAAGCCCCTGTGATTATGATTAGAACCATAAGATGAAGGAACCACTTCGTGACATTCGATTCGAGACTGTTCCCGATATACTGCCTGCATTAAGGCAATCCATCAGACATATCAACAGAACAGAATCTACTACAGGAATACTACATCTTCCACATCACTGGCAACCAGTTGTAGACCACTTCGTGACATTCGATTCGAGACTGTTCCCGATATACTGCCTGCATTAAGGCAATCCATCAGACATATCAACAGAACAGAATCTACTACAGGAATACTACATCTTCCACATCACTGGCAACCAGTTGTAGACCACTTCGTGACATTCGATTCGAGACTGTTCCCGATATACTGCCTGCATTAAGGCAATCCATCAGACATATCAACAGAACAGAATCTACTACAGGAATACTACATCTTCCACATCACTGGCAACCAGTTGTAGACCACTTCGTGACATTCGATTCGAGACTGTTCCCGATATACTGCCTGCATTAAGGCAATCCATCAGACATATCAACAGAACTATAACAGAACAGATCTACTACAGGAATACTACATCTTCCACATCACTGGCAACCAGTTGTAGACCACTTCGTGACATTCGATTCGAGACTGTTCCCGATATACTGCCTGCATTAAGGCAATCCATCAGACATATCAACAGAACAGAATCTACTACAGGAATACTACATCTTCCAACATCACTGGCAACCAGTTGTAGACCACTTCGTGACATTCGATTCGAGACTGTTCCCGATATACTGCCTGCATTAAGGCAATCCATCAGACATATCAACAGAACAGAATCTACTACAGGAATACTACATCTTCCACATCACTGGCAACCAGTTGTAGACCACTTCGTGACATTCGATTCGAGACTGTTCCCGATATACTGCCTGCATTAAGGCAATCCATCAGACATATCAACAGAACAGAATCTACTACAGGAATACTACATCTTCCACATCACTGGCAACCAGTTGTAGACCACTTCGTGACATTCGATTCGAGACTGTTCCCGATATACTGCCTGCATTAAGGCAATCCATCAGACATATCAACAGAACAGAATCTACTACAGGAATACTACATCTTCCACATCACTGGCAACCAGTTGTAGACCACTTCGTGACATTCGATTCGAGACTGTTCCCGATATACTGCCTGCATTAAGGCAATCCATCAGACATATCAACAGAACAGAATCTACTACAGGAATACTACATCTTCCACATCACTGGCAACCAGTTGTAGACCACTTCGTGACATTCGATTCGAGACTGTTCCCGATATACTGCCTGCATTAAGGCAATCCATCAGACATATCAACAGAACAGAATCTACTACAGGAATACTACATCTTCCACATCACTGGCAACCAGTTGTAGACCACTTCGTGACATTCGATTCGAGACTGTTCCCGATATACTGCCTGCATTAAGGCAATCCATCAGACATATCAACAGAACAGAATCTACTACAGGAATACTACATCTTCCACATCACTGGCAACCAGTTGTAGACCACTTCGTGACATTCGATTCGAGACTGTTCCCGATATACTGCCTGCATTAAGGCAATCCATCAGACATATCAACAGAACAGAATCTACTACAGGAATACTACATCTTCCACATCACTGGCAACCAGTTGTAGACCACTTCGTGACATTCGATTCGAGACTGTTCCCGATATACTGCCTGCATTAAGGCAATCCATCAGACATATCAACAGAACAGAATCTACTACAGGAATACTACATCTTCCACATCACTGGCAACCAGTTGTAGACCACTTCGTGACATTCGATTCGAGACTGTTCCCGATATACTGCCTGCATTAAGGCAATCCATCAGACATATCAACAGAACAGAATCTACTACAGGAATACTACATCTTCCACATCACTGGCAACCAGTTGTAGACCACTTCGTGACATTCGATTCGAGACTGTTCCCGATATACTGCCTGCATTAAGGCAATCCATCAGACATATCAACAGAACAGAATCTACTACAGGAATACTACATCTTCCACATCACTGGCAACCAGTTGTAGACCACTTCGTGACATTCGATTCGAGACTGTTCCCGATATACTGCCTGCATTAAGGCAATCCATCAGACATATCAACAGAACAGAATCTACTACAGGAATACTACATCTTCCACATCACTGGCAACCAGTTGTAGACCACTTCGTGACATTCGATTCGAGACTGTTCCCGATATACTGCCTGCATTAAGGCAATCCATCAGACATATCAACAGAACAGAATCTACTACAGGAATACTACATCTTCCACATCACTGGCAACCAGTTGTAGACCACTTCGTGACATTCGATTCGAGACTGTTCCCGATATACTGCCTGCATTAAGGCAATCCATCAGACATATCAACAGAACAGAATCTACTACAGGAATACTACATCTTCCACATCACTGGCAACCAGTTGTAGACCACTTCGTGACATTCGATTCGAGACTGTTCCCGATATACTGCCTGCATTAAGGCAATCCATCAGACATATCAACAGAACAGAATCTACTACAGGAATACTACATCTTCCACATCACTGGCAACCAGTTGTAGACCACTTCGTGACATTCGATTCGAGACTGTTCCCGATATACTGCCTGCATTAAGGCAATCCATCAGACATATCAACAGAACAGAATCTACTACAGGAATACTACATCTTCCACATCACTGGCAACCAGTTGTAGACCACTTCGTGACATTCGATTCGAGACTGTTCCCGATATACTGCCTGCATTAAGGCAATCCATCAGACATATCAACAGAACAGAATCTACTACAGGAATACTACATCTTCCACATCACTGGCAACCAGTTGTAGACCACTTCGTGACATTCGATTCGAGACTGTTCCCGATATACTGCCTGCATTAAGGCAATCCATCAGACATATCAACAGAACAGAATCTACTACAGGAATACTACATCTTCCACATCACTGGCAACCAGTTGTAGACCACTTCGTGACATTCGATTCGAGACTGTTCCCGATATACTGCCTGCATTAAGGCAATCCATCAGACATATCAACAGAACAGAATCTACTACAGGAATACTACATCTTCCACATCACTGGCAACCAGTTGTAGACCACTTCGTGACATTCGATTCGAGACTGTTCCCGATATACTGCCTGCATTAAGGCAATCCATCAGACATATCAACAGAACAGAATCTACTACAGGAATACTACATCTTCCACATCACTGGCAACCAGTTGTAGACCACTTCGTGACATTCGATTCGAGACTGTTCCCGATATACTGCCTGCATTAAGGCAATCCATCAGACATATCAACAGAACAGAATCTACTACAGGAATACTACATCTTCCACATCACTGGCAACCAGTTGTAGACCACTTCGTGACATTCGATTCGAGACTGTTCCCGATATACTGCCTGCATTAAGGCAATCCATCAGACATATCAACAGAACAGAATCTACTACAGGAATACTACATCTTCCACATCACTGGCAACCAGTTGTAGACCACTTCGTGACATTCGATTCGAGACTGTTCCCGATATACTGCCTGCATTAAGGCAATCCATCAGACATATCAACAGAACAGAATCTACTACAGGAATACTACATCTTCCACATCACTGGCAACCAGTTGTAGACCACTTCGTGACATTCGATTCGAGACTGTTCCCGATATACTGCCTGCATTAAGGCAATCCATCAGACATATCAACAGAACAGAATCTACTACAGGAATACTACATCTTCCACATCACTGCCAACCAGTTGTAGACAATGCTGAGTACTATATTGTAGAAGTTTCACAGGTCTGTCACTTGTTTACTAGTAATAAATAAATAGTTGCCACTATCAAAGTTACAACAATATTTAGGATATTTAGGATATTGCATTTTAGATAAAAATTAGAATTCAACTATAGAAATTCAAAGAAGAATAAATGATGGAAGAATAATCATTGGTATGTTGACCTCAGTGCTTTGGAATAGAAATATAATGTACAGAACGAAAAAAAAAAACTATATGTTTCAAGCTCCGTTACAGAACATTTTACTATACTCGTCCGAAACATGGACAGTAAGTAGACAACAAACCAACATATTGTTAGCAGTATAAATAGATTTTTGGAGGTGATCGACAAGAATTTAAAGACAGAATACAGAGAGTCAGAAACAGCACAATAGTATGAATTATGCAAGTTGGCAAAAATATTAGAAAAAATAGAAAAAAAACGTTTGGAATGGTATGGACACCTAATACGAATGGAAGAAGATACAAAACCAAAGACGATTCTTGATTGGAAAGCTAATGGATGAAATGGAAGAGGAAGACCAAGAGAAAGCTGGATAGATGGAGAGAGAAGATATTTGTTAGCTAGAGATTTAAGGGAAGAAGATGCTTTAGAAAATAACATCTGGTGACAACTCACTTTCAGTTCAAGGAGAACCACTGTATTGTGCAAAATTCCTAATAAAGAATGATAATAATAATAATAATAATTATTATTATTATTATTATTATTATTATTATTGATTTCGATTGGGCCTATAGGAATATTTAACGTAATTAGGATATTTATTTTCTTTCGATCTCATAATGTACTTATTCTTAATCTGTGGCGATCTCTTCTCCTTTCTGTTCCTGTGGTCCATTATTTTTTGCTTCTTATCATTGGTCAATTTGTCATTTATGAATCTAGATTAAACATATTTCTCTGTTTAGAATATCTTGTTGAACACTATCTGCAATATCAAAACACTTCTTTTCACCAAACCATTTTATAGTATCCAGTTTTAATTTATTATTCTTTCCCTAAACAACAATTTGCTTTGTCGGTGTGTTTTTATGTTTATAATATTTTAATCATCTTTTGTCCTCTCCGGCACGTTTTTCATTATAGTGTTGTGTAAGGGGTAGTGACGTGTGTATAACCTCTCCTACCGAATTCTCATCCTCACCTTCTCGTGGTACAACCCGTTTTCACAAACGAGGCTCTGAGGACCGAGTCACGGCGGTATAACCGTTCCATTGGGTACTGCGTAAATGCGGTATCCTAATGTCTGTCCAGAGACTAAAAGGTAGCAGCCCTACCACTGGACTACTTAGCGTTGGGCCAGTAACTCGTCCTAAGGATCTTCAAAACTACTTTCAAGTCTCAACACGAAAAAATCCAGAAGGAATTGAAATATGACGACCCACAGCAAACGAAGACCAGGACGTCCACGCAAAAGACTTTTGGATGGTATTTCTCTTGAGGCCGAAACAGGTCAACGAATTACCTAAATTCGTGAATGTACTATGATGATGATGATTATGTAATATAATTGTGTACACTTTTATCTCCTTATCGTTTCAGAGTCTTCGTTTTTCTACTTTAACTTGTGACACATAATTTTCTTTCAGTTTTAATTATCCATTACTTATTATTATTTTACAATATTATCATTATTGTTATGAATACTATTACTAACATTATTACTATTGTTGTTTTCCTACCTCCGCCAAATTGAGGAGCAGAACATTGCTATGCTCTTTCAAAACAGACTCCTTAAATTAGAGTGTAATATTTGTTAATTTTTTAGGATCACGAAGATGCAGTCTGGCGGTATACTGAAGAAAAACAAATTGGATTACTGGGCTGCCAATATTCCGAAAGCAGAGAACATCTGGACCAGTGTCAGTGTTGGCCAAGTATCGCCTCTGATCATCATTCTTACTGGAGGAATCGGGCTTTCTTTAATTTTTCTGTCTTTAGAAGTTGCCTTGAAATGTTTAAATGAACGTTACAAGCGCCGCAGATCTACATGTTCAGGTGCGACACACTAGTTATAAATATTATATACAAACAATTAATGTTTGTTTGTTTGTTTGTATGTTTGTGTGTTTATTTGTTTTTATTCATACTTTATGCGCTGCCATACCGTTGGGCCGATTTGTGATGGGTTCTTTTTGCAAAATGTTCAGGAGATTCCCGGGGTAAACATAGGCAATAAGAGAGTTGTGATACTCAACTCCTACACCCTTAAAAATCGTCCTTTGTAGTGGAAAACGTGAAAAACAGTAACTCATTGGACACTTAAATGGCTTATGCTGCCTAAACCACACTACACAAAATTAATGTACACAGCATTGCATATCACAAAAAGGTTTACAAAAAAGTCCAGGACAGCATATGTTTATCTCTTACGGATAACTCACAATAACCATTTTTATCTTTCATTGATACCAAGAGAATAATACCCATTCGGGTGAAACTTTCACCTTTGTTATTCGGAGCAAGAGTCCCGCGCCGTAGCAGAGTGGTTAAGGCAAGACGTCTTGGCGCAGAACTATGGGACTTACGGTGGTTCCAGTCTCCATGGTGCAAAAAAAAAATCTAATGGAATTTCAGTCAGTATGGGACCGGGTCACAGTGGGTCAGAAATTAAATCTAGCTGGAAAAATACTATTTTCACTCACCCTCATCAATTTATCTTTATTGTTGTCTCTCTAATATAATTGTTATATGACGGTTCTTAACTTACCTGCAAAGAAGGGTACAATTCCAATGTGAAAAAAGTAGCTCTTTGGACGCTTAGAAGGCTTACGCTGCCTACACCTTAAGAAATACACAAAATTAATGTAGGCCTACACAGAATTGAATATCTCAAAAAGCTCTACAAAAAAATCCCCGAGAGCATATGTTAATCCCTTACGGACAACTCACAATAACAATTTTTATCTTTCATCGATACCAAAAGTCCCGCGCCATAGCCGAGTGATTAAGGCAAAAGGTCTTGGCGCAGAACTACGGGACTTACGCTGGTTCGAGTCTCCCTGGGGGAAGAAATTTTTCTCATGGAATTTCGGCCAGTATGGAACCGGTGCACAGTGGGACAGAAATGAAATCTTGCTGGGGGGGGGATATTTTCACTCACCCTCATCAATTTACCTTTTTTTTTCATTCTGATATAATTTTTAAATTGTGGTTCTTAACTTATCTGCAAAGGAGGGTACAATTCTAGTGTGTATGAAGACAATATAAACATCGGAAGTTGTCGATGGTTGAGAACTCATTTGGTCTGTATCCCAGTTGTGTTATTACCGTTGTGTGTTCAAGTTTAGTATCTATTCTTCTTATTCCATATGGATACTTCACCTCAAGGTTTTGCAATTTTATTGATATTATTTAATGTTTTTCTGTATAAACTGATATTATGTTAAATGCATGTGGAATCATGGCTTCCAAGCACTGAAAAATTTACACAATCATCTTATTTTAAATTGAGCTACAAAGAAAACAGATCTGAACAATAGTACAAATTTTAGTTATAATATAGACTGAATTATGAACTTTCATTTCCGCATAATAACATGTGTGCAAATTATTGCGTTTTTTAAATTAGCTTTCACATTACAGGAGGCAGCCAGCAATAGATGCGTACCGTTGCGCGCAGATAATAGTTTGATTTAATATGGAAAAAAAAATGTTAGATAGAGGCAATAAGGTATCATTTAGTAAAGAAACTAGGGGTAGGGGGATGTTAGCAGAATGTTTTAAATTATATTAAAAACCAATGTTTTAAAGCGAGTTTCTCAAACGCACGAAGTTGGGGGCGAGAAAATAAAAATTCTAATGACATTTTTTGATTGGCTAGGAGTGGATATTAACTTTCCCGTTATGAAGAATTCGTTGGAAAATTCGATTCCATCTGCTTATGGAATTGGAAGTCCCAAAATAACTTTCGAAGAGACTGGAATGAACGAAATGTTCACTTAAGCAGGGATTCTCTCGCGATGAACTTGCTCTTGCTACTGAACTATCACTTTGGTCATATGGTAACGGGATACTGCTGATGTTTTAAAGTCATTATTCAAAAAAACACAAAAATAGCTTCAAAATAATAATAATAAACATTACAAATCACCCCGCTCAACTCCCCTATCATCTATGTCGGACGAAGCATTGGCCTTTTTTACAATAAAATATCAATATGTCGATATATTAACATGAGACTAGGTATCCAAAGAAAGAGAGGTTGTGATATTTTATCCTCTCTAAAATGCTTCTAGGGAAGCAAATTTGTTATACTACCTTTCCCAAGACAGACATTTCAGCAGAAATAAGACTTTTTTCTTTTTAATTCCAGCCTCTTCGAAAGAAAATTTTGGTCTTACATAAGCAGATGGGACAGGATTTTCCAACGACCATCAGTGTTCTCAATTCTTAATAACGGGAAAGTTTACATTTACTTTTAGCCAATCAGAATCTTTCAGTAGAAATCTGTTTTTTTTTTCTCTCGCACATCTTTCTATGTTTTAGAAACTCGCTTTAATTTTTTTTCTTTTAACATTCTCCGAACATCCTCTAACTGTAATATATTAACAGAGGATCACTTATAGCGTCTATCGATCAGTTTTCTTCATATGCTCAGCTGCCGGCCGCCTCCTCCAATAAAAAAGCTAATTACAAAAAAAACGCAATAATTTGAACACATGTTATTGTGCGGGAATAGAAGTCCATAAATCACTCTATATTCTAACTATAATTTATACTACTGTTCAGAACTGTTTTTTTTTCGTAGATCAATATAAAGAACAACGATTGTGTAAATATCTTAGTGTTTCGAAAGTATGATTCCACGTGTATTTAACACAATATCTGGTTGTATAGGAACATGTTAAATATATCAATGAAAAGTACAAACGTTGAGGTAAAGTATCCATATAGAATAAGAAGGATAACTCACTGAACTTTCATGCAAAACGTATTTATTTCTACAGCTCGGTACACAACTGGGATGCGGACCAGATGAGTTCTTTACTATCGGCAACTTCCGATGTTTATATTGTCTACATACAGTTTAGAATTCTACTCTCCTGTGCAGACAAGTGAAGAACAGTCATCTGGCAATAATTTTAGAGTGAAGAAAGATGAATTGGCGAGATTTAGTAAAATAATTTTTTGCAGCTAGATTTTGTATCTGGCCCACTGTGCGGTGCCTACCCAGCAACGTGAGGCATTTGGGTAGCTACATTTTGTAGCGACTCCAGGTTGAGAATACCAGCAATAACGGCTGGAGGATCCGACATGATGACCACATGTCACCCTACACTGGTTAGATGATCGTTTACCTCTGTAATTAACACATGTTAATGTGAGGCCAACAGCCGGCTGGTCAGCCAAAAGCCTTCTAGGCCTGTCGCGCTTTGATTTTTTTTATACCGAGAAGATCGGGATAAGTAGATTCTCGGGCAAGCGTGCCCTGCCATACCGTTCGTCCGATTGAGATGGGGTTTTTGAAAAGTTGTCAGGAGATTCCGAGAATGAACATAGGCTATAAGAGAGTTGCAATACTCAACCACTTCTACCCTAACAATCATCCTTTGTAGTGAAAAACGTGAAATAATGTCCCTATTTTCACGCTTAAATGGCTTATGCTGCCTAAACCATAACAAATACACAGATTGATGTACAGAGACGAGTAGAGTATAACAGCGCACGGCTGGTGGTAAAAACACATTAACATTTATTTAGGAGTAGCAGCGCACGCCGGGTATTAGCTAGTATATATATATATATATATATATATATTATCGAGTAGGGTATAATTTGAAATAGCCGATTAAAAACGTGCAATTTAGGTATTGTCTAGCACGTCATAATTTTCACAAAGCATAATTACAATGTTTTTACATTTTCTTCAATCGCAGCCGGATACTATTGAAGTAGCACATTTCCTTCAAACAAAAACATTTTGAATAACGTAATCTTATATATAAAAAATAATGTTCGTTTGTTTCTTTGTTTGTATGTTCGTATGTGTGTTTGTTTGTTCGTACTTTATGCGCGGCCATACCGTTGATCCGATTGTGATGTTTTTTTGCAAAAAATTCAGGAGATTACCAGAATGAACATAGGCTATAAGAGACTTGTGATACTCATCCTACACCCTTAAAAATAGCCCTTTGTAGTGGAAAACGTGAAAACGTAGCTCCTTGGACTCTTAAATAGCTTACGCTGCGTAAATCATAAGAAATACACATCATTAATGTACACAGAATTGAATATTTCAACAAGATCTACAAAAAAGTCCGCGACAGCATATGTTTATCTCTTACGGATAACTCACAATAACCATTTTTGCATTTCATTGGTACCAAGAGAATAATAAACATTCGGGTGAACCTTTCATCACAATTATTGATACCAAGAGTCCCGCGCCGTAGCCAAGTGGTTAAGGCAAGACGTCTTGGCGCAGAATTACGGGGCTTATACTGGTTCGAGTCTCCATGAGGGAACAATTTTTCCCATGGAATTTCGGCCAGTATGGAACCGGTGCAAGTGTGCCAGAAATTAAATCTACCTGGAAAAATACTATTTTCACTCACCCTTATCAATTTATCTTTTTTTCGCCCTAATATAATTGTTATATGACAGTTCATAACTTATCTGCAAAGATCTAATGTGAAAAAGTATCTCTTTTGACGCTAAAATGGCTTACGATGCCTTAACCATAAATACACAAAATTAATGTAGGCCTACACAGAATTGAATATCTCAAAAAGCTCTACAAAAAAGTCCCCGACAGCATATGTTAATCCCTTACGGACAACTCACAATAACAATTTTTATCTTTCATTGATACCAAAAGTCCCGCGCCATAGCCGAGTGATTAACGCAAAAAGTCTTGGCGCAGAACTACGGGACTTACGCTGGTTCGAGTCTCCCTGGGGGAAGAAATTTTTCTCATGGTATTTCGGCCAGTATGGGACAGGTGCACAGTGGGCCAGAAATTAATCTAGCTGGAAAAAAAAAATATTTTCACTCACCCTCATCAATTTACCTTTTCTGCACTCTGATATAATTTTTAAATGATGGTTCTTAACTTATCTACTAAGGAGGGTACAATTCTAGTGTTTATGAAGACAATATAAACATCGGAAGTTGTCGATGGTTGAGAACTCATTTGGTCTGTATCCCAGTTGTGTTATTAGCGTTGTGTGTTCAAGTTCAGTGATCTATTCTTCTTATTCCATATGGATACTTCACCTCAAGGTTTGATATTTTATTGATATTATTTAATGTTTTTCTACATAAACTGATATTATGTTAAATGCATGTGGAATCATGGCTTTCAAGCACTGAAAAATTTACACAATCATCTTATTTTGAATTGAGCTACAAAAAACTGTTCTGAACAGTAGTGTAAATTTTAGTTATAATATAGAGTGATTCATGGACTTTAAATCCTGCACAATAACATGTGTGCAATTTATTGCGTTTTCTTTAATTAGCTTTCTCATTACAGGCGGTAGCCAGCAACTGAGGCCTACCGTTGCGCTCAGAGAATAATTTTTGATATAATATGGAAAAAAGTTAGATCGAGGGAATAAGGTATAATTTAGTAAACAAATTAGGGGTAGGGGGATGTTAGCAGAATGTTTTAAATGTTATTAAAAATCAATATTTTTTTGAAAGCGATTTTCTCAAACGAACGAAGTTGTGGTCGAGAAAAAAAATTGACATATTCCGATTGACTAGAGGTGGATGTTAACTTTCTCGTTATGAAGAATTAATTTAGAACAATGGCAGTCATTGGAAAATTCTGTTCCATCTGCTTTTGGAATTGGAAGACCCAATATAACATTCGAAGAGGCTGGAATGAGCGAAATGTTCACTTAAGCAGGGATTCTCTCGCGATGAACTTGCTCTTGCAACTGAACTATCACTTTGGTCATATGGTAAACGGGATACTGCTGATGTTTTAAAGACATTATTCGAAAAACCACAAAAATAGCTTAAAAATAATAATAAACATTACAAATCACCCTGCTCAACTCCCCTATCATCTATGTCGGACGAAGCATTGTCTTTTTTGACAAAAAAATATCAATATGTCGATTTATTAACATGAGACTAGGTTTCCAAAGAAAGAGAGGTTGTGATATTTTATCCTCTCTAAAATGCTTCTAGGGAAGCAAATTTGTTATACTACCTTTCCCAAGACTTTTCTTCTTTTTTATTCCAGTCTTTTCGAAAGAAAATTTGGGTCTTACATAAGCAGATGGGACAGGATTTTCCAACGACCATCAGTGTTCTCAATTTTTAATAACGGGAAAGTTTACATTTACTTTTAGCCAATCAGAATCTTTCAGTAGAAATCTGTGTTTTTTCTCTCGCACAACTCACTATGTTTTAGAAAATCACTTTAAAAAATGGTTTTAAATTTTCTTTCAAAACATTCTCCGAACATCCCCTAACTCTATTAATAGAGAATCATTTATTGCGTCTATCGATCACTTTTCTTCATATATTAAATCAAAAAATTCTCTGCGCGCGAAGATACGCCTCAGCTGCCGGCCGCCTCCTCTAATAAAAAAGCTAATTACAAAAAGCATATTAATTTGCACACATGTTATTGCGTGGGAATTGAAGTCCATAAATCACTCTATATTCTAACTAAAATTTATACTACTGTTCAGAACTGTTTTTTTTGTGCTAAATTTAATTTAAAACGATTGTGTAAATATTTTAGTGTTCGATGGTATGATTCCACGTGTATTTCACACAATATCTGGTTGTATAGGAACATGTTAAATACATCAATGAAAAGTACAAAGCCTTGAGGTAAAGTATCCATATAGAATAAGAAGAATAACTCACTGAACTTTCATGCAAAACGTATTTATTTCTACAGCTCGGTACACAACTGGGATGCTGACCAGATGAGTTCTTAACTATCGGCAACTTCAGATGTTTATATATTGTCTACATAAATTTTACAATTCTGCCCTCCTTTGCAGATAAGTGAAGAACAGTCATCTGACAATAATTTTAGAGTGAAGAAAGATGAATTAGCGAAAGATAGTAAAATACTCTTTTGCAGCTAGATTTCGTATGTGGCCCACTGTGAGGTGCCCACACAGCAACGTGAGGCATTTGGATAGGTACAATAAGTAGCGACTCCAGGTTGAGAATACCAGCTATAACGACTGGTGGGATCCGACATGCTGACCACATGTCACCCTACACTGGCTAGATGATCGTTTACCTCTGTGATTAACGCATGTGGATGTGAGACCAACAGTCGTCTGGTCAGCCAAAAGCCTTCTAGGCCTGTCGCGCTTTGAGTTTTTTATACCAAGAAGATCGGGATAAGTAGATTCCCGGGCAAGCGTGCTTTGCCATACCGGTCATCCGAATGAGATGGGGGCTTTTTTGATAAATGTTCAGGAGATTCCGGGGAATGAACATAGGCGATAAGAGAGTTGTAATACTCAACCACTTCTACCCTAACAATCACCCTTTGTAGTGAAAAACGTGAAATAAAATCCTTATTTTGACGCATAAATGGCTTATGCTGCCTGAACTATAACAAATACACAAATTGATGTAGACAGAATTGAACATCTAAAAAAACTCTACAAAAAGTAGATTATAACAGCGCACGGCTGGTGGTAAAAACACGTTAACATTTATTTAGGAGTAGCAGCGCACGCCGGGTATTAGCTAATATATACTCGTATTAGAATGCAGGGATAGGAAGATCATCATTGCAGAGTACAGATTTTAATAGCTAACAACTAGAGGTTTGATTACTGATTGAATTTGTTCGAACTTTCGTTAAACCTTGATATATCATCCATACAAAAGTAATATTTTTCACATGACCTTGCTGTTCTCGAAGATTTTACGTAATTCATTCGTTTGACTGAGATTTTTAAATCACGTTCGACACTCTTTTTGTGGTCGGTCTCCAGCGTTTGTTCTGGTGACATAGTTAAACGGATTCTGATAATGATCCTGATTTCGATCCTAAAACTGAGTTTCCAAAACTTAAGATGAGGTGCAGTGGCATTGGGTGGTCAGAGCTATTTACCCCAGCTGTGTGACAAAAAGGTGACATTTAATTTATAAGAACTTTTATTCCAAATTCATCAGTTTATAAATAATATGAACATACATTACTGTAAATGTGTTTCTATAAATCTTTCATAATATCACAACATAGATTAACATTTTAAAATTTGTACTCGTGATCTAAGCGACACATGCAGTGATGCTAAAATGACTTGGCTTTTTTGTTTTCTTTTTATATCCGATAAATCTGGAGTTGATCTATTTTGTTGTACAAGTTAATTTTTCTCGTTGGAAGGTCCGCAGAAAATGGTTTCGTATGTAAATTATTATTTTGAATGCCACCAGATTGCCATTACAACATTTCTGATATTCTCTCCTGGCATGGCGAACTTGTAACCCTCTTCTGAGGTTGGAGCGCCTCGAAGTTGCAGTTACGTTGCCTCGCTGATATATGAGGTGATGATGATGGAAATGATGAGCCAGGAGAACCCTTAAACTAAAACTTATTCTAAAGAAGCGAGTATGATATTAATGATGATGATGGCCAAATTATGTTCGGGGAACATTTTTAACATTTTGGCCTCGACCTTTCCTGATATTTGTTTTACAGGTGAAGAAGAACCCCGAAAAAATCTTACCCAGGAAACTTGTCCAAACCTGGAATCGAACCCTGGATCGCTGCGCGACAAGGCAGTACGCTACCTCGAGACCACAGGGGTGGACATATGTAAATATATTATAAAGTATACAATCCCTTACATTCTTTGTTTTACTAAATTGACGAATCACGTTAATCAGTAACGCTTTAAAACTCGTAAATACGTATTAATAACGCATTTGAACGAACTCAGTCCTGCAGATATTAAATTCGACTGTTGCTTTCCACAAATAATATAAACATGTTCATAAAGAGTTACAAAAGAGTAGTGAAGTGCATTCAATAACCTCTCCTACTTAAATCCCAACCTCACCTTCACGTGGTGCAACCTGTTTATAACAAACGAGGCTCTGTGGACCGAGTCACAACGGTATAACTGTTACATCAGGATTAGAGTAAATGCTAATCCTCCTTCATGCCTGTCCAGAGGCTTTAGGTGGCAGCCCCACCACTGGACTTACTACTTTTCGGCTAGCAACCGACTGGTAGGAAATCAACTTGCTTTCAAGTCTCCAAAGATTCAAAACCGGAAGGATATACACGTTGACGACCAAGCAATACTCAAGGACAAGAAATGGAAAAAGGAAAACATTTAAACTCGCAACATGGAATGTTCAAGGAATAGGATATAAAGACTTAGAATTGGATGAAATTCTTAATCAAATGTCAATAAAGATAGCCGCCATAACAGAAACTAAAAAGAAATTAAGAGGGGCCCGAATGATTAATAATTATTTACAAATCTATTGTGGTGTACCTAGTAATGAAAGAGCAAAAAGAGGAGTAGCCCTAATGGTACATAAATCTCTTGAACGTAAGATTTATAACTACACTTTCTGGAATGAAAGAATTGTTCAAATTAGATTAAAAATAAATCGTGGATATTTGACAGTAATTGGAGTTTATGCACCAGTAAATGGTGAAGAGACAGAAAGTGATAATTTTTACTCAATGCTACAGGATGTCACAGACAAAGTTAACCAAATGATTTTATACTTTTGATGGGAGATCTCAACGCTAGAGTAGGTACAACTAAAATACATTCTATTGTTAGTACTTATGGTGAACAAACCATCAATCAAAATGGTAAAAGATTAATTGACTTTGCTACCTATAATAACTTTCCAATTACAAACATATTTTTTCAACATAAAGACTGCCATAAATATACATGGTCTGCTCGGAATTCTCAGTCAATTATAGATTATGTACTAACTAATCGTAAACTTTTTAATTATGTTCTGGATACCAGAGTTTTCAGGAGTCTTGAACTGGAAACAGATCATTTTCTGCTTGTCTCCACCTCTCGCTTCCCTCCATGTTATATAAAACATTCAAAATGTAAACCACGTTATCAGGAAATACACATGTTTAAAGTTAGCCTTTTACTGCAAGATAGTATTCGATGGTTATACCAACAAAGAACAAAATCACACACAATTAATTCTAATACCTCAAATTCCGTAGAAGAAGAATGGAATAACATCTGTAACATATTACGAAAAGCATCTCTAGAAAGTTTAGGGACAAAACTAAAATGGCATAGGAAAAGAGGTCTCAGAAAATGGGATGATGATATAGCAAAAATTATTGCTGAAAAAAGACAAGCATTTAAACAATATATAACAACTGGGTTGTTGAATGACAAAATTGATTATCATCATAAAAGAGCTATTGCAAAACGAGAAATCAGAAGAAGACACAGAGAAAATTGGGACACTTTCGTCTCTAATCTAGAGAGAGACTTAACCCAAAAACTTACAAAGATTTAAATAATCTTAGCCAAGAGTGTAAAGAGAGTGTAAAATTAAATTTGATTGATAAAACCACTTGGGTTACATATTTTCAAAATTTATGGTCCATCTCCCAGACTAATTTTGATTTATCCATATCTCAGAACGATGAATTTCTCTATATCACTGAAGCAGAACTTGACACAGCTTTAGAGTCCTGTAAAAATAATAAAGCACCTGGTGAGGATGGACTTCATATAGAATTGTTTAAATATTCTGACAAAACTCTTAAACAAAAATTTCTGCACTTACTAAACAAAATAATCTTGGCAGAAAGCCATTATCATACCAATTTTTAAAAAAGGTACCCTCAAAGATTGTAATAATTATCGAGGCATTAGCCTTCTCAACAGTGGATATAAAGTTTTTACAAAAAATCTAGCATCTAAATTACAAAAACACTATGAAAACTTATTAGGGGAAGAACAAAATGGTTTTCGTAAGGGAAGATCCTGAGCCGATGGTTATTTCACCTTAAAACTTCTTATCGAAAAGCACAAAGAATTCAATAAAGAACTAGGATATAGCGTTTATAGATTTCATCAAAGCATTTGATCGAGTTGACAGACAAAAACTTTTAGATATCTTAACTGATGATGGAACACCAAATCAACTGATCCAAACAATTTTTAATCTGTATAAAAATAACATCATAGCAGTACAAATAGGAACAGATTTGTCAGATTGGAAACATATAAATTGCGGAGTCAGACAAGGATGCCCTCTATCACCACTTCTATTTAATGTAGTAGTAGTAGTAGGACTTTATTAGACAAAAAAGTAAGATATTTACAATATTATTTACAAATATGGGTCGCATGGGCAGTAAGCCGTACGTGCTGTTGATAGTCCGTTACAATAAAGTAATAATTGGTACTAGTGTAAAGAAAAATAAACAAAAACAGCAATAACATTACAATTACATAAAGAAAACACAATAAAAATATTACAATTAAATAATAACACAATAGCATTATACACTAAAAACATTAACATTACAATTACATAAAGAAAACACAATAATATTACAATTAAGTAATAACACAATAGCAATAACATTACAATTACATAAAGAAAACACAATAATAATATTACAATTAAATAATAACACAATAGCATTATACACTAAAAACATTAACATTACAATTACATAAAGAAAACACAATAATATTACAATTAAGTAATAACACAATAGCATTATACACTAAAAAAAAATTAACATTACAATTACATAAAGAAAACACATTAATATTACAATTAAATAATAACACAACAGCATTATACACTAATTAATTTATATATAATTGTTAATAATTAATGGTATTGCATTTTGATAACATATATTTATTCATGAATGAGTGTTGTCCTTATTTTTCGCGTTTTGTCCAGAAATTTACCGAGGTTTATCCAATTTTCTGGATTTACCAATAACTCGTAGCATGCCAATCTTTCCCGATTTGAATTTAGAAATCTTTCCGGTAATAACTGACGTCTCCAATATTCTAAATCATTACATTTTCCTAATATATGTATCTCATCTTCAAAGTTCCCGCACATTGGACATATTCGCATATCGTGATCGTCGCTAATTTTTAGAAATTTCCATGCCCCTAGCCTAAACCAAGCAAGCCCTGATCTCTCCTTAAATCCTAGGTTGAGTATATACGATTCTTTTCCCCAGACGTGTTTTAGGTCTCTTTGTAAACACAGTGAGCGTTTTCCTGTACATTCGGCGAAGGTATCTTGTTGGTTTACATCTAAGTACCTCCTCCTTATTTTTCTCCACACGTTTCTAGCGATTTTCAGTCCCTTTTCCCATATCCAGCCCATCCCAATCTTTTGGAGTTCTCTCCTAACCTCGTCTGCCCAAAATTTAACATCTATGTTTTTAATTTGGTGGTCGTAACAAATTGCTCTAAGCATTGTTTGTTCACCTTGGATTACTCGCAACCAGTATTTGAGTACACGAATTTTACAGTTAATGTCGTCCTGGAATGACCCGAATTCATATAAAATTCCACAGTTAGAAACGGCCTTACTAAGTCCTGTAATATACTTTAGAAAATGCGTATATACCTTATTTAGTATTTCCGTTCTTTGGAAACCCCAAATCTCACTACTATAGTGCATTACTGGCCTGACCATCGCTCCATACATTTTTTCTAATGTGCTGACTGGAATATCAGGCACTCGACCCAGAATACCGAGTACACTGTTAAGTTGTCCCCTCCCTTTAAATAATGCTATATCAATGTGTTTTTTCCACTTTCCGTTCATTTTCAACGTCGTACCAAGATATTCAAAATGTTTCACGTTTTGAAGAACTTGATCTCTGTATTTCCATTCCTCTGTTCTACCATAAACCGTCCCATTTTTAAAGGTCATTGTTTTTGTCTTACTAACATTTACAGTCAATCCCCAATTCCTACAGTATATTTCCAGTAGGTCAAGACCTCTTTGCAATCCCTTGATTGTCTTGGAACAGATAATTAAATCATCTGCATACAACAGGACTGGGATTCTAACATTTCCTATCTCCGGAGCCTCAATTTCTCCTTCTAGCATTACGTCTACAATATCATCAACGAATAGATTAAATAGCATTGGTGATAAAATGCAACCTTGTCTCACTCCCCGATTGGCTTCACTGCTCTCTGTAATGTGCCCTTGGTCTACTTTTATACAAAATTTAACATATTTATAAATTGACATTAAAGCATGTATCATTTTATGAGACAATCCTTTCCGATTTAATTTTTCCCAAAGTGCGCTTCGGTCCACAGTATCAAATGCCATCTTAAAATCAATGAATGCACAAAATAATTTACCCCCCTTCATTTTCAGATTGTCATCAATTAATGTTCTCAGAACAAATAGGTTGTCCACCGTGGAGTACCCTTCTCTAAAACCTGCCTGATATTTTGAGAGCCTATTGTTCTCTTTAGCCCATTGTCTGATTCGTTCGTAAAGTACTTTACAATATATTTTTCCGAACACTGACAAGAGACAAATTCCCCTATAACTTTCTGGTATCTGTGCCCCACCTTTCCCTTTGTATAGCGGTTGGATGACACCTGTCGCCCAGGCTTCCGGATAATCTCCTCCATTAAAAAGTTTGTTGAACGCAGTTTTCAAAACGTCTAATAATTTATTGGATGATATCATATTTTTCAAGAATTCCCCTGGTATTCCATCAATTCCAGGTGCTTTACCATTCTTTAAACATTTAATGGAAGAAACCACTTCATTTTTCGAAATATCCTGATCCAGTAATTGAATATGAATTGGGTCAGGGATCTCAACTATATTTCCTTGATTATATCTTAACCTCTCATTTCCCAGCACCCTATCAAAGTAACTTCTCCATTCCCCGGGCGTTATTCTTGTCCGATTTATAGACTTTACTTTGAGTTCCCTTAACGCTTTCCATATGTCCGCAATGTTCCCACTTTCAGTCGCGACTCTCATTTCTTCGGATTTCTTATTTTGCCATGCTAGTTTTGTTTCTGCCAAAAATTCTTTATATCCCTTTCTCTCTTGCGCATAATTTTTTCTGCTTTCATCTGTGCTTTCTTTTCTAAACTTTAAAAGACTACTTTCGACAAATTTCTTCTTCTTTCTACATGCATTATTGTACCACCCTTTGTCCTTCTGGTTCATTGCGTATTTAACCTTGAATTTTTCCCCTGCTTTTTGAAAACATTCTGTCAAAGTTTTAATAATTTCCTCCCCGCTAAGATCATTTAATTGCAGATCCTGTATTAGCGTTTCCAAACTCCTGATAAATTCTTCTCTCAGATCCTCGATCCACCTGAAACGGATAATTGGCCGCAATATTGTTGCCACCTCATCATTAACTGTCTCACTAATACCTTTCATATTTAAAATAAGTTTGTTTGGGAAGTGGTGTGATTCGATTCTGGAAACTATACAGAAATTACTTAGGACTGGAATCATGTCTTGTGTGCATATTGAATAATCGATTACGCTACTTCCATTTTTATTAATAAATGTCAGTTTCTCCATTTTTATCTTCCCCATATTTCCCATTCAGAATTTCAAGTTCAAATGCATCGCAAAAAGCTAACAATTGGTTTCCTTCTGAATTTAAAATCTTATCTTTGCTTCTCCTACCCTCACCTCGTGTTTCATTATCATCCGATTTTATAGTGATATTTTCCTCCCCAATCCTACAGTTAAAGTCCCCTAAAATTATTATTCCCGCTTCCGGAAACCTATCTTTTATTTCTGCCAACGAGTCAGACAATTCAACGAAAAAATTTGGATTGGCATACCTGGAATTTAGTGGTTGGCGGTAAATAGACAACAGACACATTTCTGCTCTTTCTGTATGGTAATATATACAAATTGCCTCTTTTAAAGTAATAGTTACCTTTTTAATATATGGGTCTAAGTTAGCTTTATATAAAATGGCAACACCGCCTGGATATCTACCTCTCTTTCCTCTCTTTTGATTACCCTTAAAATAACCTTTCATATTACATAGATTTACGCATTCATTAGCTTTTAACCATGTTTCTCCTAGAGCTAATATATCAAAAGTCTCAATAAACTCTACACATCTGTCCATTGAAAGTTTTTGTTTTAACCCTTCGATATTCCATGAACCGACTGTCAACAAACCCTATTGTGATCCCTTGTCATTAGTCTTACCTGTATTTTTCGAACTTCCCCCTCTCAATAGTTCCTTTTCTGCGGGTAGATTCAGAAGTCTTAGTGATTTTCTTGTTGGAGTTCTTGTGTCCGCCGGTCGTTCACCTCTTAGAGGTGGGGTATGCTGTTTGCGTTCGGCCGTTTTTTGCTGTATGTTTATTGGATTCCTGGGAGTTATTAAGGTAGTGGTCCCTCTCTCTTTCTCTCGTGTAGAATTTTCTCCCTCCTCTGCTGTAAGGAGACCACCTGCTGTTGAAGCGTCCCCTGTATGTTTTGGGGACTCGCTGTCAATGACCTCTTCAAATTCATTTTCAGAGTTGTCCATATTTTGTAGTTTTTCCCTGCTCCAGATTCGTCCATTTATAATCAATTTATTAAATTGCATGATTGCATGGCAGCCCTGCCTCCTCGCCTCGAGCATGTGTCGCTTAAGAAAGTCTCTTTCGCGGCGCACCTTCTCACTAAAGTCTTCGGCAATATTGATACCAGTCCCTTTAAGATATTTACTGTCTCTTAGGATCCAACATTTTATTTTGTAGTGTGATAATTTGCATACAACCGGTCTCTTTCCACTATTCCCACGACCTGCTCTGTGCGCTCTTTCAATATCACTGTCCACCAAATCAATCCCGATTTGCGCCACTACTCTTTTAACTATATGTTCAGTTTCCTCCCAGCACTCTCTGTCTTCTACATGCACACCATATATCACAATATTATTACGGCGACTCTGGTTTTCGAGATAGTCTAATTTAGATTCCAGCCATTTCAATCTGTCCTCCATCCGATGCATGTTCGTCTCAATATCACGAATTTTTTCACCCACGTTTGCACTTTTCAAACCCCTCTTTCACTTCAGTTGACAATGTTTCAATCAGCTTTCTAACTTCTTCCATAATGCTTTGTCCCCTGCACACTTCAACCACTCTAACAAAAACACGTCCGCTCTTCTCGACGGCTAGCAGGTAACTCCTCTATTTAATGTATACATTAATGCTATCATCAGACACTGGAGATTGACAGTTCATGGTAATATTCCTCTCTCAATACACACAATTTTAGACACACTCTTATATGCAGATGATCAGGCTCTTTTCGGCAATAATGAAGATGAATTACAATATTCCACTCATCATCTTAATATAATAGCCCAACGATTTAACATGGAAATATCAACAACAAAATCTAAAGTTATGGCCTTTCAAGGGAAATTCCCAGTAAGAAGTAAAATTTGTATTCAGAATTCAATATTAGAGCAAGTTAATTCATTTAAATACTTAGGATATAATCTAACTTATAATGAGGAATGTGATATATCTTTTAAAATACAAAACTGTAATAAAGCTTTAAGAATTATCAACCAAGTTTTTAGACCATCAAAAGTGCAGGGACACACAAGAATGAAAATCTATAAAATTCTCGCTAGACCCATAATCTGTTATGGCAGTGAAGCTTGGACCATCAGAACTCAGGATGATCGTCATATTACAGCCACGGAGATGAAATTTCTGCGACGAACTGCAGGTTATAGCCTTCTAGACCACCAAAGAAATTCAAAAATAGCCAGAGAGTTAAACATCGTACCTATATTTGAATACCTCCAAGAATATAGAAACAATTGGCTAGCCCATATTCAGCGCATGGATCGTCACAGAATACCAAAACAAATTCTTCACTACATTCCTCGAGGCAGAAGATCTGTGGGTCGACCTTTTCGGAGATGACGGGAGACCGTAACGGGCCACTGGGCCTAATACTTGAAAGGACGATGATGATGATGATGTTCATAATAATTCAATTATTGTTATTCAGTAGTATAATATAAATAAAGTTTGTTAAATCAACAGGTTCTATAGCTGACAAAACCTACCCCATAATGTTATTTTTTTTGTATTTATAAAAATGTAACTAGCGTAAATGGAATACAATAAATGGATAAATGTTATTTCCAAAAATTCTATTATTCAGGAATTGCCGCTTCCCAAATCAACCAATCACGTTTCTTCGTCAAGTGAATGTTTCATGAATAGATATATTGAAACATCATTCCACCTTGTGTATACGTATTCAAGTTGTGATGATGACTGGGTCCACCTAGCCGGTATTCAATAACAAATAGATGGAATAAGACAAAAGCTTCGTCTAGTGGGTTATCGCTGTTCTTATGTGGGTTATCGCTGATCGTATGCGGGTTATCGCTGGACTTAGCAGGCGCACATCGAAAAATAAAGAATACTGTACAAAGAAGATTGCAATGAGAAGCAGTTTAAACCTGTGGGGGAAACCTCTTATAGAAATTTCGTCTGTTTCTGAAAAATGTGCAGAAAAGAGCTTGACCGTGAGACAAAATTATGAAGATCACATCATGAGAAAACATGATTGTAATTTAACAAAGACAAAAGTGCTGCAACTGAAGCATCCTTCGTTACTGCAACTTTGACTTATAAAGTGTTTTTAAAACTTCCTCACCTAATATTTCCCAATTGTACTATGCAAGAAAGATTTGTGTCTATAAACTTATAATTAATGAAGGAACAAGTGGTGAAGACCACTGCTTTTGTTGGAACGAACTTAATGAAATGACAGGAAGTAGTGAAGAGGAAACAGTGCTGCTGCACTAGATACAATGAATGCTAACATAATCACAGAACTCTCTGTTTTCTGACACCTGCAGCTGTCAAACCAGACACAAATATGTCGCTGCAATGATGCTGTGTGCTGTTACAAATACGTATATGAATGTGATGCAGCACACATCTTAGAATCCGACAGCATGCATTTAGCCATTGAATGATAAAGCAGTATGAGTGGTTGTATACAAATATGTAGGCATTCCAGAAAAACAAGAAAAAATCTATGTGAAAGAGATTAAATACCAACATTTTATTGATTTAAAGAAGCTGTCTCAAGTACATAAGAATAAAAGTTTCCAAGGAAGGTAAACCTGTTTCTTGGTTGGAAATTAAATGTATAACAATTGGTAAAGCATTCCCTCATGATATTTTTCTTCAGATACGATCACAGGGAACCAGACCTATACATTGTTGTTAATAGTTATGGTTGAGAATTACTAGTGTTGGTCATCCTGAAAATACAACATTACAAAATCTGTACCAAAATTCACAGCCCCTTACAAAATAGAAGAAGAAATACTTTATTCGTCTTTGCAGAACAGGTGTGGTGCCTGAAGATTCAATGGATGGTGTGCCATGCTTCCAACTTCACTACTGAGGAATAACTATCACAGAACCACGCGTCATAGGAGATGCAGTGATGAAGCAGAAGAGCATTGAAACAGTTTTTAGAATAGAATTTGTCAGCTCAGTTTGACAGTATAAGTGTTTATAAACCTAAATTTCCACAATAGTTTTGAGGTACTAAGTTTACTGTTTGGCCCATAATTAGCCAATTTACCATACTCACTCATAGTTAATACTCACTCATAGTTTCATTATTCATTATAAATGTTCACCACCAAGTGAACAATTATTTAATATTTGCTTATGTACGAAGTGATACACATTCTGAAAATTACGATATTTCTGCTATTATGAAGTAACAATGGCTGGTAATCTGTAAGATTATGGTGTTAATAAGTGAATGATGAATGTTATACAATACCATCAACGCATTTTTATACAAACACTGAATTTTCACAATGATTAAATGTTTGTTTTTTTAAAGTAATAAACATAGTAGTGACTTTTACTTATGACCGAATATATTTGTCCTTTTATTTTAGTAAAAATCGTCTTAATCATTTTTACACTCTTGCTGAACAGCAGCCATTTTTATAGGAAAATAGGACGGATAACATATATTAATTAATATTTTTTATATAACACAGAAAAATGCATAAAGTTTGTGATTTATGAAAAGTTTATATGTTGGAGATGAACGGTGTTTAATTTGTTAACGTTTCGCTAACACTAATTATACTGCAAGAATAATGAACACAATTAAAAGCAAACTGATGTCATGGTTCAAACTGGATTTTTTTCACGAATTCAGCACACTCTATTTGTTAAAAATCTGCCGTTACCTCAAAAGAACAAAACTAATACAGACCAGTGTAAGAGATACCTTAGATCTTGCCACTTGTTTTTTTTTTACAAAAAAATATAGGTTATAGTTGTTATATTGTCAAATATTGTCTCCAATTCTCATCCTCTTAAACAATGCTGCTTGTATCCATGTCAGTAACAGTCATTCACTATTCATTTTTCCTACCGGATTAAGGATATTCATTTAATGTACCTACATAAATTGTCTTCATTCATAATGTGTTATGTCTCCAATCGATCTTAATTGCGGTTCAATAGCTCCTGCTAGGGAACACTGCACTTTCATTTCTAATCTCAAATAATATATTATTTGTAATTTTATCGCGCTTTGAAATACTCGCCGATCGTCGCCAGATGATAATTTATGTAAATGCAGTTTACAATATTGTCCTTACTTTCAAATGTTAACTAGCCGAGATATATTTTGTTGTGTTTGAACATTTTAATTATGTATACGTGAGTACAACATACTACAGTATTTGTCTTCACGACTCAGGAAACTAGAAAAACCCCGAGTTAGTTTGCACCGGGGTCCCACCTCGGGGTCCCAAACTTCGAGTATCCAATATTATCGCTTGTGTTAACTCTCCTGTTTTCAACATTTTAATGCCTATTTCATCGCTTCTCATGTCGCTTCGGGTACATTAGTCGTTAGCTTACATAAGAGTAGAAATGTAGAAGTAGGTTTGTGTACCAAGACTCTGATAAATTAAGGGACAAGAAAAGAACAAGTTAAGTAACGTTATTTTTGGAGTTAGAGGTATCATTAGATTCTCAATAAACTGGAATATATTATTTTAGAAGTGTGAAATAGAAAAGATACATTGACTTAGGCTTTCACGGTCGGAGTTACTATGATGATCTTGCAGTAGATTTCCGGGCTGTTGGCCGTGGTCTTGAGGCTTGTAGTTCCCCAACTACAAGCCTCAAGACCACCGCCAACAGCCGGAAATATACTGCAAGATCATCATAGAAAAGATACAGTTTAGTAATTGGTTTATTTTCTCTCAAACTTTAACGCATAGTTACAGAAATAGGTACGTCACATAATTTAAAATGTTTTTATTGGGTTCAGAGCAAAAGTGACTTACCAAGATTTTCCCTGTGCCCTTCGTTTTAGGTTCATTATATTACTCGTTATTACTTTAGGGAGTTAATGGAACGATATCTACTCTACGTTGATGTGAGGCCTAGTTGATTGACCTGAGAAGTGGAGAGGATGAATCAATTAGAGAATAGACATTAGTACCAAATGAGATAGATATGGAAATACCTATTTTCATAGAGCGATATCACTTCTATCTACAAGCTATAAAATATTTACGACAATATTAAAGGGGAAACGTCAACTGTATATTGATGATATATTTGGCAAGCACCAAACTGAATTTAGGAAAGGAAAATCTACGACAGACTAACTGTAAACAGTAAAATTAATTTCAGATTGATTCTGGAAATACAAAATCGATGTACAACTTTTCATGGATTTCAAAGAGGCATATGATAATGTTAATAGAGGAAAAGTATTTGAAATCGTGCTCTCCTTTAGAATTCCTAGAAAGTTGATAAGATTAGCGAAGATAACAACGGAATATGCAGTCATTCAGATAAAAATAAATACACAGATAAATATAGAGATTACAAACACTTTTACTGTCAACAGGGGGCTGAAACATGGGGATCAGAAAATTAAACTTAAATATTGAATGAAGTTTGATATATAAATCTATTCAAATAGCAGCCCTATGCCGACGATGTCAACATTATGTATGGCTAGAAATACACAAGATCTAAAACAGACATTAGAACGACCAGCAAGAGAAGTCGGTTTCAAGGTTAATAAATCAAAAACAAAACTTTTGACACAATCACAGACAAATTTTAATAGAGAACAACGGTTAATAATAGGCACAAATACTTTCGAAGTAGTAAAGAGTTTTTCATATTTAGGGAAAATGATTACTAATGAAAATTATGAATTACAATACATACGAAATAGTATACACAGAGTATATTATGGAGTACTTCCACTCCTAAAATCCAAAATTATCTATCTACCCATTCATAGTAATTCTGCCCTAGGACAAGTCTTTCACTGCAATCATAGCATTTTCATGCTATGCTTTGCAGTTTTACTACGGAATTATAGGTGTAGTAGCTTCCCCGTTGCTTTCCACACCGGTGAAGGATGATGATGATAATGATAAGGATGATGGTGACGGCCGGATGATTTTCGGGGACCGTTGGGCCTTGAGCTTCCTGACATTTGTCTTACAGGTGAGGAAAAACCCCGAAAAATCCTCACCCAGGAGCCTATCCCGATCGGGAATCGAACCCGGGCCGCTGCGTGACAAAGCAGCACGCTACCTCGAGACCACAGCGTAGAAAAGTTAAAACAACACTGTATAGAACCTACATACGTTCAGTATTGGTATATGGTAGTGAAACCTGGGCTGTGACACAGAGCTCTGAGAGTTCAATTAACACATTTGAAACAAAGAAGGATATATGGACCAGTAAAAGATAATGGAAGATGGAAAATAAGGCATAATAAAGAAATCTATGACCTTTTTAAGGAACCTGATTTATCAACTCTTATAAATTAAAAAAAATGCAATGGGCCGGACACCTTCAAAGAATGGACAAAGAATGCATACCAAAGAAAATAAAGTTTAGTTAATTTTAAATTCAGTGATTTGTTACGTATAATGTATATTAACACTACCTTTTGGATATTTTTTGTACATACATTGTATGTAGTATACATAGAGGGCAGTGGTTTTACTTCCCACACGCGTGTTTGTAATATGTAATATTACAGTACAGTTATTTAGGTTGGCAACCCCGACATGTAGGATGTTGAACTTTCAATCATGGTCGCCATTGCTGTAAGCACGACAAAACACACTACAGGGCAAAAAATGTAATATATATGAAGTTGGTTCTCTGTTGGGAGAACTTCATTTAGGCTTTATTCTATAGTTCTAAAGTTGTGATTTAAAGTGATAATATGATGATAACAAAAGCGTCTTACAATGCAGTACTTTTCTATTAAGTGGAAGTAAAATTCTGATAAACTGCAGTCAATGTAATTATTTGTTTGTCTTTATACTAATGTCAAATTCATCATAATTAAAATTATTTTTCATTTTTTAGTTCGGTTTTCTAATAAAGCGTGCTGTTTTAGTTTTTAAAAACTATTACTTATTTTTTTATTTTTTTAGTTTTAATATTTTACAGAATAATATAAAAATGTAAATATCTTTAAATTCGATACCATTGTAGTACGAGCTAAAAGTATTACTCTTCTAAAAAAAATTCTCCCCAGCCGGATTTGAACCAGCGACCTATGGATTACCAAAATTATATACAACTAGTTCACCGTTCTACCAACTGAGCTCTTAAAACGATTGACTAAAAAGTCGAACAAGTTCGCAACCTATTATACCAGTTTTATTTTTTTTTATTTCTGATGATTCTGGCCAGGATTTTAGAAACAAAATATGAAATCATTATAGTGTCACGTGTGCTTTACAAGTATGCAAAGTTTCAAGTCGATCCAATGTTTGTACGTGGGTGAACATCGTGTTCAAAGATTCCGTTACATAAATATAAAGACCCTTTTTTTGATTTTATGATGATTCTGGCCATAATTTTAGAAACAAAATATGAAATTATTGTATTGTCACGGGTCTTTTACAAGTATAGAAAGTTTCAAGTCGATCCAATGATTTTAAGTGGGTGAAAATCACGTTGAAAGATTCCGTTATATAGATAGATAGATAGATAGATACAGGTCAAGCTAATATAAAGCGTGTAAAAAGTGGAAGTCAATCTTGATTTGAAAAAGAGAAGGAGATGAAACGTTGAAAAAGGCAGTGCTTAATTTGTAAAAGCCAATCCACTCTGTTTAATTTATACGGATGTGTCTTAAATTGAATATAAATGTGTTGGAGTGTTTGTTTAATTCACATTTCGAATTTAAATCTCGAAGGGAAGGCATTTTTATATTAAATTATAAAAAATCTTATTACTAATATATTCATTCAACTCTACAGTTACTAATACTTATTTGCAGAGTTAAAACTTCTACAGATTCAATTAACTCAATCGTAATGAACATATAATTCGAGCTCTACTGTTGTAAATATATAAGGGTTGTGTATTGCTCTAGGGAAACCTGGTATTAAACAAAATAATTAATCCCAGTTGGCAACTTCAGTATGTTAACAAAGATAACAATCAACATAATAATTCAACCGCGCTCAATTTGTAGTTGATCATTGGACATGGCTAGAAAACAATTAATTAATTTGCTTTTAGTTCGCGGTCAGATGAATTCAGCCCGAATTTCGCATATTGCTTATTCACCGGAATGAAGAGTCACAGTTAACTTGACGCGCTGGGATGTCGTCACTCATCAGAGACAACCGTAACTTCATTGTATCCAGACACCTTATCGCTCATCCATCTGGATGTGTATAGTCAAAGTTAACTTCAACTGTTGAATACTGAACCTTAACTTCACTTGCCAAATATCCACCGGTAAGGCACAACTTCAACGTAACATTACGACATTTATATATATGTTGTTGTCATTAAAATTAATAGATGAATAACTGGATGAGTCTACCATGGTTGGGCTTAATCTAAGGGAAGTATACTGGAAGATTTCTGTATTTTATACAATTCTACAGAGTGTATTTAAGATTAGTCGATTTATGCTAAACATACCTAGCCACTTGGTTAGTTGTTTTGATTTAGAGGTAACGATCACATTCAGAAGCTCAGCAACAGGCCAGCATTGAAGCTATTGTGTCAAATAAGCTAATGGAAAGTTGGGCGAGATAAGTCAATTGTAAGTGATTATGTTTCTTGCAACGGCACAGATTCTTGATTTTGAAGTGGCTATGCCTACGTTGCTGTAATTTTAAATAGTTTATTGAAGTGCTTCAAACGTTCTAGACACGACATGCACAATTGAGGACCAAGTTGCCTGAAGAATGAATTCTGTGAAACAATTAGCATCATTTAATTTAGGAATGAGAACAAGGCGATGAGGGGAAGAAACAAAATATTTTGCAGTTTTGCATGAATGCCAATCTCATGTAGCAGAAACAGAGAATAAATTCTGGAGTGGATATCACTCGCACTGAATCAAGAGGATGGAGATGTTTAATCAAAACTTGCATTGGGACCTACATATCAAACTAAAATCATCAATTAATACAATTTCTGACCAGTGGTATAAACATTTTTCCCATGAAATGAAGTGTAGCATATAATGTGGATAAGAAATTACGTTTTTGTGTGTGTGTCTTTGTGTGGTGAAATATCGATGGCCTAGAACTATATTGTTCTACGTACATCTCGCAGAATAATTATTCTTGTGATATATAGCATTTTTAGGCGAAATGTCGAATTCCTGTTCATTGTTACTATGCACACGGACACGGGACATGAACCGTAAGAAACGTAACAAGAATTCTACAACATGGACCCAGATCAGTATGGTTCTGTCAAATATAATGATTAATTATTCATATATATTTAATTCAAGGTAATGCGGCGCCACACAAATGCAATAATGCACTAGGTGAATCATATGTTATAATGAAAATAATACTTTTCACATTAATATGATGAAAGTTAAAAATTAATTTGTACCTGTTGGTAGGTGACGTCGTCCTCAACTTTGTTAAAATATTCTATATAAAATTAACTGGAGCGCTTTCGGAAGTTATCTTCCATCTTCTGCAGGTTAAGCTTCCACTACTCGTTGTTATTTTGTAACTCCAACTCTTTGTAGCAGCAACTGACTTGTTTTTGACGATCTCGTATAATGGGTTTGTCTGGGGTGCGTTCTCATTAAGAAGTGAGATGTTGTTTGTTTCCTTTATAATTTCGAGGTCTTCATATATATTTACCCTAGCTGGAATGTTTTCTCGGTGGATTATCGTGGGGGTGTTTTCAATTGTGTTCATTCGATGACATGCGTTAATGAGATGTTTAGCATAGGTTGATTTATCACCCGCGTGTATTATATCCTCTTTAGGCGTTCTTTATATCTTGTATTGAAATTTCTGCTTATCCTGCCAATATAAAATTAATTACGATCTTTACAAGTTAGTTTGTAGTCTCCCTTGCACTTGAATTTGTTGTGTTTTTGTATGCCATTGTATATTATGTTGTTTAATTAGTTTCCTCTTTTATAAGCTATGTTAATATTTTTATTTATCTTTTTCAAAGTTCTGGCTAGTTTTGTGGTTTCATTTCCGGTTTATGTTAATGTTACCCGCGTTTTGTTATTATTTGATTTTCTTTCAAGTTTTGTTATATTGTTTGCGCCATTTTTTTCCTTTTTGTTTCTTTATAAGCTTAATATAACAAAACTTGAAAGAGAATCTAATAATAACAAAACATGGGTATCATTAACATACACCGGAAATGAAACCACAAAACTAGCCAGAACTTTGAAAAAGATAAATAAAAACATTAACGTAGCTTATAAAACAGGAAACAAATTAAACAACATAATAAAACACAACAAATTCAAAAAGAAGGTAGTCTACAAACTAAAATGTAAAGATTGTAATATATTTTATATTGGCAGGACAAGCAGAAATTTCAATACAAGATGTAAAGAACACCTAAAAGATTTCATACACGCGGGTGAAAAATCAACCTATGCTAAACTTCTCATTAATGCTGGTCATCGAATGAACACAATTGAAGACACTCTCACGATAATCCACCGAGAAAACATTCCAGCTAGGATAAATATATTTGAAGACCTCGAAATTATAAAGGAAACAAACAACACCTCACTTCTTAATGAGAACGCACCCCAGTCAAACCCATTATATGAGATCGTCAAGAACAAGTCAGTTGCTGCTACAAACACTTGGAGTTACAAAATAACAACGAGTAGCGGAAGCTCAACTTGCAGAAGATGGAAGTTAACTTCCGAAAGCGCTCCAATTAATATTATATAGAATTTAACTTTTATAGGAATTATTCACTATGAGGTTTATTTTATGGTGAAATTAAATGTTTCTTACCTCTCCTCATAAATATTTTCTAAAGTTGATCGCGATTTCGAGACTAGAACTGGCTCGTCAACAGAACTTTGTTGGCGACTGGTGTTATGTCGATCGGAAGAAATTCTTCTCAAAGTTGAGGACGACGGCATCTACCAACAGGTACAATTTAATTTTCACTTTCATCATACGAGTCCATCTCAACGGAATTTGATATGAATTTTACTTTTATTGATTTCACATTAATATTGAAAAAGCTGAGTAACCTAGATATTATACAATGAGAGTAAACTTTTTTCATTAATCAAATAACATTTTCGTCACCTACTTAAGAAGAATACTTAATGTAACAATAACACAGGTGTTTCCAAATTTAACACCGCACATGTTGAACTGTTGAACAATGCACTAAAATATGACATCATAGCATCTATTTACACACGGAACTGGGGCGTTGCCCCAAATATTGTATATATATATATATATATATATTGTGTATGTGTGTTAATTATATGTATGTATATTGTGTTTGTGTGTTAATTCTAGGCTGCATAATATAGACAGATATTCTTCCTACTACTGTAATCATCAGGTTATATCCCAATTCAACTTTATATTTTTTTCTAAGTCAACAGCTTCACTCAACTACCTTGCTTCTCTTGGATTGGACCTAGTTTGGTATCCCAAAACTTCTAACCGAGAGACAATATTCATATCCGTTCTTTATTATTATATTTCCAATACGAGAAAGAAGATGCTATACAAAATCCTATCACTCTCTAAGGCAGCACAATTTCCTAAAAATCTTGATCCAAAGACAAAGACAAATAAACTCACATTACCTCATACGAGGTGAAACATAACACGTTGAAGATTGCTATTTTTCAAAATTCGTTTTTTACTTACAGATGATGGCAGGTTTTCGTCTCTGAAACGAGAGTCTTCTTGGAGAATGATGATCAGTGTGTACCCTGAAACCGTGTATAGGAGATCTCCAGATCTGTAACAGCAATATGACTGTGCATTAAAAGTTATATATCAGTTTAACACAATATTGTTTTTAAGTGCCGAATTCTTGGAGAGCACTTATATATAAATGAAACACCTAGTTAATTGTAGCAACTTACGTTTCATAAATAACACTTTTAATCATTCAAAATGTAAAAATGTATGGTGACAGGGCATCTGACAACGTGCAATGATCGTAGCTCTTTTTAAATATAGGAGGCAGTGATCGCTATATTGCGATCAATTTATTTTTTAAAAGGTTAGCATACATTTTGTTAAGCCTATAAATAATTATTATTATTATGCTTTATTTAAGTTTGCCATGAGGCTTTTCCTTTCACTCAATCAGCGAATAATCAAGTAGTGCAAAAGTTTATATAATTGTTACAATTTTAAAATTACATTAAAATATAGACTAAGCAATGCACAATGCGAATGTGGTCTAATGCCAGGTAACGCAAACACGAGATAGAATAGAATAAGATAAAATAAAAAAGAACTTAATGTGTGAATATTTATAGGTAGATACAAAATGCTGAATACAGCAGTAAAGCAGGTAGTGTTTTCCTTATGCTGGGCTGGAAACGTCAGTTAATATACATTTACATAATGATCGATATGACTATAAAGTGACTTCCGTGCTCTAGCCGCAGATACTCATGTGGTACCGAAAGTAATGGAGTATATTGTGATGATATGCCTAAATTATTATGAGCTGATAAATTTTGAAAACGTGTTGATAAATAACTTTGTAAACGTGAATGCAGAATTTGGATTAGCAAAACGTGAAATACGTATGTGTTCTGCGGTCGTTTAGACATGACCATAATAAGAACACACATTAAATACACGAATTATGAGCACGCTGTTGTCTGTCAGCTAGATCGCTTGTCGCCTGAACAAGTGCTACCCTTCATGTCGTAGATAATCGCTACATAAGGAGTTCAACAGTACTACTCATGTTCCTGAGATTTTATTATCATATTTTCATTGGAGATTCAGCAAACCCTCAATAATGCCCCTTATAATAACGACACGTCTTAATAAAATAAACTTTAACTTTCTTTCTTTTCGCAAATAATATTCACTTATTTCAATCGCTGCCAACTTTATTATCTAATTATTTACTTTCACTAACTTACTAACTCAATTTGACTACTTACTTTAACTAGGAGGCCTTAACTTAGGTTCATCTCTCACGGAGTAATAAAAACAATCCCAAGTAGAATTAAGATGTGATTTAGCTGCGGGCTACCTGAAGCGCTAGCCAACCTAAAAAATGTCGCAATGCGTTTAACATAACTGCATTACGGTCTCCGGTAGCCACTATACGGGCTCTCGTACTGAAGTAGTGAGAGGGCAATGGTTCACACAGATTGTGAGGCAAGATTTAATTTGACAACAATATCCGCCATACTTCTAGGCAGACGTATATCAAACAAATGAGAGAATAATAATTTATACATAAAACATTAATTAACTCTACAAATTATACGTCTAACATACACAATATAGCCGACATTACTACAGAATATTACATTTAAAATAGTTTGATCAGCAGATCAAAGCTAAGACAGCAGAAGGGGATTCGCCGTGGCGTAGTCGGTAGTGTCCCTACCTTCAACTCCGGCGACCCGGGTTCGATTCCCGGCGGGGTATGGGATTTTAAATCTCCACCTTGGGTCTGGGTGTGTGTCCTTTTTTGTGTTTGTATGTATGGTTAAGATAAAAAGGTTAACAAAGGTAAAACGAAAAGGAATAACTGTATAAACGAAAGAAAACGAGAAAGAAAGAAAATAATAAGAGTATAACTTCTGAATCAGCTTTTAATGCTGCGTGGGAAAACATCTGCTATAAGAGCACATATTTATACCTAGTAGGTATACTTACCATTTTGCGACATTATGTCACCATTAAAATGTAATGTAAAAGTATCGCAACACAAGTATATTGGTTTCAATTTGATGGGAATAAAGGGAGTGAAGAATTGAGAACACTTCGTTGTAGATAGCATTCACCAGGATTTTCAAGTCAAAAGCAGGTCATGTAAATACTGAGATTTTTTATTACTGAACTCTAGAGACATTTTTTCATTTTGTATAATGGTAGGGACATTTCCGTATTTCTACATTTTAGATTCTCCCTGCAGTCACCGAGTTCTACATCACAATACTGCTGCAGCGACAAGTCCCTTCTTAAATAGTCAGTGAAGCTACTCTAGAAATACTGCTGCAGCGACAAGTCCCTTCTTAAATAGTCAGTGAAGCTACTCTAGAAATACCGCTGCAGCGACAAGTCCCTTCTTAAATAGTCAGTGAAGCTACTCTAGAAATACTGCTGCAGCGACAAGTCCCTTCTTAAATAGTCAGTGAAGCTACTCTAGAAATACTGCTGCAGCGACAAGTCCCTTCTTAAATAGTCAGTGAAGCTACTCTAGAAATACTGCTGCAGCGACAAGTCCCTTCTTAAATAGTCAGTGAAGCTACTCTAGAAATACTGCTGCAGCGACAAGTCCCTTCTTAAATAGTCAGTGAAGCTACTCTAGAAATACTGCTGCAGCGACAAGTCCCTTCTTAAATAGTCAGTGAAGCTACTCTAGAAATACTGCTGCAGCGACAAGTCCCTTCTTAAATAGTCAGTGAAGCTACTCTAGAAGTATCGATGGACGTCTAAGCGGCCAGACTTATATGGCGAGCTGTAGCCATTCCAGTAGTGTTTTGGGTCAATTTAAAGTTGATCAGCCTCTATAATGACCTGAAAACACCTTGGGTAGGTGTTTTTCGACTATTTTCAAATAGCGCTTTACATTCCAACAGATTGTGGATGTACTGACAATTGTGAGATTAGTTTCGAATCCGTGATTTCCGGGATCGCTTATCTCATTGGTCATACTTGTGATGACGTTATAAGTCCATGTTTTAGCACAACTAATGAGGAGACCAGTTAAGTCAAGTTAGCAATCGTATTCATAATATTTTAAAAGAAATTAATTAATGCAGAATTAGAACAGGCAGAAAAATCCCATAACATTTGGCCTATTTTAAAGAAATAATAATAATAATAAACCAATTAACGGGTCAAATAGCTTAAAGTATAAAGCAGCGGACAAAATAATCACGATCGCTGACGCCCTAGAGGCTGGGTTTAGACCCCACCTCCAGGATCAATGTGTTGATGACTGGATTGATGGGGTGGAATCGAAGGTGGAGCGGATCTTTGAACGAATTCCCTGCAGAGGTTGCATCTGGCTTAAATCGCTATCTAAAAAGAAAGCTGTCGGGCTGGACCGCATTTCAAACGAGATGATTCAGCACCTCCCACCCGTGGTGATGTGTTATTTGGTAAATCTTTTTAATACGTGTTTAAATCTGAATTATTTTCCCAAAAAATGGAAGGATGTAAAAATCATTACTATACCAACGGAAGGAAAAACCCCAATTTTTGTTTCAAATAGACGATCGATCAATCTGCTGAGCAATTTTGCTAAATTATTTGAGAGAATTATGCTCAGCAGACTGATCGATATGACAAATGACCTGCGCATCATCCCGCAATAGCAGTTCGGGTTCACGCCAGGTCATTCCACGACACTGGAACTGGTAAGACTTACCGAACACATAACATCCGGTTTCAATATTATAAAGAAACACAGTTGCAGTGTTCTTGAATGTCGAGAAGACATGTGATACGACCTGTCAAGGCCTGATCTGGAAAATGTCTCATATGGGCTTTCGGGTTGAGATGGTGGTATTCATCTCGTCGTTTTTAACGGATAGGAGATTCGTAGTCAGCGAGGGAGGCGCAACCTCTGACGAAATAATTTTATCAGCTGGGATGCCTCAGGGATCCGTATTATCACCCATATTATACAATATGTATAACACCGACGTTCCTAGGAGGACACATACACAATTAGCCTTTTATGCCGACGACGTGGCAATATATTGTAAAGATAGGTCGTTACTTAGGAGTAGTAGAAAGGTGCAGAGAGGTCTCCGAGATATTGAGGAGTGTGCTGATAAGTGGAGAATTAAGCTTGGTAAAGAAAAGAATCAAGGGATATTCTTTACACAACGACCTGATATAACGAACGCGGAAACACTAGAATATGATGGAACTCCGATCAGATATCAGCCCACTGTTCAGTATATCGGGGTGATACTCAATCGCAGACTCGTATGGGCTAAACATATAGGCAAAATTCGAAACAACTTTTAAAAACGATTCACGCAACTGAAACCCATGTTGAGAGTTCATTCTCTGCCACCTAAGACACGTACGTTGGTATACAAGGCTTGTATACCTAGCCAAATGTTGTACGCTTGTCCCGCATGGCTGACTCTGTCAAAGGATTAGATAAATTCGCTTCAGGTTCTTCAGAACAAATGTCTGAGAAATTCCACTATAGAACGAGAATTACAAAATGCATAAAGATCTTAACATGGACCTTCTTAAGGACGCGATGATTAAAATTGCAAGAAATCTATAAATAAATACGACGAAGAGCGATAACGCTCTTATAAAAAGCCTTGGGGGTTAGATTAACGAGAAAGAACTTAATATAAAATGCCGAATTCTTATTTGGCCTAGGAGATATATGCCCCTATGCCCACCACTGAACGAACTGCATATTTAAAAGAAACCATCACGTCCTGAAGAAGAGATCAAGGTGGCAACACCGGTATCCTGGAGAACCTGATGCGAGCAGTACCTGGAAGTTAAGTTAGCGACGAAGACTAGCTTCGTCCAAGGAGCTGCGTTCTGGAACAAAGTAGTAGCTTCTTGGTAGCTAATTTCGTATTGGCTCTCAGTATGGGGTTAGCCACACTAACCTTAGCTTACTTGGCGGAATCGGAGTTAATGTCCGCTGAGATCACATTTTTAGAGAGGTGAGGACATGATCACCTTAGACCATGCTGCCGTCAAGCAAAGAGTCGGAAATTCGACTGCGTGGAATGAGCCGCCATACCTCAAGGAAAGCACCTCACTCATCTCTTGTTCCAGTCCATCAGTGAGGGTGAATCCTGGTGAACATGATTTTGTAAACAGCACGCCTCTGTGTCAGACGTCCTATAATGCGTAATCTGAGGTAAAGTCAAAAAATGTGCTGACCTTATAATGAATTGTGGTAGCAATATAAGGAATCTGAGCAACGTCGTGAAGCTCATAGATCGTTGTGTATCGGGGTGCAGGAAGTATCATTTTGAGGCATTTTTTGCATAATCTGAACATTCTTTTTATGATAATATTGCGAGGATAATACTCACATCTGTACAGCAGCATGCTGCGGATCACAGCTTGGAAGATTATAAGCTTGATCAAGCGTGACAATGTATGCGACAAGAAAAATTGATAAAAAATTGCAATAGCTGAATTAGCTTTATGTTGTAAATGCCGAATACCAATTTTGAATGTAAGGTTAGAATGCTGATGAACTCCATGATACTCGTCTGAAAGTTCTAAGCAGAGATGTTGAGGACCCAAGGTAAGTTGGATAAAAGATCGTCTTGCGGATCTAGTGAATAGGATCGCCCTGGAATTTGGTAGTATTTCTTTTTTATGTTCCATTTCTGGTACCAAAGATAAATAAAGTAGGTGTATTTAAAAAAAATGGAAATTCGTCTAAGAAAGGAACGATTGATTGGAAGAAGAAAAAGGAATCATCGGCGAATGATGGGTATGGATATGAGGGTTAGTAGGAAAATCTGCTACGTATATTGCATACAAAATGGGAGATGGAACTGCACCTTGTGTTACTTCCATCAAGAGTGGGTTCAATTTAGATTTATATCCAGTAACCGACACACAAAATGATCGGTTAGTGAAGTATTTAGCTATAACGTTAATTACTGATGCTGAAATTTTAATTGTATTAACCTGCGGTTAAGACTATTTATTCAAGTCGTGTTAAAAGCATTCTCAGTATCAATAATACCGCAGTGGTAGTACGTTTGTTTTAGAAGCCCGTAACAATTTGGTCAATCGGTCCAGCTAGCTACAGAGGAATACTATGTGGATTTCGTAATCCAAATTGGTCATTTGATAAACATTTTCGTCCAAAACTTCAATTTTGTGTCGAGCCAAAATTAGTTTCTCCAAAATCTTGCAGATCACAGGTAGCAGATTGATTGATCGCAAGTTGTCCATTGGGAAGAGTCTATCCCAGGCGTTGCAGTTTTGCAAAGGTCACGGAAATGTTGTTGCTTGATACAATAATTGAAAGTATGTAATAAAATGATTAAGGGTTTGGGAGCAAGGTGCTTGATAGGGAAGTCAGAAATACCATCGCTGCGAGGGACACGTATTGGAATGAGGTTTCGGACAATCGAACCTCTGTGAAACGGATGTCAAGAAGGATTTGTGGAGTATGAGTTGTAAGAAAAGTAGTGGTCACGTCGTTACCTCAGCCTCATGAACTGGAGTAGTGAGCTATATGAACGGAAACGATTGGCGGAGACATGGGCCTTATCACCTTATCTGTAATTGCAGCAGAAAGCAAGATTGATGAAGGAGACATGGGCCTTATCACCTTATCTGTAATTGCAGCAGAAAGCAAGATTGATGAAGGAGACATGGGCCTTATCACCTTATCTGTAATTGCAGCAGAAAGCAAGATTGATGAAGGAGACATGGGCCTTATCACCTTATCTGTAATTGCAGCAGAAAGGCTCCATTCGATCTAAGTAGAGTGTGAGAAGTTATTGCAAATAGATATTCATAAATTGTCCGAGATTAATGTAAAATCCATATTTCCCAGGGTCGCTATGTTAATTTACCACAGTTCTAATAAAGGTCGAGTAGTTAGCACCCCAAGGGGGGTGAGAAGATGTGAAAATAAAATGACATCAATGAACGAGATTAGTCTCGAATCCACATTTCTCGGGCTTACTAAGTTGGTTGGTGTATTTGGGGATGTCTCGTAAGCCCAAGATTAACACTTACCATACCTATGGAGTATGAGGGGTGAAAACAAAATATAGCCTAAATTAACGAGATTATTGTCCAATTTATTATTTTTCGGGTCTCTAAACTCATTACTGATAGTGTAGATTACATGTCAACCCACGTTTGAACCCTGGCACCCCAAGGGGCTGGGAATAATATGCATAAAATTATCTTGATTGTACGGCTACGATGTAACGATATTGACTAAGCATATATAGAACAATGATTATCAAAATATGGATTCATGCCACATTTTACAAACTAAGGTAATCAGCGTCACAATTCAATTGTCTGTATCTGGGGCAACAAATAGTAATAATAATAATAATAATAATAATAATAATAATAATAATAATAATAATAATAATGCTTTATTTTAGCCGGCAGAGTTAAGACCATGATCAGAGTTCACTTTTTTCAGACCTGTTTTTTTTACTTTCTCTTAATTCATAACTGGAAGTTATGGCTTTTGTTACCGTTCAACGGAAATCATGCTCAATACGTTTATGTCCTTAAAATTCCATCTAACCTACTTGGGTTTGAACATGCAAACTTTAACACAAGAAGCAATACACACTTATCGACAAGTTTGAGTATTAATTTATTAGTTATATTTGATGACAATCGTTTTTCAGATATACCATGGCATGTAATTAAAACTTAGAAGTAATTGGAAGGTAAATAAAATGAAAAAGAGAATGAGAGGTTCTCACTTCGTATACCTAGCTAGCATCTCGCCTTCCTGTTTTGCTGTTATAATGCACACAAATTCAAATGAGATCAGACAAAACAGAAGGAAAAGGTAACGACAACATGAAATACCACCTCATATGCACTTTATATGTTGAATATTCAAATACCATTATCTCATAAAGATTATAAAATAATAACTCCCTCTGACAGTTGTCTGGAAAGGTACTGGTTTTGAATATTTAAGAACGTTTCAGTGAATAATTTAAGTAACTGCAATTTATTTAGTGATTTTTAAGAACGTTTTCTCATTCTACTATTTTCAGTTTTACCTGTCATTTAAACAATTTAAGCTGTGAGGTTTATCGCACAGACGGGTGGCAAAACAACATTTCGTACAGATTTTCTAAACACAAAGTATTCTAATTTTGAATAAAGTGCAACATTCCGTGTTTGGTACACAGCACACATTGTACCGCTGTTTATATATAGGAAATAATTTTGGTATAAAACTGAAATGTTATGTACGTTGGCCTTAAATTAAGAAACTAACAAAAATAACTCACACAAACTCTATAATTGTATTTTTGTTTAGCATAAGTTTTTATCTAGGTTCAACGATGGATACAAAACTGAAAAAAATTCCACGTCTAAAATATTAAGTAATAATATTTCAACATCATTTCACATATAAATACACTTTTTTAAATTTAATTCACTAACTCAAAAAACTTGCCCAATATTATATATTTTTCGTTTTAAGATATCTTGTTCTGTAAATGAAGGAAAAATAGAACTTCGTCTAGGGATAAACTGGAGCGAGTGCACCAAAAGTGAAATCCTGGTACAGCTTGTTGTTGCCACATCAAATAACTGTTCTAGTGGATAAGTACTAGCTAGAATGTTAATAAGAGTAATGAAATTTACTTAGTTTGTTTATAAACAATTATCCTTGGGTGACAAAATCACATTTCTTTATTTCATCCACGACAAAGGGCATTTTCAGGCAATCAGTAGTTTATGTTGTGTTGTGTAAATGAAAAATCAACGAGTAATAAACCAATAAATTCTAATTTTTTTATTACATCCGATACATGTAAAACCCTTTTTTACCTTACGATATATAAGCGTTGTAATTCTGTAACGTAATTAATAAAATTACAATACAACAGTAGAACAGAATACAATATCATAACAACATTATAACAGACAAGAACAAAGGAAAATTAAATTATAATTGACAATAAACACTATTTACAAAATAAATAAAGTAATTATAACATTTTTCGTTATTAAGAATATAATAAACAGACTGGGATAATTGTTTTCATTAAAATTCAAATGTAATTTAAGTTTGTAACGTTATCGTCAATTTAATCCCAGCAGAAGCAGGAGAGGTGAACCTGCTCTATAAAAACTGTGTAATTTAAGAAAAAGTTCCTATTCAAAATATTAATTTTAAAAGCCCTAGAAGCTATAATGGGAATTTTCAAACATGATGTATGTTTACAATAAAAAATAATATAACTTGTAGGAATTATTTACATGACGACCAAATATTGCATTCAATCTCAATCATTCAAATGAAGAGAAAATTCAGATAGACTATTTGATATGGGAGGCATCCCAAGTTCTTACACTGTTTACTATAAATGATCTCCACGATTTAATTTAAACAAGTAATATGTCATGATGCTATGAGAGTTTGAGTGATAAAATAAACAATAGAAAGTAAAATTAGGCCCGTTCTGTTTTAATACGGCGGGTGTAGTTAAAGTACACTACTTGGCCGGAAGAACAATGAGAGGGAATGAGTAAATGGTTAACACAGCTGAGCGGGGAGCATTCTGCATTTTCATAATGTAGTGTGTAATTATGCAAAGTGAAAATATAAAATATCTATAGCCAAAGGAAACTAGATGAGTTCATCTTTCTCTTTTCTTGATTCATCACTCTCGCATAGCATGCTGATAAACTAAAAATTAAATCGGAAAGTTAATTTACAGTACACTGTATAGATGACAATCAATGTCACCAAAGTTTAAAGTATATAAAATTGATCAGTTGTAATTACAGTGTCTTCTGTATGTTAAAAGAATATTCTGAACGGGAGAGAGCAAAATATTTAATGATTCCATAATTATTGTTAATGTTATTCAAGTGATGTCGCAGATTGTTACATACTAACTCAAGATTTAACAATGCTGAAAATAAGATTTTCCCATTAGAGTATTTCTTGAAACATAGCTGACAGAAATTCAACCTATAATAAATGCTCAACAATGTTGGAGTGAATGATTTTACTTGTCATTTGAACCCTTCATCATGGAGGTGACTTGTACGCGGGTGAGGAGACACTTACCGCGTACGCTAGCTACTCGGACTAGATGTAAGTGACATGTACGCGGGTGAGGAGACACTTACCGCGTACGCTAGCTACTCGGACTAGATGTAAGTGACATGTACGCGGGTGAGGAGACACTTACCGCGTACGCTAGCTACTCGGACTAGATGTAAGTGACATGTACGCGGGTGAGGAGACACTTACCGCGTACGCTAGCTACTCGGACTAGATGTAAGTGACATGTACGCGGGTGAGGAGACACTTACCGCGTACGCTAGCTACTCGGACTAGATGTAAGTGACATGTACGCGGGTGAGGAGACACTTACCGCGTACGCTAGCTACTCGGACTAGATGTAAGGGACATGTACGCGGGTGAGGAGACACTTACCGCGTACGCTAGCTACTCGGAATAGATGTAAGTGACATGTACGCGGGTGAGGAGACACCGCGTACGCTAGCTACTCGGACTAGATGTAAGTGACATGTACGCGGGTGAGGAGACACTTACCGCGTACGCTAGCTACTCGGACTAGATGTAAGTGTCATGTACGCGGGTGAGGAGACACTTACCGCGTACGCTAGCTACTCGGACTAGATGTAAGTGACATGTACGCGGGTGAGGAGACACTTACCGCGTACGCTAGCTACTCGGACTAGATGTAAGTGACATGTACGCGGGTGAGGAGACACTTACCGCGTACGCTAGCTACTCGGACTAGATGTAAGTGACATGTACGCGGGTGAGGAGACACTTACCGCGTACGCTAGCTACTCGGACTAGATGTAAGTGACATGTACGCGGATGAGGAGACACTTACCGTGTACGCTAGCTACTCGGACTGGATGTAAGTGACATGTACGCGGGTGAGGAGATACGTACCGCGTACGCTAGCTACTCGGACTGGATGTAAGTGACATGTACGCGGGTGAGGAGACACTTACCGCGTACGCTAGCTACTCGGACTGGATGTAAGTGACATGTACGCGGGTGAGGATACATTTACCGCGTAGGCTAGCTACTCGGACTAGATGTAAGTGACATGTACGCGGGTGAGGAGACACTTACCGCGTACGCTAGCTACTCGGACTGGATGTAAGTGACATGTACGCGGGTGAGGAGACACTTACCGCGTACGCTAGCTACTCGGACTGGATGTAAGTGACATGTACGCGGATGAAGAGACACTTACCGCGTACGCTAGCTACTCGGACTGGATGTAAGTGACATGTACGCGGGTCAGGAGATACGTACCGCGTACGCTAGCTACTCCGACTGGATATAAGTGACATGTACGCGGGTGACGAGATACGTACCGCGTACGCTAGCTACTCGGACTGGATGTAAGTGACATGTACGCGGATGAGGAGACACTTACCGCGTACGCTAGCTACTCGGACTGGATGTAAGTGACATGTACGCGGGTGAGGAGATACGTACCGCGTACGCTAGCTACTCGGACTGGATGTAAGTGACATGTACGCGGATGAGGAGACACTTACCGCGTACGCTAGCTACTCGGACTGGATGTAAGTGACATGTACGCGGGTGAGGAGATACGTACCGCGTACGCTAGCTACTCGGACTGGATGTAAGTGACATGTACGCGGATGAGGAGACACTTACCGCGTACGCTAGCTACTCGGACTGGATGTAAGTGACATGTACGCGGGTGAGGAGATACGTACCGCGTACGCTAGCTTCTCGGACTGGATGTAAGTGACATGTTCGCGGATGAGGAGATACGTACCGCGTACGCTAGCTACTCCGACTGGATGTAAGTGACATGTACGCGGGTGAGGAGATACGTACTGCGTACGCTAGCTACTCGGACTGGATGTAAGTGACATGTACGCGGATGAGGAGACACTTACCGCGTACGCTAGCTACTCGGACTGGATGTAAGTGACATGTACGCGGGTGAGGAGATACGTACCGCGTACGCTAGCTACTCGGACTGGATGTAAGTGACATGTACGCGGATGAGGAGACACTTACCGCGTACGCTAGCTACTCGGACTGGATGTAAGTGACATGTACGCGGGTGAGGAGATACGTACCGCGTACGCTAGCTACTCGGACTGGATGTAAGTGACATGTACGCGGATGAGGAGACACTTACCGCGTACGCTAGCTACTCGGACTGGATGTAAGTGACATGTACGCGGGTGAGGAGATACGTACCGCGTACGCTAGCTACTCGGACTGGATGTAAGTGACATGTACGCGGGTGAGGAGATACGTACCGCGTACGCTAGCTACTCGGACTGGATGTAAGTGACATGTACGCGGATGAGGAGACACTTACCGCGTACGCTAGCTACTCGGACTGGATGTAAGTGACATGTACGCTGGTGAGGAGATACGTACCGGGTACGCTAGCTACTCGGACTGGATGTAAGTGACATGTACGCGGGTGAGGAGATACGTACCGCGTACGCTAGCTACTCGGACTGGATGTAAGTGACATGTACGCGGATGAGGAGACACTTACCGCGTACGCTAGCTACTCGGACTGGATGTAAGTGACATGTATTCGGGTGAGGAGACACGTGCCGCGTACGCTAGCTACTCGGACGATGATGTAAGTGACATGTACGCGGGTGACGAGATACGTACCGCGTACGCTAGCTACTCGGACTGGATGTAAGTGACATGTACGCGGATGAGGAGACACCGCGTACGCTAGCTACTCGGACTGGATGTAAGTGACATGTACGCGGGTGAGGAGATACGTACCGCGTACGCTAGCTACTCGGACTGGATGTAAGTGACATGTACGCGGATGAGGAGACACTTACCGCGTACGCTAGCTACTCGGACTGGATGTAAGTGACATGTACGCGGGTGAGGAGATACGTACCGCGTACGCTAGCTACTCGGACTGGATGTAAGTGACATGTACGCGGGTGAGGAGACACTTACCGCGTACGCTAGCTAGTCAGACTGTTTTAAACTGTTATTGTTATGTTAACTAATTCGCATGTGTATAACATTCATCTAGATACATCAATGTTTTTATTAGTATATACCGGTACATTATTAGATAACGGTACCAAGGAACAATTTACAACAATTTTAGATTAGCATTTTTTGTTTGTGGCTCCTGACACTTTCTTACATTCGTAACTTCATTGAAGATTTCTGTGTTATGTGTCAGCTGTAAGCTCGAAGAACAAACCGGAATTTTATATTGACCAATAAATGGTCAGATTATTTTTTCTAAAAATAAATCCGTGTTTCATTGTTGATTTAGTTCTTGGTGAGCTAGTCAAGCGTTTACTAAAGGAAATTTTATTGAATTCCGATATTGAGAATCTTTAAAATTGTCATTTTAGTGATTCAGAAGAAACTGGTTTTGGTTATGATGACAAATCTGAACTAAGTGACGTAGCAGTGACAGAAGCGGAAGTGTAATCCGATTTCGAATGTAATACAGATGAAAGTACGACACAAAATCAGGTAGAAGGCGTATACATATTTACATGGGGATCCATGTGTAATTATGTCCCAAAATGTGAAACATTCACTAATGTGTTCGGCCCACAAAGTGTTGCAAGAAATGCTAGTAGTGTGGTAGAAGTATTCAAACTTTTCTTCACTCTTGAACTTGTCAGCAAGATTGTTGCATGTTGTAGAGCAGTACATGAAATCTTGAGGTGTGTTTTTGTCATTTTGATCATTAGTGAGAGAATGGACCCCTGTGACACTTGATATTACTTTAGCACTATTTATATTGATGGGAATAATACAGAAACCTACTTTTAGCTCTTATTTTTCACGACATTAGACTATAGCCACGCCCATTTTTTGTTATGTTATGTCCTTGAACAGATTTAAATATATTTGCCAATTCCCTTATTTAAACAATAACACAAAATTCACTACTTAAAAAAGTTATTTGCAATTTATCCTTTAGTTCAATACCTCAAGAATAAATTTCAAACAACATACATAACAAAACAAAATATTCCAATCGACAAATTCCTTACATTATGGAAAGCCCGTCTATCATTCATTCAATATCTACTCATAAAATAATCAAAATTTGGATTTAAAATATTTGAACTAACTTATGTGAATCGACTCTCTGAATTTATGGCCGTTCATTGTTTATACAGGCAAGTACACAATATTGAATTATAGTTTGACGTTAGGTATTGCGAATAAAACAATGGTCATTGTATTTCAAATTATTGAACCGCTACTAGGAAAAGGGTGACAAGTGGATGACCACCTTTTATAATTCTTCACAATTAGCAATGAAATTAAGTCTTAAAACTAATGTAATGGGCACGAACCATCAGAGTGCAAGGGAAGTCCTGCACCTTTCACCTGACTTACAGCCAGTGAACTTCGCTCAATGGGTACAATTTTGTAATTGGGCTTTGCTGCAGCCACCGAACTTCTTTTTATCAGTGTTATTCACTGATGAGGTAGTATTTAATAGGGATGGGCTGGTTCTGAACTAAAAAAAATTGTCTACGTAGATTGCTAGAAGTTCCTCTTCACATCAGATTAGACATGTGGTTTCAGCATGATGGAGATCCTTCCCATTTCTGCCGAAATGTGCGAAACCATTTGGATGAAGTGTATCCTGGCCGTTAGATAGGAATATGTAGTCCCAACTGTAGTGTGGCCACCTTGCTCTGCAGATCTCAGTCCAATTTATTATTTTCTGTGGGGACATCTGAAAACACTGGTGTATGCGACCCCTGTTGATAGATGAACAGTTAGATGCACGCATTATCGCAGCATGTGATGTGATCCGCGTGACAACAGGGTATGAGAATAATTTTGTCACCACTGTCGCCTGTGTTATGAGAATGGAGGTCGCCTATTTGAACAATGTCTCTAATGAGTCTGCAGGTACTTCACTTTTTTCTGGTTTACTCAAGAGTATTGTTTCTTATTCCCCATAACATCATGTATGCCATGAGTTCATACACTGTACCTCTACATGTTATTACTCTTGTGATCACTACTCTATCGTGTACATAAGTACAAAAGTATTGTACAGTACAATTGCACATTTTATTTGCGAAATCGACTGTACTCAACAGTAGGTGCATTATTATTACAACCTTTCAAACAATTGCCTGCACATTACGTACGTAGAAAGCACTGCACCAATATTTCAATACTGTATTCTGTAAAATAACGAATAAGCAACTAAATCAGAAGTAAATCTACGTACGCAACTGATTTACAGTATGTACATAATAAAAAGGGGGAAAAGTATTTACTTACACTGTATTCAGTACCGAACGTGAAGCACCTATCTTATATTTGCGTCGATAGTAAGGCTGCTAAGAGAGTCCATACTTTCAAAAACTGTAGTGTATATCTAAGTACGGAGAACATGCGCTGCCTCTTGGTAACTAGACAGCGACCTACATACATCAGAAAAGCCGAGGATAAAACATGACGACAGTAACAAACATTTTAATTTAATATAATATATTACAATCTTCTTCATCTAGTCTTGTATTCTTTTTCTGGCGTTTGAATTTGGATAAATAAAAACCTCCCTCTATCTCAATCAATCCATTTCTTCTCATTAATTATTTCCATTCACACAACTTCTTTTTTCAGATATTCTTCTTCATTTGTTCTACCCATCTAGGCTCACTTTTAAAATATAGCTAATAGGAGCCCAACGGCATTATGTCATGCTGGTAATTGAAAATAGTTTGCTTTTGAAGGACAACCGTATGTAGAATTATTTATGTATGAAGAGTGCAGGGTAAGTCATTTTACCGTTGAAAATGTTCATTATCTGTATGCTAAATGTGAGTCTAAATAAATATATGATTAAACAGTACATTTTTCTCTCACACTTCTAAACGATAGTGTTTTCCATGGAGAATCCAATGACACCTCTAACACCAAGAAAAAATTATTTACATATTTTTCCCGTGCCCTACATAATATACTTAATAACTGACCTCCGGAATGGTACACGAGACTAGCTGAAGATATTTTATGTTACATTAATTAAAACTTTGAAATAATAGTAAAGTAATATTTAATTCTAAGTTCTCAATCTATCCTTAATGTTCTTCCAACAAAAGAAGAATTAATATATTTTACATCTATACAATAATATGTTTTCCAGGTGAATGTTTGCTTTCCACTAATTCTTTTAAAGCAATTATTTGTTTTATTAATGATTTTGTTTAAACTGTAGGTAGGATTTATTTAATTTCTTCATGTCCATATATCTGTGGAACTGTTAAGTTTATATTGGTTAAAAATTCAGTGTAGTGTTCATTACAGTGTTTACTTTGTATAACAATTATAATTCCAGAACTGCAACTGTCTACTGTGTTGCTTTTGTCAACTAAAAACGATCATCAATAATCAAACTCATCAGCAAAACCATCAAATTGTTTATTATAATTTAACTTACTGTTTCATTGAAATTATCTAATATAAAGAATTATTAAACACACTGTGTGCATTAGGATACAATAAATATTGAAAGTTATTATCATCTGCGTAGTATCTTCTTAGAGGCTTTCTTCTTTCTATACACTTAATTAGGTGGTATTGTTCACATTTTTGTTCACGTAGCTTGCAGAGGCACTGGTTCGATGCCAGGTGGAACGCTTTTTGGGTACATATTCGGTAATGGAATTCATGTGTGGCGGTCCACGTGAGCACGTGTCTCAGGGAGAAATTTGGTTCCTTCCACTCTTCAGTGTCATCGCTTGAATCAGGAAGAATCCGCGGTCTATATCCTCTGTTCTTTTCTGAACCCTCTCTTATGTGTGCTTCGTAGGCTGGAGTGTGTGGCAGGTTATATTTTGACGCTATTTCTCTGATTAAGAAGTCAGCCTTGGTTATACGATAGTCGGCAGCTCGTTGACCTTGAAACCTTAAGTACTCTCCGGAGGTAGGTAATTTTGACCATTTCTAGTCTTTTCAGATTTGCTATGTTTAACCGAGTCCTGAATGTGGTGATAGCGGTGCACGCTGTTGGTGATATCTTGATGTAAATTAGTCTTATAGCTGTTTCGACTGACAGCTTTTCGACATTTCAAATGTCAAACGTGGCCTTTATTTCTGCGTTGCATCTTTCCTGGATGCAGTTGGTGAATGATTTTCCTGTGACTTGCGACGTTAGACCGAGATACTTATAGCAATTGGCTAGCTCTAGTAGGGCATTTCCATACTTGAATTTGTCGTCCCTGTTTACGTTTCCTCATCGTCTAAATTTCATAATCTTAGTTTTAATTGTGTTAACTTCTAGTTCGTTCCTGTGCGCCCAGTCGTGCAGTTTATCCAGGCTAGTCTGAAGAGCTACTTTTTTGTGGATAGGATCTATATAAACTAAATATTTTGATTGTAGATAGATGCGCAGAATAGGAACGTGACTTCCGGTGATGCTACTTCTTGGACTATGTCGTGGGTAAGCAAGTTGAAGAGGAATGGACTGCGAGGATCCCGTTGAAGCACTCCGGTTGTTTATGTCATGTGGTCAGTTTGGCTAACTATGTCGTTTATGGTTAGTAGGTTGAAAGCCAGTATACATTCAATTAATTTGAAGAATGGGTTCTGTTTTCCCAGTATTCTGAAGATTTTGCCCAGTAATATGTTTATATTTACGCTATCAAACGCCTTGGAGAAGACAATGAAAGCTGCGTATACGTGGCCACCTGCGGTGCTTGTTGTTTCCAAGACGATTGGATAACACTCTCTCGATGGCATGTATCATGAATTTCCCCGTCACCAATCCGTACTGTTCATCGGGAATGAATGTGCTGGCTTGAGGAAGGATATGTTTTAGTATAATCTTCGTCAAAATTATAAAAGGTGCACATTCCAGTGCAATTCCGCTGTAAGCGTCAGGTGAGTCTTTTGGTCCTTTCCCTTTATACAGCATTATAAGGTCGGACTCTCTCCAACTTCCTGGTATGATGCTTAAGTCAATGCATTTATTGATCATCGCCGTCCAGGTTTCTATAGTTGCTGGTGGTAGAGAATTCATTAGTACTTCGTTTGTTAGGTTGTCGGATCCTGAAGCTTTTTTTCGTTTGCATCCTTGGAAGGCGTGCCAGATTTCCTCTACTGATATTGGTGTCCATGTTTCTTGCGCTGTTTCGTACTTCGGATATTTGGGTCTTTTGTAATATTTTGGAAGAGAGTTCTTGTCATGTTTTCATTGGAATTTAAGAGTGTGGCTTACATCTTCTTGGTTCCAGGATTTTGTATGGGGACATCTCCGCTTCCATTATGGTTTCGAATTTCTTAATTTTGTCAAATTGTAACCTCTTTTCTCTTATTACGTTTCTGTATCATTCCCTCTCTTGTGTGTATTCTTTTAGTCTATCCTCTGTGTTAAGCTCTCTCCATGAGTGTAGATTCGCCAGTGCTGCTTTCATTTGTTTAAATCATTCTGTATCGAACTAGGGTTTGCTTTCCTGTTGCAAGGTTTTCTTCCTGTGGACGATAAGAGAGCAGTTTTTATGATATCTAGCGCTTCGTCAATGCGTGCTTGCCCGATTAGTTGTTTGGCGTCCTCTTTTTTTTTAAATTTTCTCTGAAGAAGTTCTGTATTAATTCGGCGCGTGCGTCCAATGCCTTTCCGGAGATTCCGGAGGGTGTCCGTATGTGTTCCACCTGTTTTATTGTCATTCCTGGCCCTCTGCAGAAGATGAGGTATATCATGCTGGATCCGTTACTTACTTACCCACTGGCACTACTGAACCCGTAGGTTCATGGCCGCGAACATAAGCTCTCCATACATCCCTATCCTGAGCTAATGCTTTCCAATCATTCCCTGTAAAATCTACTTCCCTCAAATCATAGTTAATGTTATTCTCCCACCTCATTCTTGGTCTACCAACTGGGAGTTTTCCCTCTGGCTTTCCTACAAGAAGCTTCCATGCACGTCTGACATTCCCCATACTTGCAACATGTCCTGCCCATCGCAGTCTACGAGACTTAACTGTTATTATTATATCTGGCTTCCTATAAAGACCATGTAGTTCATTGTTATGTATAGTCTTCTCCATTCACCTGTCTGTTCATCTCTCTTTGGTCCAAAAATGTTCCTAAGTACTTTATTCTCAAATACTTATAATCTCCTTTCCTCCCTTAAAGTAAGAGTCCATGTTTCGCACCCATATAATATAACTGGTAGAATAATAGTTTTATATATTTTCAGTTTAACGTTTTTTGAAAGGAGTTGGGACATCAAGGGTCTCTGCAATGCAAAATAGCACGCATTTCCAGAATTGAGCCTATGTTTAATTTCTTTGTGCATCTCACTCCTATTTGTGATTATTCTTCCTAGGTATCTGAATTCAGCCACTTCCTCAAAATTTCCCTCATTTGTCATTAGCTGTCCATTTCCATTATATAATGAATATCTACGTGTGACCATATATTTAGTTTTACTGATATTTACTTCCAGTCCTAATTTCTTAGTGTTACTCAATATTGTTTGCGTGTTGTCCTTTAGTATCTCCTCGCTATCGGCCAATAATACTACATCATCAGCATAAACTAACAGCTTATTAATACCATTGAGTTGTAAGCCTTCCTTATTCTTTAAAGAGTTAATGGCATGCTCTAGTACAAAATTAAATAGTAGAGGAGATAGTGCATCTCCTTGCTTCAACCCATTCTGGATTTCATAAGTGTCCGAAAACTGTTTGCCTACACGCATCCTACTCTTTGTGCCATTTAGAACACATTCGTATAAGTCTAACTAACTTTTTAGGAATTCCGAACTCCAGCAGGATGCTATACAACTTCTCCCTCTTTATTGACTCATATGCTTTTTGAAGTCTACATATAGTTGATGTACAGTACCATTATATTCCCATTTATTTTCTAAAATCTGTCTTACACTAAAAATCTGATCTGTTGTAGACCTGTTTCTTCTAAATGCACATTGATGATCTCCTAGAATGTCATCAATATACGGAGTAAATCTTCTTACCAATATATTTGTAAGAATTTTGTACGAAGTTGAAAGTAATGAGATGCCCCTGTAAAGTGATCCCACTATAGGGTCAGGAGGCCCTTGGGGTAGTAGGAGGTTAAGGCTCCCACTTTTCTGGACAATCTGCACTTTATGTCAGCCGGGTTGTCAGCCCTGCGTGACGGCCGCCTTTACCCCAAAACAAACGTCTGGTACTGATTTCCTTTAGAGGTTCAGTCGACGCCAGGGCAATAGCGCCGCCAGAGGGTTTGGGTCAGTTTAAAAATCCTGACCGCACCGGGACTCGAACCCTCGACCTTCCGGCTTGTAGCACAGTGCCTTAACCACTACGCTACGACTTGCCCCTTCCAAATGATCAGCCGTTATATGAGATATATGTTGGTATTATGTCGTTGTTGGCTAGATAGAAGCCTTCTTTCTCAAGTGTCTCACATACTGCTGTGGATTTGCTGTCTGGCGTGTCCCTTCGGCAGTTGAAGTCACCAGCGAGTATTATTGGGGAGTCAGGTTTCGCGCGACGTGTTACTTGGAGGATAGTGTGTATTACGGTTTCTGTAGATGTGGAAGGTCTGATGTACGTTCCGATAACTATGAAATTCCGTATACTTATGGATCACTTCTCCTAAGGTTGTTCTGTAGAAACATGAGACTCCACCTGAGGGTCTGACCTCCTGTCCGGGTTGTGCTAATGCGTGGATTGCGTAGTAGCCCTCTAATTGAACAGGCTCTAGGAGGAAGGTTTGTGTAAGTACTAGTAGATCTTGATCCAGTAGGAACATTTCCGTGTGTTTCATTATGGAGCGCAGACCTTCGACGTTGCAGAGGATACAGTTCAGGTCGTTATAATCGGATCCGAAAGGAGGGAAAAGTGACGCCTTCTGGCCAGAAGTCTGTATTGAATATCTCGTCTTGTAATTGAAGGGAACTCCCACTTTAAACTCTCTACTGTTTCGTCTTGTTTTAAGCATTTCGCAATCGGGTTACTTTATCGATGTCTTTTCCTTTGATGTAATTGGTTATATTATCTACTGAGGTTTCACTGCTGAGCCTGCCAATGTAGATCCATATTTTTTTCTCCGCTGCTTTTAATATTTTAGATAGCGCCATATCTTTCTGGGTTGCAGTTAGTCTTTTTGGATGGGGGTTCGTCATTTTCATCTTTTCTACGACTACGTCTGACTACTTCTGTCCAAGGATGTAGATTGTCTTTCTCTCTTTCCTGCGTGGTCATTTCCTCTGATGCTGTATCAAGGTCGGGGTTCGAAGTTGTCCGTGGTTTGGGATCTACTGCCTGTGGGTTGATTCCCTATTCTACCTGTTCTGTCCTGCGTAGTGGTATGGTTTCGGGCTTTTCGGTTTTGGTTCCCTTTTTTATCAAGTTTGTGATTTTCGTTGCAAATTCTTCCATCATGAGTCTATTTTCAGGGATATTTTGTTCATTATCGTGTCTTCTAGCTCACTATCCGAGCATTATGCATTAGTTGGGTGGGTGTTGTCTGATAGGAGTTCTCGTTTGTATCTGCTGAGCTGTCGTGATCTCCTGCTGGTGAGTCGTCGGTAGAGGCTTGATACCGCTAGCTCCGGCAGTTTCCTGAATGTGGTCGACAGATGTCGCTAGTTGCCTCTCTGTGTAGCTGTCGATTCGTCTCTCCGGGTCCGTTTGTATCATTTAACCTCGTTTTGAAGCTTTATATTTTCACTCGTGAGCTCTTCTATAATGGATTTCATTGTAGTATAACAGTTTTTGATTTCACTTACCGCATTGCATATGTCGTCTTTGATATCCTTTTTCAGGTATCCGCCTGTTTCTGCGATGTCTCTTATGAATTTAAGAGCACAATCAAGTCGTGTTTCAACTTCTTTCGCCATCATGAAAGGTTGAGAATTTGTTGGCACAAATATTATATCACGTACGAAGAGACTGCGAATATATTCAGAGGGCTGTATATCGGTAGGCCTAATAGCCTAAATCCTAGCATGATCAATAATTATATATATATAGTGTTCATACGTCTAAATTAGTACATATTTATTTAATCATATTCCTCTTCTTTCCTAAATATATTAAGTATAATGAATGTGGTAAAATATATATATATATATTATGAGTTTTTTTAAGAAATGTAATATGAATTTTAAAAATATTCCATTTTCCCAAAACTCATAAACAATTTTTCTTTGCATTGATTAAAAACACAAGAAGATATATGGCTCTTGGAAATTGAGCAGATAGGATTATTTTGAATTTTTGTTAAAAATGTGTTATGAGGCACAGTTAATAATGATAGAGCTACCGGAACCAAAGTCTCGTCTTCGTCAGTTTATTTAAGTAAAGTGCTTAATATCGTGTTTGGAGGTGTATCGTGAATTAGAATGGTTAATAATTGTCTTTTGAAGGTTTTAAGATAATATATTTTTTATGTATTCTGATAGTTGTTCTATTCTGGTGTTTTCATATGTTAGGGTGTTAATGTGATGACGCGGCAATTGATTAATTAGCTTTAGTGGTTTTCTAACTTTGGTTTCTAGTTTATCAATCGGAGTTTTATAATATTAATTAGGGTTGGTGATACATATAAAATTATGGTGCGTAGAATTTTCTTCTATAATAATGGTGGAATGCTTTAATAAAGTGTAGTGTTACTTTTGTTTGGTATTGAATTGTGTTAATTGGTGTTCATATATTATTACTTCATGTTCATTTGGTGAGAGTTTGGAAATCATATGTTGTTGATTATTACTTTGCATTTAATTTGTTTCTTTTCAACACTTCAAGATGGCAGTCTCTTAAATATTCTCATAAAGCAAGGATGCAGAATATCGTTATGACTTATTAGTATCGTTTCCCTTGAGAAGGTAGAAACGTGAATATATTGCATAATATTAACATTTAAATTAATACGATAATAACTATATAAGATTTGATGAGAAAACATTTGTTTTATGTAACGGGTACACTGTTATAGTTTTCGCATAATACTTTAAAAATACTAACAAATTGTTTATAAGTAAAACAAATCAATAAGTAGCATTGGACATTGAATAACAAATTTGAATGTTAAAGTTAATGCACACAAAAAAGTAAATAAACAAGGAACTCATATTTATATTGAATTCTAACAAAATGAAGCGGGGTACATGGAAGTAAATGGGGGCAAATGATCTCAATGAAAAAGATCCTTCCCCGGATACCGATACCTAAACAAATACAAACCTACATGGAAAGGCTGATAACATCAACGTGGAGCTCATCTTCATTTGTAAGCTACAACATGGTACTGCATTAACCTCTCCAGTATCAGCTACTTCATTTGTAACCTACAACATGGGGACTGCATTAACATCTCCAGTATCAGCTACTTCATTTGTAACCTACAACCTGGGACTGCATTAACATCTCCAGTAACAGCTACTTCATTTGTAACCTACAACCTGGGACTGCATTAACATCTCCAGTATCAGCTACTTCATTTGTAACCTACAACCTGGGACTGCATTAACATCTCCAGTATCAGCTAGTTCATTTGTAACCTACAACCTGGGACTGCATTAACATCTCCAGTATCAGCTACTTCATTTGTAAGCTACAACCTGGGACTGCATTAACATCTCCAGTATCAGCTACTTCATTTGTAACCTACAACCTGGGACTGCATTAACATCTCCAGTATCAGCTACTTCATTTGTAACCTACAACCTGGGACTGCATTAACATCTCCAGTATCAGCTACTTCATTTGTAACCTACAACCTGGGACTGCATTAACATCTCCAGTATCAGCTACTTCATTTGTAACCTACAACCTGGGACTGCATGAACATCTCCAGTATCAGCTACTTCATTTGTAAGCTACAACCTGGGACTGCATTAACATCTCCAGTATCAGCTACTTCATTTGTAACCTACAACCTGGGACTGCATTAACATCTCCAGTATCAGCTACTTCATTTGTAAGCTACAACCTGGGACTGCATTAACATCTCCAGTATCAGCTACTTCATTTGTAACCTACAACCTGGGACTGCATTAACATCTCCAGTATCAGCTACTTCATTTGTAACCTACAACCTGGGACTGCATTAACATCTCCAGTATCAGCTACTTCATTTGTAAGCTACAACCTGGGACTGCATTAACATCTCCAGTATCAGCTACTTCATTTGTAACCTACAACCTGGGACTGCATTAACATCTCCAGTATCAGCTACTTCATTTGTAAGCTACAACCTGGGACTGCATTAACATCTCCAGTATCAGCTACTTCATTTGTAATCTACAACCTGGGACTGCATTAACATCTCCAGTATCAGCTACTTCATTTGTAACCTACAACCTGGGACTGCATTAACATCTCCAGTATCAGCTACTTCATTTGTAACCTACAACCTGGGACTGCATTAACATCTCCAGTATCAGCTACTTCATTTGTAACCTACAACCTGGGACTGCATTAACATCTCCAGTATCAGCTACTTCATTTGTAACCTACAACCTGGGACTTCATTAACATCTCCAGTATCAGCTACTTTAACTCATTATCTTGATCAGGTTTATAGTTGGAATTTCAGGGTTCCAATACTTTCTCTCCATTAGTCACTTCCTACTACAATTCTATCAACAGTGTTTTTAAATAGTGTGAATACTTAAAACTACAGATTTTCTATCATGTCAAGGTTTGAGCAATGGATTAAGTCGTTACTTGGAATAAATACCACTAGTATCCAGTCGACAGCTGATATTCATGCATTCAATGGTCCCGAACATATAAGTCATTCTGATGGCAGGTACTTTAATGCACACTTAGCAAAAACAAGAATGAAAGGCTTCAAAACGCAGAGTCCTATTACGGCATGGTTCACGCATTGTTAAATGTTTTAAATAATCTGCATTTCGTTTTGATCGTCTTAAACAGTTAAAGTGTAATGAAGAAGACTCGTTTATAGTTATTCACGAGTATTCGACATATACAATATTACTTAAATTGCGACATTTGGAATAAAGTTCAACTCTCGAGCATGTAAATGGAAATAAAGACAACAGGACTTAGACGATTGTATCAAAAGTCCGAGTTAATTCAATTACGAGACAAATTAAATATGTCAGGCTTCAAAACCCTCGACAATGATTTTTTATTTATTTGTATTTCCACAAAATAAATCCCAAAATATTTAATTCCAACCACGTAATCTACGTCAATTTTACACTATTTTTCAAGTAACATTCCTGCCTTCGTAAACTCTATAATTCTATTTAGGTACCGGTATAAATATAATTTTGTGTGGAGTACCACATTTTAATAATAATGCTGTAAATGTATGTACTAGAAGATATCTTCATATATTTACGTATTTATTTATTACGTATTAGTGACGAAAAAGTTTCAATCTACAATTAAAATATTTAGTTTATATAGATAAAGTCGAGCCCAATAATAGCCCATAGATCGCGGACAATAATAATAATAATAATAATAATAATAATAATAATAATAATAATAATAATAATAATAATATTAATAATAATAATAAAATAGTACTAACTCCAAATAGTTAGTTTTAATTTCATTAAGTGTGGACTGATAGAATAAAATAGAAAGCATTCTAAGAATTTAAAAAAATTAACTTCATCGGGAACCGAAACTGTGACCTCTTGCATACGTAGCAAGCCGTTCGCTGGTTTGCTATGCATATAATAATGTTTTTGATTGAAGGAGGAGGAACGTATTGCAGCTCTACCCAGCAATCAGTATACTCGTGTGATTCGCGCGTTAAAATGTTAGAGATCAAGAGTATGCCCATTTTTATTTTCGCAAAGTGTACATTCTCGTCTTCGCTGGATTCGTTGAGGTAAACCGATAGCTTGGCCACTTGGATCTCTTTATTTAAGGAAGGAAATTGAAGAAAATCGAAAATTATTGTTTAAAAATAACAAGTTCTGTTTTTTTAGGAAAAAAATTACCATTTTTCACATATTGTCGACGTTTGATGAACCTGTCACTCAGAACATAATATAATGACGTCATATATAGATAGCTGCTAAATTTAAATCCCCATACAGGAGCTTTGGTTATAATGGTATTATATTTGTTATGCGTATGTCCTGGTATGTCAAGTTTAATATTTTCTCCTGGCATCTGATCATACATTTTACAGTTTATTTTCAAATTACTTTATTTAACATGCAAGAAATTATTAAAATTATTTTTTTCATATTTGCACATACAGCATATTTTATTATGTTCTAGGTCTAAAACACTCCTAACAGATCCCTACATTTCTCGTCTAAATTACAACCCAAAACAGTATTCTCCACCAGCACATTACAGACATGAAGAAAAGTCTTCGTGATATTCATTTACATGTATTTCTTTTTAACCTGGAATAGCAATAGATATGATTGGCTCAAGTGTTTGAGATACACTATTACTAACTATATCTTTTTTTAATAAAATGTATTACACTTACCCATGTCACACTAAATATTTCAATATTTTGTCGTTAAGGGGGCTCACACACCCAGCACGAGGTACATATGCACACACATCATTACTTTACAATATAAAAAAAACTATAAAACATAAAATTATGAAAATTTGCACACAGGTAGTATACACTATTGGCTTTCATTTGATATTAAAATTGTTATTATTGAAGCAAAATTTTTGTTAATTGCAGGAAAATAAAATTTGCATAATTTCAGTTTCTTATATATCATATCATACATTATTACTTAAAAACTAATAACCTGACTAGTATAAACAATTTTTTTAAATAAATATAATACCCTAATAAAGCTCGTGAACTATTAAGATGTGCCCCAGATTTATTGGTTTAGAGCATAGAATTTTTTTTATTAATAATTTTTTAAAATAAATTTTACACTATATATTCCCCATTACCTAACCTTAATATTCAAATGATTGCAACGATTTCAGTATGCCAGATACAAACTAAGTAGAGGAGTGTGTGTGCAAACTTTCATGAAAATTGAACCATTAGTTTTTGAGTTATTGCATTTTATGTTCTTAAAATTTTAACTTTTGGGAAAACGATGTTAAAGTTTACGCATGTTTATACTTACAGTCTGTATTAGAAAGCTCCTGCAGCATATGTTGTGCCCTCCTTTTCACTTCTCCTGCCATGTTCCTCAAGTCTCAGTCATCTTCTAGTTCTCCTGGACTCCTTCGAGGATTCTCGTAGGCGTTTATCAGCAGATTTTATTCGCAGGACATCACAATGCCTAAAAGCAGCCTTGGCATATTTTCCTACATTCACTCCAAACTCTTCTAAAACTTTTAATCTGCTTGTATCCCCATCATTGAATGTTGCTGCAGCATCAGCTGCTGCTATTTTGACAACTGTTTTCCCAGCATTACTTGTTTTAGGGCAAATTGTCCACACTTTATTATTATAGGACTCGTTTGAATTTTGAGTGCGGCCCTTCAAGCACCTTCTTAGAAGTTCTGTTTTTGAAAGGTCTTTGAAGGTAGGTCTTATGGCATTCATAACAGCCATTAGTATTGGATGTGGATGTTTATATACTGCTTCTCTACCCTCTGCCTGGGCTTGTCGATATCCACACCACGACGTTGCACGCAGTGGACACCTATAGTGCTGGGGATTGGAGCGCACATTGGCATTCAACATTATATATCTCGACAAAAACAGAAGATATCACAAAATTTCAGAAATATGTACTTTAAAGTATGCTCTTTCAAATGAGTCCAAAAACAAAAAAATTGAAAATTTTGACCTGTAATGGTGTATGAGCCCCCTTAATATAAAGAAAATGAATTTGCATTTGCATTGTCATCTGTAAGAAATACTAACATTACATTAGAGCACTGTTTTATCTATGAGCTAATATATTATTAGCAAGAAAATATTTATTTGGTTCGTTATTTCTGTAAACATATTCATATTCAATAAGAATAGATTTTTAAGTAAAGATGTAGCATAATCACAAACTTTTATTTTTCTCGTTAATATACAAACATAAATATGTATGAAATATTTTCTGCACACAATTTTTATAACAAAGCAATCTTTTGAATAGTTTAAAATTACAAAGAGTATGGAAATGTATATTAAGATACGACTCCTGAGTAAATTACTTACTACAACAGAGCACATAACAGCTGCATTTACGATGCAAATATAAAGGTATGTTAGGAATGCCGTTCTTATTATATTACTAGAAATATATTATTTGAATGGCTCATCATTATTATCTGAAAATAAATGTAAATTAAGATTGCCTTTCTGATTAAATTATTAAATAAAACCAATGTTTTCATTGATTCTTTACTATGTCTGACCCGATTGAGGGTCTTTCCACTTTTCAGCGGTTGCCCTTTTACCAGCCGGCTGCTGGCCCTTCACATCCAAATGTGTCAATCACAGAGGTAGATGATCAACAGCCAGTGTATGGGTGACTTCTGGTTAGCATGTCGAGTCCCCCAGCTGTATAGCTGGTTCCTCAACCTGGAGCCGCTACTTATTGTAGCTACCCATTTGCCTCACGATGCTGGGTGGGCACTGGTACCATACTGGCCGAAATACCATGAGAAAATTTCTTCCCCCATGGAGACTCAAACCAGCGCAAGTCCCGTAGCTCTGCCCCAAGGCTTCCTACCTTAACCGCTCGGCTACGGCGCGGGACCTCTACTATGTAAATGTACAATAAGATAGAACATTTTGGTACATGTTTCTTACAAACAGAACCATTCAATTGCTTCCCATTAAGCAAATACAAATGTTCATTAAGATGTGACTTCTAAATAAATCACTTACTCCAAATAGTACACTTTATTGACTCTTCATTACTGTGCAAACATAAATGTAAATTAAGATTGTTCTTTTGTTTAAATTATTTTTAAACCAAAGATTTGTTTGGCTCCTTATTACTATGCAAACATAAATGTCGATTAAGACTGCATTTATTAGAAAATGACTTATTGCAAACGGTACATATGAATAACTCCTCATTATTGTGTGAATGTAAATGTTGAATAAGATTTGACTTGCGACTTAATGACTTACTGCAAACTGTGCATTTGAATGGCTTCTTCATTATTATGTGAACGTATATGTTGATTAAGAAGAGAACTGCAGAATAAAAGACTTGCTGCAAATTGAACATTTGAATGGCTTCAGATTACTATGTGAAAGTAAATGTTGATTAAGACGAGACTTCAGTATAAAAGACTTACTACATAAGGAACATTTGAATGGCCTCTCATTACTATGCAAACGTAAATGTATTCTAAGACACGACTTTCTAGTAAATGATTTATTACAAATTGAACATTTGAATGACTCTATAGAATTATGCAATTGTAAATGTTTATTAAGCTGTGACTTCTGAATAAATGACTTACTACAAACAGAACATTTGAATTTCTCACGATTATGGGAATATAAATGTCTATTAAGATGTGATTTTGTAACAAATGACTTAGTACATAGAATACATATGAATGGTCTTCTCTTTACCATGGGAATATAAATGTCTATCAAGAGTGCGTTTATAAGAAAATGATTTATTGCAAACAGCACATTTGAATGACTTCTCATTATTATGTGAACGTAAATGTTCAATAAGATGTACCTTCCGACTAAATGATTTACTACAAACTGAGCAATTGAATGGCCTCTCATTATTATGTGAACGTAAATGTCGATCAAGACGAGACTCCAGAATAAATGACTTACTACAAAGACTACAATTGAAAGGCTTCTCATTACTATGCAATAGTAAATGTACATTAAGACATGACTTCCAAGAAAATGATTTATTGCAGTAAGAACATTTCAGTGGCTCATTATTATTATGCAATTGTAAATGTTTATTAAGCTGCGACTTCCGAGTAAATGACTTACTACAAACAGAACAATTGAATGTTTTTTCATTATTATTATTATGCGAAAATAAATGTTCATTAAGATATGATTTCCGAATAAATGACTTGCTACAAATTAAACATTTGAATGGCTTCTCATTATTGTGTGAATATAAATGTTCACTAAGATATGATTTTTTAATAAATGACTTATTACAAAAAGAACACTTGAATGGCTTCTCATTATTATGCCAAAGAGTATGAATTTTAAGACTCCCCTTCTTCGTAAACGATTTACTACAAAGCGAACATTTGAATGACTTCTCATTACTATGTGTAGTAACATCTGGGCTTCCGAGTAAATGAATTATTACTAACAAAACAATTTACAGATTTGCATGTCAGGTCATTGTCTTCAGTTTGTGAACACTGATTTGGTGTGTAGATTCCTTCTAGATATTCTTGTCTTTGGTCCACCTGAAAATGTAACATATTAACTGAGAAAAATACCTGATACCGTAGCATAAATGTATCCTTCAACCACATCACAAATATTAGCAATAAATATACATTGTTATACATAGCATTTGTATTAATTCTTAATTTCTTTCTAATATTCAATACTATGATTCGTTACGCTATAACAGTTCACACTCTGCAAGATCACCAGCAAAGACATCTTTCCGTTATGCAACAATACTGAACGAATACACTCAAATTTCATTAATATATTGGAAGCACTGCTGTTAACAGATACCAAGGGGGCAGTACTGGGATTACAGGTATTACATGTGACTGATAATGATGATACAGCAAGCTGGGTCCCAGTAAGTGCAGGAATTTGAGCACTTGTTGGCAGGTATGAAGTTGAAGTGGCTCGACAGGGATTCTGGTTTTAGCGGTCGGCTACGATGCAAATTGTCGTCTTCTTTTAAAATTCTTGTAATAATCTGTACAATTAATTAGATATTTTAAAAGTAAATATTACACTTTTGTATATACTACTTTGCATTCTTTTTCTTTTGTCATGAAATAGATATATAACTTCAATATCGCATACAGGGCAATTCATTATGAGCTCAATTTGGAGACGCGAATTTACATTATTTCTTGAATAAATACTTATGAAACATAACCATACAGAAATAGATGTTATGCACTCCACCAAAATAATGAATTTATCTTGCAGATTCAGTCCCACATAACCTTGGAGCATAATATTACAAATTATCACTAAATATTGCTTTAAACATTTGTAAAATATATATGTATATGTGTGTGTGTATGTGTAACTGTCAATAGTGGACCTTAAAATAGAATAAAGTTTATAATGTTAATAGAAACATAACAATAACAAAAAACAAAAGGAAATAATATAATAATAATTATTATAACAGCAATAACTATGGTACATCAGCAGATGTAGCAAGTATGAATCATCAACAGCAAGAATAGTAATAATAATTAATAATTATGGTAACAACTTTATTAATGATTATGACTGTAATAATAATAAGTATTATTATTATTTAAAAATAATAATATAACAATTATTTATTTTATTCACTACATTCCACTTAAGGAAGAATCTTTGTAACACTGTGCTAAAATGTGATTCCGACAACAGAGAAATTAGGCAAGTATTGGAATTTTTTTTTTTTAAATTATATAATTTATATATTTTAAATTATATAGTGGTGTTTCTTAGTCATTCCAGTACAAACAAAGAGGATATAGGGCAGAATTCAGATATAATTACATAAAAAAAAGATGAATTGTTCAACTTCAGAATATAAGATTAATATATTTCTCTTATATTGACAATACAAAATACGAATCTTGTAAAAAATAAAGTAATATTGTTCTCTACTATTGATTTCTAGCAGCTTTAAAGTCATGTGCAGTGTACTACTTCTAAATGAACTCAAAAATAGAGACAACATTGAAATTTGCACGCATTTTCTACAATCAAGATTATTAAAATTATTTCTACATTAATTCTGAATAACTTGTTATAATCACATTCAAAATGAAAATATTTTTTAGCTCTTGACAGTTTGATACAATATTGTTATTTGAGTAAGATGTAATATATCATCATGAACTTCTGAATTAGCTCTTCGCATGTTCCAATTTCACATCTATTCAGCCCAGCGCTTTCTCGGTCTTCCTATCGATCTTCGTCCTCCAGGATTATACATCAGTGCCATCTTTGGTATCCTATTCTCTGTCAATATTTGTAGATGTTCTATCCAATTATTCCTGTGTTCTTTCTTACATTCGTTGAAGAAGTGGTTGTACTTTTAGTTCCTCTCTAATACTGTCATTTCTAATATGTTCTACTCTTGTGCAACCTTTCACAGCCCGTAAGATTCTCATTTCCGCTGCCTGAATTTTACTTTTTTCCTTTAGGAGCCAGACCTCACTTCCATACATTGCTACTGGTAGTGCCATCATTGAGTAAAATCTTAGCTGCATATCCTTTCTTACTTCGTTCCTCAATATTCATCTGATTGTTCCACAAATATGTTGAAATTTATGTGTTTTATTTGCATCTTGTTCTTCTTAAGTTATTTCGCAGCCAAGACACTGGAAGTGTGAAACTTGTTCCAACACTATCTTCTATTAATATTTTTGTTCTTATTGGGTACTTTCCATTGAATCTGTCCGCGTTTCATATTCGTACTTGAGACATCTGAGTCATATTTTTTTTTATTTGGGTGGATTACCAGCCCTACCGCAAAATCCCAACCTGGAGGGCCAGAGTACAAGTACAATTTCAGAGTTGTCTTTCTCCTAGACAGACTGCCTTACAAGGCTACAGAGCTCTGAATGCCCCGAGCTTCTGGTTTCATGGCGCCAGAAACACGCCATTCACCCTCCATCTTCAGTAAAAACAGTCCCACCACATGAAAGAAGATGGAAGGGTCTGGTAGAGAGGGGCTATATTTTGCACTGACTATTTGGAGCCTTTTGTATTCTTAGAAAGCTCATCCTCAGACCCACCCCAATCATTCTCTACCCTTTAGAGAGAGTTGGGAAAAATTTATAGGAGATGTTCAATATGATGTATATGGCAGGCAAAATTTTGTATTTAAAATAATAAGAAATATAAATAAATCAGAGAAAGATACAGCCAATATAAATGTTACTGAACCAAAAGTATGGATCGAACATTATGAACAGTTGTGGTTTAATGAGAATGAACAATCTCACACTCCAGTAATTAATACATTTGAAGGATCAATTTATAATCACATTGGATGAATTAGAAACATCAATAAGAAAATTGAAATGCAGAAAATCGCCTGGGCCTGATAATATAAATGCAGAACTTTTGAAATACGGAGGTTTGTTATTAAAATTAAGATTATTACACATCATTAATATGTGTTGGATAAACAAGAAAATCCCAAAAACATGGCTCATTACAAATGTTATATCAATTTTTAAAAAAGGAGACAGAAATAAAACATGTAATTATAGAGGAATTAGCATTTTGAACTCTGCATATAAATATATGCAGGGATATTACTTAATAGATTAAAACCAATAGCAGATGCATTGTTTTTAGAAGAACAGAATGGTTTCAGACAAGGAAGATCCTGCTCTGACAATATATTCAGTATGAGACACATAATAGAAAAGAGACAAGGCCATTGGGATAGTAGGAGGTTAAGGCTCCCACTTTTTCTGGACAATCGGCACTTGATGTCAGCCCTGCGTGACGGCCGCCTTTACCCCTAGAATAAGCATCTGGTACTCATTTCCGCTAGAGGCTAAGTCGACCCCAGGGCCATAGTGCCGCCAGTAGGTTAGGATCAGTTTAAAAATCCTGACCCCACTGGGATTTGAACCCTCGATCTTCTGGCTAGTAGCACAGTGCCTTAACTACTATGCTACAGCGTGTATATTTTATACACAGAGTTCAAAATACTAATTCCTCTATAGTTACTAGTTTTATTTCTGTCTCCTTTTTTAAAAATTGATATAACATTTACAATGAGCCATGTTTTGGGAATTTTCTTGTTTATCCAACACATATTAAAGATGTGTAGTAATCTTAATTTTAATAACAAACCTCCGTATTTCAAAAGTTTTGCATTTATATTATCAGGCACAGATGATTTTCTGTATTTCAATTTTCTTATTGATGTTTCTAATTCATCCAATGTGTTGAAATTGATCCTTCAAATGTATTATTTGCTGGAGTGTGAGATTGTTCATTCTCATTAAACCATAACTGTTTATAATGTTCAACCCATACTTTTGGTTCAATAACATTTATATTGATGTTTTTTTTTTGTTTTTTTTTTATTAATTTAACATTTCTCAATGAAAGATAAATTAAATTTGAAGAGAAAAATTTTTCGCCTAGACCGGGACTCGAACACGGGACCCTTGGCTTTCCGGGCCAAGTGCTCTACCAACTGAGCTACCGAGGCGAGTTACGATCTAGACGCAAATTTTTCTCTTATATACGTTGTAATTCCCTATCGCCAAATGCTTTTGAAACCATTGTTTCTATCTTTGCAAATGGCGGCTTCTTAGTTAAGAAGACATTTATTGGAAATTTAACATTACTTTAAAAGCCAGTAAGGCCTCTAATGATGTTTTTTTTTTTTTATTATTATTAATTTAACATTTCTCAATGAAAGATAAATTAAATTTGAAGAGAAAAATTTAATTTATCTTTCATTGAGAAATGTTAAATTAATAATAAAAAAAAAACATCATTAGAGGCCTTACTGGCTTTTAAAGTAATGTTAAATTTTCAATAAATGTCTTCTTAACTAAGAAGCCGCCATTTGCAAAGATAGAAACAATGGTTTCAAAAGCATTTGGCGATAGGGAATTACAACGTATATAAGAGAAAAATTTGCGTCTAGATCGTAACTCGCCTCGGTAGCTCAGTTGGTAGAGCACTTGGCCCGGAAAGCCAAGGGTCCCGGGTTCGAGTCCCGGTCTAGGCGAAAATTTTTCTCTTCAAATTTAATTTATCTTTCATTGAGAAATGTTAAATTAATAATAATAAAAAAAAACCATCATTAGAGGCCTTACTGGCTTTTAAAGTAATGTTAAATTTCCAATAAATGTCTTCTTAACTAAGAAGCCGCCATTTGCAAAGATAGAAACAATGGTTTCAAAAGCATTTGGCGATAGGGAATTACAACGTATATAAGAGAAAAATTTGCGTCTAGATCGTAACTCGCCTCGGTAGCTCAGTTGGTAGAGCACTTGGCCCGGAAAGCCAAGGGTCCCGGGTTCGAGTCCCGGTCTAGGCGAAAATTTTTCTCTTCAAATTTAATTTATCTTTCATTGAGAAATGTTAAATTAATAATAATAAAAAAAACCATCATTAGAGGCCTTACTGGCTTTTAAAGTAATGTTAAATTTCCAATAAATGTCTTCTTAACTAAGAAGCCGCCATTTGCAAAGATAGAAACAATGGTTTCAAAAGCATTTGGCGATAGGGAATTACAACGTATATAAGAGAAAAATTTGCGTCTAGATCGTAACTCGCCTCGGTAGCTCAGTTGGTAGAGCACTTGGCCCGGAAAGCCAAGGGTCCCGGGTTCGAGTCCCGGTCTAGGCGAAAATTTTTCTCTTCAAATTTAACATTTATATTGGCTGCATCTTTCTCTGATTTACTTATATTTCTTAGTATTTTAAATGCAAAATCTTGCCTGCCATATACATCATATTCAACATCTATAAATTTCTCCCAACTCTCTCTATGTGCTCTCTGCACTAGCGATTTAGCATAATTCCTTGCCTGTATATATTTTTGTCATGATTCATCATAATTTTTTTGTACGAATATGCGATATGTTTTTCACTAACAGCGTTTTCAGTATCAGAGTTCCACATTTTAAGTCCTCGTTATCTTTTCCAAATCTTTTGTTTGCCAATTGCTTCTTGGGCTGCTTTAATAATACATCTTTGAATATTTTCCCATTCTTTTGTCACATCATTTACTGTTAGAATATTTATTCTATTATGGTTAAGTCTCAGTTGATATAAATCGCTAATTGATTGATTTTTTAACAATCTTATCTTAAATCTTGATTGTCCACTTTACCTGATAGTTTAGTACTATCGCTTTTTATATTTTTCCATCCAGCAATCAAGACTATTTTTGCCATCAGCAAGATATCTAGTATATAATAAATGAAACAAATACTTACATTAACCCAACATTATAAAGTAGTTACCAATTCATAGCTACATAGCAGGCAAATATACCACAAACTGAATGAGTAGAATTAATGCATATACTGTTAAATATGCATCCCTACTGTAAATTTACCTACTAAATTATGTCCAAGTGAGCATTTGTGCAATATCTAATGTCAGCAGCATGCTTTTTCATTTATTAATCACTGTTTATAATACAAAATTTAAAAAAAATATATAAAATATAATAAATAACTGATACTTACTAGCAATTATATCAGATGCACTGAATTTAAAATTCTCATTAGAATTAATTTGAAAAAATTAAGTTAACAATTCACAGCATTTTATAATCTAATACTTGAATAGGTAACTTGCTGATTGTAAATATACAACTTCAAGAGCTTTGAGTATTGCAAGCTTGGGCTTATTGTTCATAATATGGCCAAAAAAATCAAAATATGAATTTTCTATCAAAATCAACCAATCATATTCCATCGTTTCAAAGGGAAAATAAAAAAAAAAGAAAGAAAGAAGTTCAATACTGAAAGTTTCAACAAGGACAATTGGCGATGTATATACCAAGTCTTGATTTAAGTACTATAAACGTGACAACAAAACAGAAGATGGGCTATTAGAGTAGCAGAAAATCCTTACCTTTGAAATGGTTTTAATAAAAGGCACTAAATTTTCCGTTACACTATTATCATGTTTGATATACAATTTTTCAATGTTCACTTTCACAAGATGTGAAGTTTCCTGCAATCAGACAAAGAAACAAGTAGTAAGTCTTCTTCTTCTTCCTTCCAAGTATTAGGCCAAGGCCTGTTACGATCCTATAGAAAATTTTCCCTCCAGCGTTTCATAGGACGGCCCAGTGATCTTCGTCCTCTTGGTATATAATTATAAACAGCTTTGGGGATTTGATTTGAACTCATTCTTTCAAGATGGTGTTTCCAATTTAGTTGGTACTGTTTAATATATTCCAAAATTGGCGTAGTCTTCAATTCTTTTAAGATATCGGTGTTCCTTTTCCGGTCCCATCTGGTGTAACCCGCTGTTCTGCGCATGAATCTCATTTCACAAGCCGTTATTATGCTTTCATGTTGTTTTTTTAATGTCCATGCTTCACTACCATAGGTCAACACTGGTCTAGCCAAAGTGTTATATAAACGTAATCTGGTGTTGTTTTGTACAAGGGATGGTTTCATAACTTGATTAATAATTCCTAAACTTTTATTATAACTAGTAACTTTTTCAGGGATATCCTTTTCATCCCAGATAGAGAGATAATATCCAAGATATTTAAATTGATTAGATCTCTCTAAAATTTTATTCTGGAGACAGATTTTACTTTGTATGGGGTCCTTCCCATGAAATGCCATAATTTTAGTTTTGTTAATTGATATTTCCATATTAAATTTGGCACCTATTTTTTGTAAATTATAAATTGATCGTTGTAGTAAGTAAAATTATATAATTAACAATTTCCAATAAGAAATGTCAATATAAACATCTTATGTCCCTACATACAATCAGCTAGAGATACATATCCTGATTATTTATATGTATCATCATCATCATCATCATGTGAACAGTGCACTTTGGCTGATCATAGAATACAACACTTCCTCCTCACATATTGTGATACTGACCATCAATTCCTGTCAATACCCAAATCTCTCCAATGTACTGTTTTGGAGAAGAGAAAAACTTCGAATAGTGAATCTTAGACAAAAAAATTGAGTCATCTCTTGAACACACATTTCTTCTAAATGCTACTTGATACAGCGCTGGGTTCAAATTAAGAAACTATTGATAATTGTACAGTCCCGGAGTGTTATGCAGCATGAATTGAAGACACTCCTACGTCTCCTGTTAGGTCAGTGGTAAAGCACGCAGTCACTGTTCATACTCATGACGGCAAAGTGATTGTTTATCGTCCAAAGGGGTCTCGATACGATGCAGAATACGTGACTACACAATCTCGTCATCGTCGCATATCTGTGTCGTGTTGGGGCTGGATATCACGGAACAGTCTCGGTGTATTGTGGAAGCTGGACGACACACCAAACAATGTACAGTATAAGCCTACAGTAGAGAACATCTTGAGTCCATCTGTGAGGATGACATATTCTGATGGAATTATTGAATTCGTAAAGGATAATCTTTCTGTCCGCACTTGTTGAGCGGTTTCAAACTGATTCTCGGAGAGGCAGGATATCAGAGTGTTAGACTGGCCTCCTGTTCACCAGATCTGAATCCAATAGAAAATGTGTGGGCTAAGATGAAAATAGAGATGAACGCGAAAGATTAAAATTGGCTTATGGGCACACATTCAAGACGTCTGGGATGCTCTAGCCGATCGTCCACTTGCCTGTGGAAATTTGATTGCATCAATGCCCCGCAGATTGAGGGCGGTAATAGATGCTGAAGGTTCGTACAACCTATATTGACTTTGTTTTTGTTAAAGTTTTCATTTTAGAATATATTATTTTCTTTCCTCATTTATTTATTGGAAAAATGTTTTATGTTTTTTTTGTGTTTTGTGTGCATTATATCCAAAAAACTCGAATATAAAATTAAATATGGAATTATATTACAGGCAAAATGCTATTCTAACATTCAGTTTAAAAACGATAGATCGGGAATCAAACCCGTGAGGTTACGAACACAGATGATGTCTGTTAAACCTCTCAACCACGGAAACGCATTAAGCTAAGCTCTCTCCTTCATGTTGCTTGAATGTGCACTGCATTAACTAGCAAACAACCCTGTTCAATTATTGAAAACGTGTTGATGTGAATACGGCTTCTGTGAGTGCTCACGAAGTTCACGATCGGTTGATAGAACATGCGGATGTCTAAGGTATACAGAAATGTAAACTACACTCAAACGTCGATTTATCAAAGGTTGATATGGTGGTAAATACATAAGAAGCTACAGTTTATTGTGATGCAAGAAAATTTTACATCTTAATAACATTAAGTATCACTCAGTACAGCAAAGATATATCCTTTGTTAGCAATACAGATTATGGAGTACAATGCAATTTCTAATTCAGCAATTTCACCCCACAAGTCAGTTGATTGCAGGTTAGTGATCGAAGCGATTACTGAAGGATGTACAGTAAAAGCTTTTAAATAATACTTGTCAGAAATTGTATTTAGGGATTATGAATTTATTAATTTTTCTATATCAAATGCAATTTCAATTTTTTAGTCACTTTGCAACTTATCTCTGTGAACTAAGAGAAGGTTAAACTTAATTTTGTAGACAGTATTATAGTTTCCTAATACTGCACAAAGTAATCCTTTGAACTCCAAACAGTGGTACTAGATATTTAGGAACAGCAAAGATTCAAACATTGTGAACTGATTTTATCATGAAGTACCAATACAAAACATTATTAATGAACAAACGTAAAATTTTTATTGTTCATTGAGTAAGTCTCTCAACATAAATATCAACCAGTAAACTTTTAATTATAATACTGACAAAAATCCTAACCATAGAACTAGACGAAATATATATTCATTTTTATTGGGACCAAAATTTAATTCATACTGTTCCATACTTCATAGTGCATATTACACATGGAACCATTAACTCCACACTTGTTTGCACATTCACACTGCGGCCTATGGAATTCATAGGTTCTAAGTTACATCTTCAAAGTCTGTAGTGGTTACAGTCATCAGCCAATAGAAACCATATCTTATCTCTGATATCTGGTATCAACGATTAATTTTTATTATTTTTCAAGGCCTTACTGCAGGTTTCTGATCAAAATTATAACAGATCTATAGATTGATAGCTACACACTAAGATATTTTACATTTTTACTAACACAATTGTCCATTAAGTACTATAACTTTGAAAGCAAAACCAAACTTTCACTATTACTGAAAAATATCATAACATATCTTAATATATACAGCTGATTCAAACATTGGGACAGTGTAGCCAGTTGTGGAGGATACAGGCAGATGAGTCATAGGAGCAGATGCTCTTCAAATATATTGAAATAGTAATGGATATATAATAGGTCACATATCTCAGCTAATTACAGAACCACTTAAACTCATTGTGTGGATACTGTGTGATCACATATGGAAAAAAGTAGACATACAATTAAACTTCCATCTACTGCACAATTACATGATTATAAAACAATAAAAATCAATATTCTTTTCTGTATTTGTGACAAAATTAATTTCATAATAATTTTAATATCACAACAGCAATAGAGAAATATTAGGTACACCATGTTCATAGATGTACATATTATCATGTTCGACAATGGAGAGAGGCATGGTTATTTGTTCTAAAAAACGAGAGAGAAAGGATCCAGTATGTAGACCAAGAATTATACAATAAAAAAGTACAAAGCTATATTTTGTATATTCGTGGAAAAATTTGTTTCATAATAACTTTAACATCAATCACAACAGCAATAAAGAAATATTAGACATACCGTGTTGACAGAAGTACATATTGTCAAGTTGAATAGTGGAGAATAAAACAGAGGCATTAGTACTTCTTGCAGGAAAACCAGAGGGAAAGCGGCCAGTAGGTGGACTAAAAATTAGAGGAATAAATACAATTAACAGTTATTCAAGGGAGGGTAATTATTCTGGGAATACTTACAGAACATTAGTTTAGAAAAGGGGTGTATGGACCATAAACTTGTGTAACTCTAGTTTGAATAATGAACTTTAGATAGTTATTACCAAACATAATGTAATCACTGACTCCTAGATAAAGAAACATCTTGCTGTGGACAAAATCAAGAGGACTACAGTCATATTAAATTCAGCTCAAAAAATGGGAAAGAAAAAGTAATATTTTGAAGATTTTGTGAAGAATCTAAAATGTTAGATTACCGTAAGACAAGATATGGATGCCATAAATAAATATTATAATTATGTATATTGCTACTAATATTTTGACAGAAGTTTCATTTCCAATAGACTAGTGGTTACTATACTCATCTGTGGGTCTTGGATTTAGATGATTAGATGTATAGATGGGTTTTTAAGAATCTTGATTGTCCTCCTTTATCAGGCAAGTAAACCTTGTTCTAGGTATATGGAACATCAAACTATTAATAAGAGGTCTTTTGGAAACATATGCTGTCCAATTCACACACAAATTTGTATTGAAATAACAATACCCTGGTTTATTAATGGTCTCCATTACAAATTATATATTTTAACCTATTATAGACAAGCTACATGATTGGAGAGACACTTCATGCAAGCAGTATAACAAATATTATAATGAAAACAAAAAAACAGGAGGTTGAACATTATATTCGGAATGAGTATTACAACAAATTCATTGTTAAAATATGTCCTAATCTTAAATGATAATGTAATAAACACAAAAATAAAAGATTGTCTAATACTCCAAAACATAATTCACAGAAAGTTCTTAGCTTTGTTGTAGATTTTTTATAGATACCTAATCTGTTATTATAATAGTCTCATGTATAAAATCCATGTTTTCAGTTTGTATGTTGAAAGGATATGGTGTTACCTACAAATAGATGGAAAAGGTTTCAGCTGATAACGAGAGAAAATATATCATCGTCCTTTCAAGTATTAGGCCCAGTGGCCCGTTACGGTCTCCCGCCATCTCCAAAAAGGTCGACCCACAGATCTTCTGCTTCGAGGAATGTAGTGAAGAATTTGTTTTGGTATTCTGTGACGATCCATGCGCTGAATATGGGCTAGCCAATTGTTTCTATATTCTTGGAGGTATTAAGATATAGGTACGATGTTTAACTCTCTGGCTATTGTTGAATTTCTTTGGGATATAAGATTTTCTTTTGTTTATCTTCTACAAGAGATTTGTTTATTTTCAAATCCAATTTCTCAATATTAAAGTGGTTGTGACTTTTTAAAATAGGTGATATATTTTAATGTATATTCGGGCATATTGATGAGACAGTTAATTGTTATCTGACCTGCCATGGCATTTAAGCTCACTTGGGGTGGTGGTTGTGAGAACGACCAATGGTAAGTTATCCTCCAGCTAAATCCACACTTGTTGATCAATGACATGTGTGGCTTTCCTTTAATAAAGTGGGTTTTATGTGTATGATGTAACAATGAAGGTATAAAATATGTTGACCACTTAAAAACTTGAATAACAATGTTCATTATGAAATGTTTCATAAAATTATACCAGGTGGAAAAATAGTTTCTCCATTGAAATCCTGACTGGGCACCAGAAGAAGCAAACGTCAAAAATAAAGTAAAAAGATTCCTATGCAATCGAGGAGTGACTGTCACCACTGTACAAACTAAAAATGAATTTATTTCAAGAAGACAGTATATAAGTCATTAAAAATATGAAAATAATATGTCAGGAAAACATAAAATACACTGAAATAAATAATTATCACATAAAAATTTGACTAAGGGGTGACCTATAGTCTCCTCGGTACACATATGGGAATAACACAAATATTCCAAAAAAACAAAGCAGTGATAGTTGCAGCTAAATAAGAAGTCACCAAGAACCTATAGTCCCTTGTATATACAACAGATCAAATGTAGAAATCCTGGAAAAATATTTGAATTCTATAGATTGTTAAACTAAATTTTTACAACAATGCTGTTGAGGACGTGGTTTCATTACATGGATTTAATGTATGATAAAAATGATAAACACACTTACTTGCACCAGATTCGAACTACTGAAAACCCACATCCAACATTAGTAGAAACATATATTGGAAGACTTCAGTAAAGAATATGTGTAGAAACAGAAATCCACTGTGGACTCAAATCTCATATGGATTGAGGAATAATTCTACTTATTTTGAAGGAGAAATATTAGTACTTGATAGGTCTTTGACACAACTGCTAAATAAGAAAAAGGGATTTCAAAAAGCTGCCATATTAACATAAAATAACATATATCTAAGGTATCCATAGTGTGTAGCACTGAGCATTTTAAACGTAACAAGGGATATTCTTAATTCCATAAGGTGCTTACTGTATTCAATAAATATATTACACTACATTGGCTTCTCGCCATTTACGGTGTAAATTACAATGAAATATCACAGAGAATATGAAAGAAATAAAATTATTAATGCTATGAATATTAGGAAGTATACCATATGGTATACAGAAAATTCTGTAAAAAAATATGCAAACAAAATAAGATATTACAGAAAAATTTACTGCTGACTGCAGGATTACATCATAAACATCTATAAATGAAATTCCTGAATTCTATTTCCAAGACATGAGTTTACGGCTTTGTTCCACCTAAACCTGGTCATGATGCTTATCTCCCCAATTAACAAAGATACCTATGTACTGAAGTACAATTTATGTCCTATGTAAAGAAGTACAGTTTGAGTCTTATGTAAAGAGGATAGTTTAAACATGAATGATGATAACCTCAGAGACCACTCTCTTACTTCGTGATGTTTTTGTTTACCTCGACTGTTGCACTCGCATAAAAAACAACAAAACTTGGTGTGAAACCACTCTGCATTCCAAGGCATATCCCTATGACTTCAAGATCTCTACATATTTTCCATTCATATGTTGTATAGTTAATACATTTTGAAAGCAAATTCATATTCCCGTACGTTTCTTTCATATGAATAGTATGAGCATGAAGTATAGGCATAGAATGGTGAACATTACCATTATTTAGCAAGACAGCCTTTACACTTAACTTGGAAGAATCTATGAAAATGCGCCATTCTTGTGGATTGCAAATTTTACCGCTCAATTGTTCCATTAGTTCATCAACATCATTACAATAGACAAGTTCATTCAAAGAATGTTCACTTTTCCTATAAGTTGTTATTGAGCTCTAAATATACCAGAACTATAGCAGAGAACCTAAGGGTTCCGACTGAATTTCTTGAATTGATATCCCTAAGAAGATAAAATATGTTTTTAAATTTCTGCTTTTGAACTCTGCTTCAACAAGACAAGTGGAGAGTTTAAGAGACCATAATAAAATATATTGTGTAAACATATAATCTGGTACACCATGCAATTTATGGGGCTAATAAATTGAAACAGACCACCAAATACCAAATAGGCTGGAATTGTTTCTTTCCCAGTAATAAAGTAATAATGTGTTGTCATATGCTCCATCTTCATGAACAAGGATTCAATAGATTATGTATACAATAGCCCACTACTTTGCACTGAGTTGGGCCGCTAGTATAATCATAAAACGGCGATCACTTTAAAACCGTAGGTGATAACGAAAAACGGATTTCAGTTTAGAAATCAGGGCATAAAAATATGTTAGAAACATATAATTTTTGTCAGGTGCAAATTTCAGTGTTGTCCAGTGTAATCACAGATGGAAATTTCAAGTTGATTATCAGTAATTACCAAATACTGAGGCAATATGAACTCTCTCAATGTTTACTCATATGATCCTAAGACTGGCTTCAGGATAACATTCACTTTGGGCTAATAAGACTTCTAGAGCTATTGGATGCTTGGATCTTTACCATCATACTGCTGATTTAAAACATACCAATAAAATCATTACCTCAAATTTTGTATCCTCAGAAGCAAGTGGATCACCAGCTGGATAAGTCTCACTTTTAATATCAATGCTGCGAATGTGATCATGTCCTATTATTATTTTCAACTTCATGTCCTATAAAATAAAAATCACACAATATCATCACAATGCCTAATGATAATGGTTAGCTAAATAAATGTTTCTACAATAAGTTATCTATGGTCCAACTCTAGATTGTGATAGATAACCTTCTTATTACAATCAAATGGTAGCGAAAAATGTATGCCTCAACCGGGAATTGAACCCCAAACCTTCAGCTTTCCGTGCTGATGCTCTTACCCATTGAGCTAATTCAGGCTTCCTTCCCATCCAAGCATAAATCCTACCTTTATCTTACTCTCTTGGTTCCACATTCAAATGCAATGAATCATCATTCACAAATACACAATGAATGGCTTCTACATTAAGAAGACATGAAGGGACTCCACACAGCTATAGCATTATTTATTAAATTAATATTAAGAAGCTAAAGCTGTTACTATGATAGAAATAAGTATATTAAAATACACAACTAAATTATTATAATCAAATGGTAAAGAAAAGGATGGGAAGGCAGCCTGAATTAGCTCAATGGTTAAGAGCATCAGCACAGAAAGCTGAAGGTCCGCGGTTCGATTCCCGGTTGCGGCATAAATTTTTTATTTGATTATAATATTTAGTTGTGTATTTTAATATAATTATTTCAAACATAGTAACAGCTTTAGCTACTTAATATTAATTTAATAGATATCCTTCTTTTCAATTCTGTTGAAATGTAATAATGTTATTATTTCAAGTAATGAACAGTTTCTAACCTCCATGGTATCTTTACCTTGTCGTGGTGGAGTGGCTTGTGTGCTTAAATGATCCTGAGAGCTATGCCGGCGGTAGCATTGCTGCTGATAGGGTTACCCATGCCAGACTGGTCGAAGGTGATAAGCCAGACGAAATAAGTACCTTGGTCGAAAGAGTGACGATCTTTCACCGTAAAAATACAACCGTCAAGAAATGCGGACATGGGTTCTACTGGGGTAAAATTTTCCGGAGGTCAAATAGTCCCCCATTCGGTTCTCCGGGCGGGGACTACTTCAGGGAACCCATGCCAAAGGCTCAAACACAGGGACATGTTCTTAGGAACATGGAATGTTAGGACTTTATACAATAGCGGGGCACTAGAGATATTAACGCGGGAATTGGATAAATCGCCCTTGGATATAGTCGCTTTACAGGAAGTTAGGTGGCCAGGAGAAGGTAGTCAGGAATCAGGAAGCTTTGCATTATACTATGGGGGTGCAGAAAGACCTGCATTTGGAACGGGCTTTTTAGTCAGAAGGAGGATCCTATCCGCTATCCGAGATATTAAGTTTGTTAGTGATAGGATATCATACATAATTCTAAAGGGTAAACGACATGATTTTATAATTGTAAATGTACATGCCCCCACAGAAGATAAAGATGACAAGATCAAGGATGAGTTCTATGAAGAATTAGAATGCTTATTTGATAGCCTTTCACGATATCATATGAAAATTGTCTTAGGAGATTTTAATGCAAAAGTGGGGCAGGAAGATATATTCAAACCAACAGTAGGCAAATTCAGTCTTCATGAAGATAGTAACGACAATGGGGTTAGATTAGTCACATTTGCCACATCAAAGAATCTCATTGTTAAGAGCACAACATTTCAGCATAAGGATATTCATAAATACACCTGGACGTCCCCAGATGGAGAAACTGGGAACCAGATAGATCATGTATTAGTGGATAAACGCTGGCACAGTAGCATCATTGATGTTAGATCAGTTAGAGGGACAGACTGCAATTCAGATCATCATCTGGTCAGGGTGAAAATCAGACAACGGCTATCGCTTATGAGAGGAACAAACGCTAAAGATGATTCTGTAAAATATGAATTAAAAAACTTGAAAAATGATGAAATGCGGCAAGAATACCAAATCAAAATTGCTAATAGATTTGAAGTACTGGAATCTTCAGATGACAATGTGGCAAACGAAGAAGAAGAAACTGATATAAATAAAGAATGGGAGGCTATAAGAGATACTATTAAATTGTCAGCATCAGAAAGCATTGGTTGTTTAAAAAAGAGGCAAAACAAGAAATGGTTTGATGAGGAATGTGCCGACATTGTAAAGAAAAGAAAGCTAGCAAAAATGAAATGGTTACACGAGCCAAATGAGGTAAATTTAGAGCAATTGGGTAGTGTTAGACGGGAAACCACCAAGTTACTAAAGAGTAAAAAGAGGGAATATTTGAGAGAGAAGATTAATGATCTTGAAATGAATGCAAAAAATAGGAACATTAGAGAATTATATCAGGGAATTAGTATAGAGAAGAAAGGGTTTCAGGCTAGAACAAACATAATTCGGAATTAAAATGGGGATATGATTGCAGATTCCAAGAGTATATTAAATAGATGGAAAAGTTATTTTAATCAGCTATTAAATGTACATACAGAACAGGACATTGAGGAGGATAAGTTACAGACAGCAGAAATGCTAGTCGCAGAGCCAAGTGCATTAGAGGTTGAAATGGCAATTGAAAAATTGAAGATGTATAAAGCATCAGGTTCAGATGAGATCCCAGCAGAACTGATAAAATCAGGGGGAGAAAAATTGATGGACAAGATACGCTGTTTGCTTAGTATGATTTGGGAAAAAGAAGCTCTTCCAAATGAATGGAAGGAATCAATTATCGTACCAATTTATAAGAAAGGAGATAAAACTGATTGCAACAACTATAGGGGCATCTCATTACTTTCAACTTCGTACAAAATTCTAACAAATATATTAGTAAGCAGACTTACTCCCTATATTGATGACATTCTAGGAGATCATCAATGTGCATTTAGAAGAAACAGGTCTACAACAGATCAGATTTTTAGTATAAGACAGATTTTAGAAAAGAAATGGGAATATAATGGTACTGTACATCAACTATACGTAGACTTCCAAAAAGCATATGATTCAATTAAGAGGGAGAAGTTATATAGTATCCTGCTGGAGTTCGGAATTCCTAAAAAGTTAGTTAGACTTATACGAATGTGTCTAAATGGCTCAACGAGTAGGGTGCGTGTAGGCAAATCGTTTTCAGACACTTTTGAAATCCAGAATGGGTTGAAGCAAGGAGATGCACTATCTCCTCTACTATTTAATTTTGTACTAGAGCATGCCATTAAATCTTTAGAGAATGAGGAAGGCTTACAACTGAATGGTATTAATAAGCTGTTAGTTTATGCTGATGATGTAGTACTACTGACCGATAGCGAGGAGATACTAAAGGCCAACATGCACATACTATTGAGTAACACTAAGAAATTAGGACTGGAAGTAAATATCAGTAAAACTAAATATATGGTCACACGTAGAAATACATTATATAATGGAAATGGACAGCTAATGACAAATGAGGGAAATTTTGAGGAATTGGCTGAATTCAAATACCTAGGAACAATAATCACAAATAGGAATGAGATGCACAAAGAAATTAAACATAGGCTCAATTCTGGAAATGCATGCTATTATGCATTGCAGAGACTTTTGATGTCCCAACTCCTTTCAAAAAACGTTAAGCTGAAAATATATAAAACTATTATTCTACCAGTTATATTATATGGGTGCGAAACATGGACTCTTACTTTAAGGGAGGAAAGGAGATTACGAGTATTTGAGAATAAAGTTCTTAGGAAATTTTTTGGACCAAAGAGAGATGAACAGACAGGTGAATGGAGAAGACTACATAACAATGAACTACATGGTCTTTATAGGAAGCCAGATATAATAAGAACAGTTAAGTCCCGTAGACTGTGATGGGCAGGACATGTTGCGCGTATGGGGAATGAAAGACGTGCATGGAAACTTCTTGTAGGAAAGCCAGAAGGAAAACGCCCAGTTGGTAGACCAAGAATGAGGTGGGAGAACAACATTAACTATGATTTGAGGGAAGTAGATTATACAGGGAATGATTGGAAAGCATTAGCTCAGGATAGGGATGTATGGAGAGCTTATGTCCGTGCGGCCATGAACCTACGGGTTCGATAGTGCCAGTGAGTAAGTAAGTAATGAACAGTTTCTAACTGCAACCAACAGATGTGAAAGTGAAATCTAAAATCAGAAAATGAATTCATAGACACTTTGTTATATAACTATTATTTATTTTCGGATGAATTGCCTAGACTACTTACTCATAGAAAAATCAACCTGTTGAAATAAAAGTATTGTTTTAAATAGAATCTGACGATGCAATTCAGAATGTTGCACCAATGAAAAGTAAATGATTAATTTAAGGACAGTTTTCTACTCTCATTAGGAACCTAGAAAAAATTTTATCAATACCCAATCATAGAACTCAGTCATTTATTCTTATGATTCTAAGACTGACAGCTGCATAAGTTTCCTGCAAGCTAATAAACTTTCTAGAGATGTTGTAAGGTTCAGATCTGCCAACATACTTGTAAATCACAACATACCAATAAAAACATTACCTCAAGTTCTGGATCTTGAGAAGAAAGGGGATGAACAGCTTGATATGTGTCATATTTAATATCAATATTGTTAATTTGATTATCATCATCATTTTTTATTTCCATTTGTATGCCCTGTAAAATGAAAATTTACACAATATTGTAAAAATGTTAACCTATGCATCAAGTGATCAAAATGTTAACCTATGCATCAAGTGATCAGATGGTACATAAATGTTTGAACAATACTTACTTCTGGTAAAATTTCCAAATGTGATACATGATAATCTTTCTTAACGTCAAACTGGCAATCCATTATATTCAGAAATCTGCAAATGTTAATTTTAAAATTAAAAACAATAAATTCATTAATGTTTGAGTACATAAGATTTTTCACTATGCAGAGAATAAACTTATTTATAAAAATAGTAATAAGTTAAATGTATGTATGTTATATAAGTACCACACAAAACACAATGAATTCCAGTAATTATCCGAGAGTGACAATTTAACTACTCCACTTTTTAAATGATTTATTTTCCAATATTTTAAGAAATTCTACAAAAAGTGTCATGATGAAACAATAAAATTCCCAACGTATTCTGCATTGCGCATGCGTAAGTATAAAATAATTCTTATTTAACGTATTAAAATTGCAATATTCTAAATGGTGGAATTCTATATTGTAATTGTGTATGCTGGGATGAGCATATTTGGAAACATTGGTGGAATCTGTTGCAATGTATTGAAGTGAGGTATGGACAATCAATTAAGCATAACCCTACAGAATAATTTCACAAATTAATGTGTAATGATTTTCAGAATTTAATTAACATTCAAAGAAAGAAATTCTTTAAGATCCTGTTGGCAGTTGATTAAATTTTACTAATGACTTACTATTAGCAGAGTTTTAAAAATAACATTCAGAAAGACAACATTTATACAATATTCAAAATTTTATATTGTATTCAAGTTATTTCCAGATGCACAAAATGTTTTTAAGCATCAGGACAACATATCTACCAAATATAACGTTCAAATGCTGTTACTCCACACTTTGAATCTGATTTGCATGGACAGAGATACCCTATACCAACATATCTTCACATCTATGTATAAGATAAATATACTTACGACTCCATTGAATGTGATTTCCGCTTTTAGATTTTATTACAATTGTTTATTTCACTATATTGATTAAGCCTCCACATACATGCTTAGTGTGACTACTTATGTGATATTGTGAGCTATTTTGTATATACTTTATGGAGAAATTCACACCACTGAACTATGCTGATTACAAATACTTTGTACCAGGATATTCACTCATGGCGTGTTATGAGTATTTTAGTATCACTAAAAATATAAAAAGCAAGTACCTTAGGTTTTTGTACCTGATGAATGATACAAAGGAAAAGAGCTAGTAAAAAGGTTAACATAAGTAAGGCGACTCAAGGAAACCTTGTTTGAATTATTGGGACTGATACCTTAAGGAAGGTATTAAACATGGATGATGTGGGTGGACTGTGGATATAGCACCTTGTACTATATGTTGAACATTAGTACTTACTCAATTTCTCTTTGGAGATTTCTCTTTGGAGAACCTTGCAGCAGCACACCAGTGACTAATATCATATTGCAATTCATAAATTTCATGGTAACTGATGTAACAATTACAAAAAATAGTTGAATGCAGGCTTTCACGGCCGGTAATCATGATGTTGAGTGATTCCGGGTTCTGTGGCCGTGGTCCATAGTTGGTGTTGATACCAGACGTTTCGCCTTCAACTGCGGAGGGCATCTTCAGTGGCGAGTGCTTCTAGGCGTGGTTTCCTGGTCGGAAGCTCTACTTAGAGTGAACGCTGCGGGGTGTTGTATTGATACTAGTGGTGGGAGCAGGGTGAGCGGGCGTGGCTCTTGCTGATTGGCTAATGGTCGTCTCCTTGTTGTCCCTAGTGTTGATGCATTTATTTTCTAGTGTACGGTACCAGGCCTTAGACAGTTTAATACCTTCCTCTTTTCTGTTAATATTTTCCTTATGCTTGTGTATTTCTATAGCCTCTCGATATAATCTAGGGAAATAATAGGAAGTTGTGGCTAAAACTTGTGTATCATCGAATAGAATCTGGTGTCCATTCATAATGGCATGTTCTGCTACAGCCGATTTATCCATTTCTCCTTGTCTGCAGTTTCTTTTGTGTTCACAAAAGAAACTGCAGACAAGGAGAAATGGATAAATCGGCTGTAGCAGAACATGCCATTATGAATGGACACCAGATTCTATTCGATGATACACAAGTTTTAGCCACAACTTCCTATTATTTCCCTAGATTATATCGAGAGGCTATAGAAATACACAAGCATAAGGAAAATATTAACAGAAAAGAGGAAGGTATTAAACTGTCTAAGGCCTGGTACCGTACACTAGAAAATAAATGCATCAACACTAGGGACAACAAGGAGACGACCATTAGCCAATCAGCAAGAGCCACGCCCGCTCACCCTGCTCCCACCACTAGTATCAATACAACACCCGCAGCGTTCACTCTAAGTAGAGCTTCCGACCAGGAAACACGCCTAGAAGCACTCGCCACTGAAGATGCCCTCCGCAGTTGAAGGCGAAACGTCTGGTATCAACACCAACTATGGACCACGGCCACAGAACCCGGAATCACTCAACATCATAATTACAAAATTACATTTTAATTGTTTTTAGCCTTCAGATAGTAGGGCACTATTCATCTCTTTAAAACACACACACACACACACACACACACACACATATATATTTCAATCTCTTTAACAGAGAGTGTGGAGTTTTCTCTCTTATATGAATTGTATAAATCAAAAGTTTCTCTCTTGATTTTACAAACTCATAATTCCCTATAATCTCTCATTCATCATTCTCCTTTTTCTTTAATAGGTTCATACATCCTGAGTATCTTTCCTACAAATAAAGCTAAACAAGATTTGTCATTTTAAAATCATTAGGAAGTTATATTATGAGGTTTAATTTAATATTTGAGTTTGTATTCTTTAACATTCTTACCTCATATGTTTATTCTATTGGACGATCGTTTCAAAGCTATTGCTCCATCCTCAGCTTGTTCACAAACCAGAGCAATACTTTGAAATGATCGTCCAATAGAATAAACATATGAGGTAAGAATGTTAACGAATACAAGCTCCAATATTAAGATTTGTCATGTGCAGTCAGAAACCAGTTTAACTCCCATAAGTTAGCATTAGTTTAATTAGATAATTCAAATCAGAACCATAAAAAGCCCTCCTTGCATTTTTGCATACAGCACAACATGTGCTTCAATGTAAGAATAAAATAGCTTAATGTTCAGTGCCATTTAAGAAGTGTGTCTAAATTATAAATTTACCTAAAATGTATTTATTTATAGATATTGTTTATAACACAAAATCAAAAAGTAAATTTTGAAACAAAATTTATGAAAGAGTTTCCATCATGGTGAAGGGGCAATGCAATGTTGTTCCACTTTCTACACATAAGATACAACACCTAAATTTTACATCACAATTACACATATTGGCCTTAAATTAAGAAGGTAGCCAAATATGTCGCACAAACCCTATAATTTCCTTTAGTATAAGTATTTAGTAACTTTCAGTTTGGGATGCGTATCAGAAATAATTCCTCATCTAACAGATAAGAGACAATATTCCAGTATATTTTCATATATAAAAATAAATTCTATTTAATACACACCTTTATGACTACAGCAAATATTATATTTGTCCATTTTGTCTTCAACAAATTATTACTTAAGTTGTATTTCTGTTGGATATCTCTTAAGATTTCTTGTTATGTAAATGGTAATTTCTTAAATTATTAAAACTTGAGATCGCTATATTAATTAGTGACATCAGTACAATAATGCAAGTAATTGTAAATAATGAAATTTGTACAGTATTTGGTTAAACAAACATTAATTCTTCCTTTCACAACTTCTGTATTCATTCAGATGCAATAATAAAATCACGAAATACATTAACACCCAAATGTGGTACAGTTGAAACATATACATTTCCTCGTAACATTGCCCAATGTCAAGGGAAAAAAGAAGTAACTTTGCTTTGTTATTTTAAGAATAAACTGTAATGAGTATACCAGAATTGAATCAAATCACATGTACAACATGTGCAATGAGCTTGCTGTTCACTACATTGAACCGTAGTTCTAATGAATAATTATTAACTACAAAGTTAAGAACAGTAAAGAAATTTATTTAGTTGGTGTATAAACAATTACTCTCACAGTAGTCAAGTCATTCTATGCTCCTGAAACCAGTTTAAATCCTGATTCAGGCATATATTTTCCTCTTCTAATAAAAAGTTTTCTTTCGGAGTGAACTGATAAATTTAATATGTAAGAACAAATGTGAATTTTTTTTCTTTTTTCCTTTATAAGGGACATTATCACAAAATCAGTGAATATTGAATTATATAAACATAATTGAATGAGCCATACACCATTAAGTTACTAACAAAATATTTCCAGCAGAAGCAGGAGATTTTCAGTTATTGTGAATGTGTTGTATCTGCACTATGAAAAATAATATTTTAGTACAAAGATTCCTATTTAAAACGTTACAAGACCTATAAGTTTGTATTGGCAAACAAACTGCATGTATTGCTAAATGTACACTTATCGACAAAATAATGAGCAGCTTCAAAAAGAACAGTTCCTATTATGGCCCACTGCACATGCTCGAAAAGCCATAACTGTGGTTCACGAGGTAACGCATTGTTAAGTGTTTTAAATATACTGTATTTGGTTTTAAGTCTTAAAAAGTTAAAGAACTGTGAAGCAGACTTGTTTCTAGACATTTAGGAGAGTTTGAAAAATGCAATATTAATCAAATTGCAACATTTTAAATAAAGTTCAACTCGTTCATAGTATAAAAGCAAACAAGGCAAATAGTATCACATGTTCGAGTAGTATAGATCATTAAGCTACTTACAACAAGATGACTATATGCAAAAGCCAGGGTTCGAATCCTCCGACAACTTTTTTTTACTCATTTGTATTTTCGCAAAATACATCATATAACATTTAATAGCTGCCACATAATCTATGTCCACTTTACACTATCTTAAGTAATATTTCTGCCTTCGTAAACTCTATAACACTATTTAGCTACCGGTATAAATTTAATTGTGTGGGCCGTACCACATTTTAATAATAATGCTACAAATTGATGGAATAAAATATAATATAGCTTTATATGGGGCATGCCGTAGCGTAGTGGTTAAGGCACTGAGCTACAAGCCGGAGGGTCGAGGGTTGAAGTCCCGTTGGGGTCAGGATTTTTAAACTGACCCAAACCCTCTGGCGGCACTATGGCCCTGGGGTCGACTCAGCCTCTAACTGAAATGAGTACCAGACGCTTGTTCTGGGGGTAAAGGCGGCCGTCACGCAGGGCTGACAACCCGGCTGACATAAAGTGCCGATTGTCTAGAAAAAGTGGGAGCCTTAACCTCCTACTACCCCAAGGGCCTCCGGGCCTGTTGTGGGATCACTTTACTTTTACTTTACTTTATAGCTTTATATATGTTGAGTTTATTTATTTATTACGTATTAGTGAGGAAAAAGTTTGACCTTTCAATTAAAATATTTATTTTATATATGTCAAGTCCAGCATAATAATAGCCCATAAATGATGGATAATAATAACAATAATAATACTAATAATAATAATAATAATAATAATAATAATAATAATAATAATAATAATAATAATAATAGGATGTATCAAATGATGTGAAGAATGTAATTACCTGGAGATCAAAATTAACTCAAAATGTACCCAAGAAAATGACATAAAATATAGAATTCAAAAAGGCAGATAGGTAATAACAATGTTAAATGCAGTTTTCTGGGATCAGAATACATACCAAATTAGAAATTTATAAATCCATAATTCGAAGCCGCTAATATATGGTACAGAAACTTTTGGCAGTTGAATAAAAATTTGAGTTTAAAGATTATGCCTACTGAAATGGATTATTTTAGACACCCAACTTGACATTCTAAATTGGAAAAAAAAAAAAAAAAAAAAAAAAAACAGATATACAATCATCAGACCAGACAACAAATGAAAGTCCAAAATTCAATATTAGAATGGTATGGTCAGACACATAGGATGCCTGAGAAAAGATTACCCAGACAAGCTTTGGAATTGATTCCCCTGGAAAAGGAAAGAGAGGGTGATGTAAGAAGAGGTACGAGGGAAGTAGGTCTGGAAGTACTGGAATGAGAAGATAGAGAAGAATGGTTAAAGAAGATAAAAATTTAAAAAGCTTTGGACATAGGAAGATGTTTTATTACACTGTAAACCTGTTTATAAATAAACAAATAAATAAATAATAATATTAATAATAAAAATAGGAATACTTCCAAATAGTTACTTTTTTTCTTTAAGAATGGACATACAGAATAAAATAGAAATCATTTTAACAATTGAAATTAACCTCACTGGGAATCGAACCTGTGACCTCTTACATGCGAATCAAGCCACTATGCACTGAGCTAAGCATTCACTGCCTTGTTGTGTTTAAAAAAGAATGCTCTTCAAAGGAAGAAGGAAACATACTGTAGCTCTATTGTGCAAGCAGTGTACTCGTGTGAATTGCGCGTGTGAGAACATTACAGATGCGAGATCAAGAGTGGACCCATTCTTTTTGCCGTTAAGTGTACATTACTGGTACTTGTCCGTCGGAACCTAACAAAATACATTGAGTGAACATCCATTTCTTAAAATATACTTTCAAATTAATACTGAATGTTAGTCATTCCGATATCAGAGATATCTGCGCCATCTAATCGAAGTTTGTTTAAATATACGCGCAACCGCATTACGATTCTGTATAACTTCGAAAACAATTATTAGTGATAAATGCGACAACTTGCGAATATAGATAGATATGTAATAATTGAAAAACATATAAGTATCGTTTAAATTACTACGAAACGTTTGCAATGACGAAAAAAGTACGTAGATCAACAGCATCACAATAATGTACTGGTACGGAAAATTATAGAACGAACTATTCTAAAGAAGAGCCTTAGTTTGTTAATAGTGATATGGGTCAATGCGAAAAACACTTAAATATAGTTGCTTACGTGGAGCTTAGTTAAAAATACTAATAATGAGTCAGGAAAGGTCACTTGTTAACTATTGGCATGTACAGAATATGTACACATTTTTTTATTACAGATTTATGGTTTAATTGAAATAAATTACTTGAACATATTTTTCTATGATAGATAGATCATCGGTTGATTAATGTCTTTGACATCGTACGATTCCTAATAGCCAATTTTGTCGGTCCATCCAATCTCTTGGTTCTAGATACGTAACATGAAGACGTGGCAGCCATATTGATTTTAGAGAATATTCTATAAAACATCAACACAGGTTATGTACTTCAGAATTTGAGAACTTACTATTTATTTTTGGGCGTTGCAATCTTTCACAGGTTAGAGTGGTTAAATTGCGTTAGGATAGCTTTTAGGTTGGTCTTTCACAGGTTAGAGTACTTGAATTGTCTTAGGTTAACTTTTACTTACTTACTTACTCACTGGCAGTCACTAGATTTTTTAAATAATATGTATAATGTTGGCTGCACAGCGATGTTACATAGAGTAAACTGCTTCGCATCTGTTGTCGCACGCGCGTGGTGTCTGCCTGAGACAGAAAAAAATCTCATTGCGCTTAATGGAAAGTTTATCCGAAACTTTAAACCTTATTTGAATAAATAACTATACAATAGAAGCAATAAACTGTAACATTATTACCTGTTACACGGATTCTCTTGAGACTTCAGTATATTTTATTTTCAGCGAAATCACTTAACTCTTTCAGTGCACACTTCAACATTAGACTGTTCAGGACCAGGGATTATTATTATAATTGTATTATTATTTTAATCCCTGGTTCAGGACTTCCTTTGCGTATGCTTCGAACAGTATGACTATTCAAAAAAAAATATATAATATTTTTTTTTTCAGTATATCTATTCTCATCCAAACATTTCTTTCAATGCACACCTTATCATTAGACTGTTCAGGACCATAGAGAACCGAAGGTTCAGGACTTCCTTTGCCCGTGCTTCATCATCATCATCATCATCTTCAAGGTATGGGCCTGTTGACCATAGAGAACCGAAGGGGGCTGTTGACCCGTTCCCCTCCACGGTGCACTATAATGCTGCCGGTGCAGATCGTCTTTCCAACGACGTTTTGGTCTTCCTACATTTCTTCGGCCTAGAGGCCTATAATGAAGCAGCTGTTTTGATAAACGATTATTTGGCATTCTTTGTATATGTTCAAACCAATTACGTTTATTTCTGTGTATTCTCTCGTCTAATTTATAGATTTCTAGTTCATCTCTGATTATTGATATACCTGCAGATGCACGTTTATTCTGTTGAACTCCACTATAAATAAAAATGTATTTCTCTAGTTCTTTTGATCCTTTTAACTTCTTTTTTGTTTCGCTAATTATTGCTAAATCCATTTGTGATGCCCATAATTCTTTTTCTAAGATTTCTTTTTTATATGATAAGCCTCTAATATTCCAGGTAGCTATGTTCACTTTTGCCAGTTTTCCTAATCGTTTATCCTTTAGTTTTGCCGTGGTCGTCGTCGTTCTATCTGTCCGAATATTGATTTGGGGAGTTCGAGTTTTTTTTATAATTCCTCGTAGCAGGTAACCGGCCTGCTGCCGAGTAGTCAAATGGTGGGGCTGCCACCTCAAAGCATTTGAACATGCTTCCATCTGTAGAAACCTCAGGTGGAGGGTAGCCTCTTCCGCTTGTCTCGCCTTTATTGAAGCTTGTTCTTTTTGCCGATCCAACCGTTGAGGTCTTCACCCGTATCCCTGGGTAGGGGCCCTCGTTATACCCCGAGAGATTGGGTCCTTGACAGAACTTACTCACTAAGATTCTTAGTATTCATCCCAGCGACGAGAACGCGCCTGTCAAGAATTACCCAGCTGTATACCGTTCCGGCTTATGGCCCCTGTACACACTGGGCCGGGTTAATAGCCTCGTCTAAAACCAAGGCTAAAGGCTGCCTGTGCTTCGAACAGTTTAACTATTCAATATCTATTTTTCATTATTGTGCATTATAACGTCCACCGCTGTATTCTCGAGTTAGCGTGCTGCCTTGTCACGCAGCGAGCCCAGTTTTTCTGGGTGAGGTTTTTATCGGGGTTTTTCCTCACCTGTAAGACAAATGCCAGGAAAACTTTAAGGCCCAAACTGTCCCTGATATCGTATGGCCATCGCAATCATCATCATTCATATTCATCTTAGCTTAAGCTTAGGATTAGGGACTCTCCTGGCGCACCATTATCATCAACATCAGCCATCATATAATCGGGGCAACGTAACCCCACCTTACAAGCGCCAACCTCAGAAGTGGGTTACAAGTACGCCATGCCAGGAGAGAAACCAGGAATGTCGAATGACAAACCTGGGGCATTTGAAAAAAAAAATGCTAAACGTATATTTGTTAGTGTTAGAAATTAACGGTTTTGTTAAATATCAGCATAAACAAAATACACAGTAGGTCTACATTTTATTTAATTGTTAAATTGCCATTACCGTGAACATGCAAAGCTTCAGTTTTAGAAGCACTGTCTATTTGTATGATAAATTATTTACGTTTATTCTAACAAAATTTTAAAGTATTAGTTACAAATTACAAAATAAATATATTACCCAAGATGGACACTGATAACAAATGTTAGTGTTCACGAGAATCTAACATTAGTAAATATTTTACAAGAACAAACCATTAGAATAATTTTTAGACATACAGCACTTTTACTTACCCAATATATGTTTTATAGAACAACAGTACAAATGCGCCAGAGGTTATTGAGCCAGCGATAACCCATCATCGAACCACATATCGATTATCATCCTTGCCTAGTGGGTAATCGCTGCTGGTAATATATCGATTATTATCGATATCGAACTAAAGTTTATACGCTGGATGGTAGCACGTGGCTGTGAAACACTAATGACCAATCTTTGCAATAAATCCCCAAATCTATGTTAAAGAAATATATTAATATTCAAATTACCAAACGTTTATTTAAAATGGGGGCACACTTACTTATCACTTCCTAACTCCGTTCCAACCAGCGATAACCCAAACGAGCGATTAATCCACAGGGTTGGTTATCGCTGGGAAGAAGAAAGAAAAGTCATAGACTACATAATAATACTCTATCGAGAGTAGAAACAGTCAGCACCACAATCTATAGTGGGTTATCTCTGATCACAATGTTGTCAAACAGTGTCATAATGTTGTGATTTGCGTATTAAAATAAATTCTTTAAAATTGTCAAATAATGTTATAAGAATTGTTTGAAAAAGTTTAAAATATTTAAAAAGTTAGTAAATATATTTGAAGAGCTGTAGTTTACAACAATAAATTGGAAAATCACGGGTAAGTAGGACTACTGTACAGCCCTATTTTTTTTCAATAAATCAAGAATGTATTTAGATAATTATCCATAATATTGTTCTATTTCTTTCCTCTTTGGCCCTTTCTGTACTCCTACCCATGACAAGTACCCCAAATATATTTATTTTTTATTCGATGCCTCAGATTATTTCGGCAATTCTATTGTTCTCCCAATGTCATTAGCGTAATTGTAACCCACTTCTGAGGTTTGGGGTGCCTCGAAGGCGTGGTTACGGCTGCTCCGATGATATGATGGGTGATGATAATAGCGTATCGCCAGGAGAGTCCTTAATTCTGAACTTAATCTAAGGCGAGTATGTATGATGATTGTGATGGCCATATGATGTACGGGGTCCTTTTGGGCCTTTAAACTTCCTGATATTAGTCTTACAAGTGTGGAAAAATACCGAGAAAAACTTCACCCAGGAATCTTGTCCCAACCGAGGATCCAAACTATGCCTCATGCATGACACGGTAGCATTCTACCTCGAGACTAAAGCGGTGTAGTGCTATTTTTAGTTCAGTGTATCTCACACCATATTATAAAATTAACATTTTACGTACTTGGTATTCTACGAGGTACAAAACTATTCAATACAATTTTGAAGTCGAATGTTTAGGAATAATTTTGAACAAAAATTTAAAATGGTGTGCACATATAACTACGAAACATGGAACACGGCAGAAGATCTATATTTCACACTTACCCTACGGACCTACTTATATACACAAAGTAACAATAAGAGTACTCCTACCAAGTGAAATTCAACAGACACTACACACTACAAGACATAACTACAGCTTGAAAGGACATAGTTTCAGAATAGAGAAAGGGTCAAGACTGCTATTCCAGTCAGAGCCCTTACCTTCCACAAGACCTGAATACAAGACTGGAAGAGCTTACTGACCTAGTCAGAATACGAATGAAACTCGAGACTTACAAAGGAACTACTGGAGTAACAGTGTTATAGTTGACATTCAGCCGAGTTCTGCCCTAGGACTGAGCGATGTGTCCGATGCTCTGGCATTCACAGGGTGGCCAACTGCATCACCATGACTCGGACATACGTCAACTCTTATAAGAAATATGCAGCCAAGTACAGACAATACACAGCATACAATAACTACACAAACACGAAACCAGAACCTACATACAAGACAACCACACCTAACCAACCCCAGACACCAGCACGCACACTCGACACTCCAACTTCCTACATCTAGCTGAACTCACCAACTCCAATCCAAACACCAACCTCTTTCAACAACTCCTTGAACGCCTTACCAAAATACTGCTAAACCCACAGTTACTCAATACCGCAGTTACACTAATCACAAACATGACAACTATACGAAGACATTAAACTAACAAAAATCAACAAAAACTGAAAGAAAATTATATGGCCGAGAAGCTAAAACTTATTCAAGTCCTCGCATATATTACACTCTAAGAGAGGAGACTCTCTCATCAGAGACACAAACATACATACACAGCACGAAAAGGCAATGAGGCCTTAAACAGGTCGTCGGCACCGATACTCCACAAGTCACGACCAGTTTTGCAAGTCTTTTTCTAACGTGAGATGCCAGGCTTTCCTGTTTATCCTTCTTCTGGTGTCACACGTTTACATACATATATATTTTTATATATTACGAGAGCGTGTTTTTTTTACATATTTTTAAAAAGATTCGTTCTGAATTAATTCCTGAAATATCACCATGTAGCTAAAACTTTGTCAGCAACTAACCGAGATAAAAGAATGATTTTTTATACCCTAATAACTATATAATAAAGTTTCAAAAATTACTTAAACAACAATATTATTGCTAGGACAAATTATTGTATATAATTATAAATTGTTTAAATATTTTATTTATTTTATAAGATAAGAATAAATATATTTTAATATAGGTTTGTTATGGGCACATTTAAATAAAAATAATTTATTGTCTCATAGGTAATGTTATCTGTCTGGTGGAATTAAGAAACTGTGACTCTCTGAGAGTTTATTCCTAACCGACGTGGAGTTGATACGAATCATTATTTTCGACCACCGAAACAAGTCATGAAATTACGAGGATCCAATCGGATCCTTATACCGCACCTACAACTAGGGCAAATATTCAGGAATTGGGAGGAATCGATGTATTACCACACGCAGCATATAGCCCTGATACCACGCCTTGAAATCACCATCTGCTTCGATAGACGGCCAATTTTTTGCAAGAAATTAAAAAAAAACATGTGGATCAGCTACGAATTATTTGCATTAAACATAAGAGAATGGTACCGTCGCGGGATAATAAACATAGTGAAATAAGATCCGAGATCATAGAATCAGAAAACATTACAAATAAAATTCTGTTTAAAACAAAATTACTTAGGCGATAGTATCCATAATTCATACTGAATGATTTAAAATATCTACAAAACACACACACATATATATATATATATATATATATGATATGAAAAGAAAAATGAATGCTTGAGTCGGGATTTAAACCCGAGTCTCTCTCTCTCTCTCTCTCTCTCTCTCTCTCTCTCTCTCTATATATATATATATATATATATATACATATAATAAACAGGATGTTAAAGAACTCAGTGGCCAAGCTGATGAAGAACTAAACATTTATATAATATATAATATATATATATATATATATATATATATATATATATATATATACATATTGATAAATAATTAAGTTTCGGAAACTACAGAGCATGGAAGGCATTATTGTGTGTTTCAAAGTAAAACAATGCTACATATGTTGTACTGTTGTAATATGTAAATTAAAATAAATGTTCAAATTGAGCATCAATAACCTCATTGCAGAGCCGGTATCTTCGTAGTAGTCTCATGTTCCCTTGAATATGTACGGTATGTTCTGTAACACTGTGGCCGCCGCATGAATTCTTAAATAAATTCCATAATCGAGAAAACAATGAAATACACTTTATTTTTTATGTAGTCCCAGAGAAAGGAGTCTAGTGACATGAGATGCGAGGAAATAGCAGGCCGATTTACAGGTCCTCCCCGGCCAATCCGTTGATTGCTGAAAGTGTTGGTAAGTAGTGTATGCACCGGGCCCGTAAAGTGTGGTTGGGCCCCATCATGTTGATACCACATTCTCCTTCTGATCCGTAGTGGTACTTCCTCCAATAATATCGGGAGGTAAACTTCCCAGAACAGTCTGCACATTGGCCACCTGAGTCAAGCAGACAACATGTAAGGTCCAAGCAAGTAGTTGCCCACGATATCGGCCCAAATGTTTTATTGCAAAACATTTCTCTTGACCATGCACAAATGTACTTAGTGAATTCTCATCTGCCCATTCGTGCAAGTTATATAATTTGAACGTACATTCCTAAATAAATTGAGTTTCATCTGTAAATAGCACACTTTCAGGAAACAGGGTGTCTTCAATAGTCTGCTGCAGAAACCAGCGCAGAAAGACAGGACGAGGTGGCTAGTCATCTAATTCCATGGCCTGCGCCATTCAGACGGAAAGGATGAAGGAATTGTTCCTGCAACAAACTGCATACCAAACTATGGTAAACACGGAGTTCATTGGCAATGTGTACTAGTCGCTGGATTATTTCAATACTTACCAACACTTCTTCCCCAAAGTTGCCTGCTTACCAACAATGTACCAGTGTTTCCTAGTCGATCGTGGAATGTAGAAAATGTGCGATAATGCGGACATCTTCGTTGAGGGAAACATTCGCACTATATTCTCAGGGATCTTTGACCATTGCCAATCAGGCGCACCGAAAACGACGTGGATGTCTCGAAAGTTCTGTCCACGTTGCTTCATGTTGATAACTTTACCATCACTAAAATCAGCATTTAGTGCAAACATGAGATGCTCAGTACTCGCAAGATACATGGTTATTTAACAAAATATATTTGTTTTGGCCTTCTCCATCGTCTGTACCGATTTAGAGACTGAATGTTTTATATCATATATATATATATATATATATATATATATATATATATATATATGTCCACCGCTGTGGTCTCGAGGTAGCGTGCTGCCTTGTCACGCAGCGGGCCCGGGTTCGATCCCCGGTCGGGGCAGTTTTTCTGGGTGAGGTTTTTATCGGGGTTTTCGCTCGCCTGTAAGACAAATGTCAGGAGAACTTTAAGGCCCAAACGGTCCCCGAAATCATATGGCCATCATCCTTATCATTATCATCCTTACCATTATCATCATCAACCTTACCATTATCATTATCATCCTTCAACTGTGTGAAAAGCAACGGGAAGCTACCACACCTACACAATTCCTTAGTAAAGCTGCAAGCATAGCATGAAAATGCTATGATTGCAGTGAAGGACCTGCCTTCGGGCAGAATTACTATGGATGGATATATATATATATATATAGAGGAACTTCTGATAATTTGGACCCCTGTTTTGAATTTGTTGCTTTTCTTATTTTAATGAAGGGACTTGAATTTTATTTAATTACAGTGATTATCATTAGTGTTATAACTATGAAATACCATCGTCATTTGATTCAAATATGGTGCGCCGCGATCCTACCTTCTTATAATTATAAGTCAGATAATACAAACAATTTTACAAAAAAAAACATTTCTTGACCGTTAAAAGATATGGATAAATTAACAAACTCAGTCACCGATAATTCAAAAATACAATAATAATAATAATAATAATAATAATATTCAAGCATACATACACGTACACAATCCAGTCCAGCCGAGGGCTAGGGTTCACAGTCCGGTTGCCCTACCCTGGCTTGTGGAACTGATGAAACCAAACAGCTCCCTCAAGCTATAGTCGACCTGACCACAACGATCCCAAAGTTGATGATGACGCTGATACTAACTTGCACAGCTTATTTGAGACTTTCGATAACGAGGGGAAATTGCGCAGTCACATGCAGCGCAGAAGGAAAGAGGGGGAGGTACGTAGGAGAGAGGACAACGAAGACAGGAATTTGGCATTGTTCTATAACATCACTGTAGAGGGAAGACACGATGACGTAGTTGTTACATACCGAAAAAGTGATTTCGGTAAAATATCGCCTCCTCAGACCCCTCCGGAAAAAGAAAGAGTCACAACATCACCAAACGGAGAAATAATGTTCAAAGAAAACCATTATTCAGGTAGACACATGTTGGTGCAATCCCACGTTGGGAGGGTAAGGCAAAAGTTAACAATATTATTCGGCTGAGAATATTCACAATTTTCTATCGTCTCCAAAATATTCACCACACCAACCAACTCATCAGCTATGCAGGCGCTGTAACAGGAACCTTGCAAACACTACAGACGCCATAACTGAACTCGGCGGTGTTCGACGATAATCAAAAACTTGGATTGCCGGATCGGAATCCCGATCTGCCGTTCCATTTGAAACAACCAATGTTGAGAACCAGATCTCGGTCTGCGGGTACTCGGGGTCGGCCGAACCCACCAAGTACACTACTGCTAGAAGTCCAATCTTCCATTTCAGTGCCAAATCAGGAAAGGGTAACTGAAATGACAGATCACAGGAAACAGAAAACAGAACCTCGAAAGCTTCATACAAGAAATATACAAATATTAGTTAACGAATGCTATGTGTCCTTTACAAAAATATACAACAGTGGTAATCACTCAACCACAGGACACGCTTTTATTTGGCTAGCATGCTGTTTGATTAATTGGCTATCAACGCTCTCCAATACCAGAGTGACAGGAGTTAGAAACCGTTTAAAATTGCAAGGCTCCGACCACTTAAACTTAAGCTTTCCCATGCGTTGCTCCCCACGGTGACTGAGAGGATATAGGCGATAACGCACTCGATCGCCAACTTTATAAGATATATCTTTCCTCCCACGATTATACCTATTAGCTACTTTTTTTCTGTCCTAAGGTTCTTGAAAACCTTTTCCCACTTCTGAACTTTATCGACTTGTTTTAAATCGTTCAAGTCGGCTTCAGTAATGCACCAATTTAACTCAAGGGGGTGCATAATACGCCTGCCTAAAAATAGTTCCGCAGGTATAGTTTTTGTGGGTTCATGGACTGCATCATTACATCCCAAAGCGAACAAGGATAAATATTCGTCCCAAACATTTTCTTTGACATTGTGTTTTTAGCGAGCCGCGGAAAAACCTTTCACAAGGATTAGGTTTAGGATAATGAGGCGAAGTAGTAAGTAATATGGCGAACATCCTAATCAAAGCACATATTCTTAAAAAGATGCGAAGTAAAGGCCTTAGCATTATCCGAAACAATGGATTCAGGGACACCAAAGTTCGGAAAGAAATTTCTAGTGAAGAATTCCTCCACAGCGTTAGACTTCATAGATCTCACAGGGTGAAGCACAACATATTTAGAGAAGTTACCACTGCTGGAACAGCAACATTTCCTCGCTTAGAACGAATCAGGGGACCAAAAAATCAAGAGTATTTGCATAGGAGCTGTGGAAGGCTCCGCAGAATGAAAACCTACTTTCGTATTAGAGGCGGGTTTGCTCGTTGGCAATCGACGCAGTTCAAGATATATTTACGAATGTCGTCGTTTATACGGGGCCAATAATATTGTCTGTTGAGTTTTTCAATAGTATTGGCAATGACCAAATGCATGCCGAGAGGGGAATCATGGAAATACTTAAGCAAGACAGGTCGCAATATCACAGAGACCAAAACACGATTCTTTGGAACTTTTCGAGGATTGTATACTAATAGACCTCTATTCAAAACGAAGACAGAGTTATTAATACCAGGGTTATAATCTTCTACATCCGTTATCTTCCTGCTTATACAGTTTAAGATCTTTGAATGATGCAGGAAAATTCGAGAGAAAATGATTTGAGGAGTTTCTGAAAAGTTTTCTTCTTGAAATAATCACGATAGACCATCCGCTACAGCATTTTCAGACCCTCTAACATGAAGCACTTCAAAATTAAAAGCAGAAAGACGTATATCCCACCTACCGATTCTACCAAGCATCCCACAATTTTTGCGTAACCAAGAAACTGCTTGATTATCAGAATGAACTACAAAATGGATGTGTTCCAGAAAAATACGGAACTTTTCAAAACGAAAGGCAATAGCTAGAATGTCTTTATCATATATGCTATACTTGATAGCGCCTTCATTTAAAGTGCGACTAGCATATCCCACAGGTGTTAATTTGCCGTCAACATCTTGGTTAAGAACCGCACCTAATGCTTTATCACTGGCGTCGCATTGGAGAATAAATGTCTTATCAAAGTCAGGAACCTGCAAAGGCGGAGCTTCGCAAAGAGCTAATTTAAGACGTTGAAACGACGCTTCACACTCCTGACTCAACAAGAATTTAGTCTTCTTCTTCAAATTATTCAATGGAATAGCGATCTGAGAAAAATTGGGAATAAACTTGGCATAAAAGCCTACCATTCCCATGAAACTCCTTACGCCTTTTAAATTCTTAGGAGTAGGAAGATTCTTAATAGCTTCACCTCTCTCTGGATTAACTTGAATGCCTTAGGCCGATAACAAGTGACCCAAAAATTTAATGTTAGAACAACCTAGAATGAACTTCTCTGGATTGACAGTAAATCCCTTTTCACATAATTGTTTGAAGATTTCCCTTAAATGAGTGAGATGTTGCTTCATATTAGGAGAATAGACTATCAGATCATCACAATATTGAAAGACATATTTATATTTAAGACCCCCAAATAATTTGTCTAACTCTCGACTCAATATTTGGCTACTTATGCTCAAACCCATGGGCAAAATATTGAACTCGTAAAGACCATTAGGAGTTATGAAAGCAATGTATTTTCTACTAGATGGAGTCAACGGTATTTGAAAAAAGGCAGAATGTAAGTCAATCACGGAAAATACCGTAGCTCCATGAAATATTTGAAAAGCAGCCTCAAGAGAAGGCAAGGGAAAAAATTAAATACCACTTTGTTATTAAGCTTTCTGTAGTCGATGACTAACCTACGATCTCCACTAGGCTTTGGAACAAGAAGAGCAGGTCTCGCATAACTTGAGCGACTAGGTCTAATGACACCTTGTTGCATTAGCGTATTAATTTCACTCTGCAACAATTGTAACTTGGGAGAGAAAACTGAAAAGGCGGAGACCGCACAGGAATATTATCCAATAGTTCCAGTTCACAGAAACTATCCTAGGCTCTTCCCAATTGGCTAATAAATAATCCAGGAAATTCCTTCACTAATTTTGATAACTCTTCATCTTCAGTACCTCGGCTAAGAGACATAACACAACGTTGTCTCGAAGGGTTCTTAACACATGCATGCCCATAAACACAGGGGTGGATATTAAACGGAAGACAAACTTCCCGAGCAAATTTTAAATTACACACTTTATTCTGAAAATCAATTTTCATGCCAGAACTCCACATGAAATGAAAACCCAGAATAATGGGAACGGGCAAATCTGACGCCACATAAAACAGGTGGTCCCACGAAAATCAATTATTTTCAAATGTAAACGGACCATTTTATTTATAGAGAAAGCCTGATTGTTAATAGATTTACATGTCAAAGCGGTACTTCTCAAAAGTTTCTTAGGTAATATGGATACAAAGTCTTCCCGTACAAGGTAAATAGACGCGCCACTATCTAATCAACCATTAAAATTTTGCTGGAAAATTTGTATCGATAGATGAGGCAAGTCGGCGGAATATGACGCAAGTTTGTTATTACCAGAAGGAAAAACTCTTTTATTAGGTTGAAGTTTTATCCTACCATTCTGAGAAGACAAAGACAGTACATTAACACGCGGAGTATTTAAATTTTCAACTCGGTACTCCTTAGAAAAATGCCCAAAACGATGGCATCTCCAACATTTGATCTTATTTTTCTGCCGCCAGGAATAAGTAGATGAAGAATGACGCGAAGGAACATTTGCTTGAATAGAAACTTTAGCAATATGTTCTTTACTAAGAGTTCTTTTCTCTTCAGCAATCTCAAAGTTGGCTACCTCTCTTGCCAAGACATACATTTCTAGGTTTTGTAGCGAAAATCAAATGCTGTGTAACAGGTGGAGACATATTTTGAAGAATAATAATAATAATAATAATAATACCTTTATTTTACCTGGCAGAGTTAAGGCCTTAAGGCCTTGTCTACCACTCAACCAGGTTTAAAAAAATGCAAACAAAAAATAGTCTTAAATCTAAATTACAATATATATAAACGATTACAAGTTATGAATACAATACAATTAATATTTATGATGTATTTTGATTTACTCTAAATTTAACGAATTACATATATAATATGTACAATATATATAAAAAACGAGGAAAAGATTAATGACATAATATAAAATTAAATAAATAGAGAAAAATTAATTATTAGACAACAGGTAACTGTATAAGCGTGACTTAAAGGTACCAAGTGTGCGGCAACCCTATCTTGTGACCTAGTGTCAATATTGTGGTAGGAGGATAACTTCTCAAATCTGGACGCCAGGTAAGTAGGGATGTAGGAATTCAGAAGCTTGAAAAGTAGTGAAAGAGAGTGCAATTTACGTCTGTCAGTAAGACGGAGCTAAGAGAGGTCATTAAAGCGTTCGGAAATATGGTCATACGGCGGATATTGAAAATGAATCGAACGCAAGCATTATGAACATGCTGCAGTCTCTGCGACAAGTCATTATATATAATGTCACAATAATCGAAGTGTGGTAACACAAGATTCTGCACAAGGATTTTCTTAACGAAATTGGGAGAAAATTGTTTAAACGTCTAAGATAATGTAAGATGGAGAAAGTCTTTTTACATATGTGTTTCACTTGTGTTTGCCAGGTTAAATTTGCGTCCAGATGTAGCCCAAGATCTATTACTGAAGAAGAATAAGGGATAATTATATTATTTATAGTAATGTTTGGAAGTGTAGATACGTCAAAGGTTGTAAGCAGTCTTTGTTGTCCCATTAGAATTACTTGTGACTTGTTAGGATTTAGATTTAGACCAGTTAAAGATGGATATGAGATCGTCATTCATTTTCGTCAAGCTGTTATAGAGAGAATGAGGAGGTGAATATAGGTATATTTGTAGATCATCAGCGTAGAGGTGATAACGGCAGTGCTTTAGTACAGTTGGCAAGTCATTTATGTAGATTGAAAAAAGAAGACGTCCGAGAACACTGCCCTGGGGGACTCCAGCCGGCACGTTGCGCCAAGACGAAGATCTAGAGTTTAATTAAACGTATTGTTGACGACCGTGCAGGTATGAGTCGAACCAGGATACAGCGCTGTCATACAAGTGTAGGTGCTTGAGCTTTATCATAAGTAAGTCGTGGTCTACTGTGTCAAAAGCTTTGCTGAAGTCAAGTAAGGTTAAAGGAATCAATTGACGTCTGTCCACGGCTTCACGAATATCTTCAGTAATTTTTAGCAAAGCTGTGGTTGTGCTATGACCAGATCTAAAGCCGGATTGATAAGGATCAAGGAGGTGATTTTCTTGGAGATATTCAGTCATTTGCTTATGTACAATATGTTCCAGGGCTTTAGATAATATCGGAAGGATGCTAATCGGTCGGAAGTCATTACAGTTAGTACGTGTACTTATTTTTGGTATAGGCCGAACTCTAGACTGTTTCCATACAGTAGGGAAGATAGAAGTTATAAGAGAAGCACATACTCCTCCGAAAATTGAGGATTTAAAATAATTGAAGCTCCTTGAAGTTCAGAAATAAACTCCAGTAAAGATCCCTCGCAAAGTTAAAATCAATTAGAAATAAATTTAATACAATAGTCTTCTAACAATCTGGAAGGCACTAGTGAATCATTCACGTGTTCCAAACTTTGGAACCATGTCAAGTGCAACTTTACTACATCACTCCATATTTTCATCAAAATTCCTTCAACACAACTTAAAATAGAGTTAATGAAATACTCTCCGCAACCAAATTTAATTCAAAAATGAAATTGAGTTTTATAAGGAAGAAAATCAATAACTCTGTGTCATTTCCGTCACAAGGATCCACTTTCCCAATTAAATCACGGAAAATTATTTGGTTATTTTCTTCCACGTCAGAAGGAATGGTTGGAAAAACTCCGGTAGGACAATTATTAATAGACTCTATCCTTTGATTAGCGAGATTAGTATTCTGCACTTCAGAATTATCTTCACTACCTGAACTATCCACTATTAACTTTCGCTTAATCAATAACTGTTCAGAAGGAGAGAGGTTATTCAAATGACCCTTGACGTAAAGTGTTTACAACTCCTACGGTATCTATGTCGATCGAGCTTAATTCATGAAGCAAACTGTCTTTAGAGACAACATCGATCCAGCTAGGCATGTTTATAGTGAACAACAGATAACAAATGCAAACAACAAGGTACATAAACAACTGTAAGAGAGAAGTTACATAAATAGCACAGTACTTAATAAAGTAGGAGAGATGAATTAATACAGTCATAAAATACAAGTTGAGTACGTAAATAAGTACTACTTCGATGAATTTACGTAGATAATAAACCTGACAACGTAAACAATTATACACGGGGCAATCTCTTTGAGTTATATTTATTTCCAACGTTCTATAATTCAATAAATCTTTTAGGACTATAGAATATTCTACAAATTTTAACATACCTCGTTCCGACACTTGAATTCAGAACTTACACTTCTCTACTGGGACTTGAACCCGAACCAACGTACTATATTGGAACTCGGACCCAAAGTCAACTTTACCCACAGGGATTTTAAATCCAAAATAATCAGGACTCCAATCCAAAGCACAACTCAAAGCTAAAAAATTCTAAGTTGAAAAGCGCAATTTCAAAACTTAAAATCACGGTAACTACTATAAATTTTGCGCCGTTACTCTCTCAGGCCAAAAATATAATAAACCACGCGATCTGCTACCATATTTGCGCCGCGATCCTACCATTTTATAACATTGATTTTGAAAGTTTTGAGTAACTCTATCAACATTGCTTTGTCCGGGCCCATAGAAGGTAAAAATTAATCCACCTTTCCTTAGTAAATTACTTAACATATAGTAGTGAATGCTAAACATATTATAATCGTGGAAGCTAGAAGGAAAAAGGGGATTAACTTGGCTTGAGAAAGCTTTAGAATATATATCAATATGAAACATGACTAGCTACACAATTAGTAAACATACGTTAACTAAAAAAGTAACTTTTCATGAGAATCGTAAGTCAGATAATACAAATAATTTAACAAAAAGAATAATCTTCTTGACCGTTAAACGATATGAATAAATTAACAAACTAGGTCATCAATAATTCAAAAATACAACAATAATAATAATAATAATAATAATAATAATAATAATAATAATAATATTCAAGCATACATACACGCACACAATCCAGTCCAGCCGACGGCTAGGGTTCACAGTCCGGTTGCCATACCCTGGCTTATGGGACTGATGGAACTAAACAGCTCCCACTAGCTACAGTCGACCTGACCACGACGATCCCAAAGTTGATGAAGATGACCTTGATACTAACTTTCATAGCTTATTTGAGGCTTTCGATAACAAGGGGAAGTTGCGCAGTCACACACAGCGCAGGAGGAAAGGAGGGGGAGGGACGTAAACGAGAGGTCAACGAAGACAGGAATTTGGCACTGTTTTATAACATCACTGTAGAGGGAAGACACGATGACGGAGTTGTTACATACAGAAAAAGTGATTTCGGTACAATGGAAACATCAACATAATTTATAGACTTTTTTATTACAAGAAACGTCCACTTTAACCTCCATATTAGGATAAAGAGGACCCCAGAGTCCACCTTACCTTTTAGTACACTTTTAAATTTATTTACTCTATTAACATATATAGACAGGCACAGATAAATCTGAAAATATTTATGACTCATCATAATTAAAAAGCGTTGATATTTATTTAATGTTTTGAAAAATTATTGTTCATTATAACATTCATAGGTCAAGCAACTGCAGAAAGCGACGATCTTTCGGTTTAGTAAAATTATAAGGATATTAAATAAAATGAAGTTAATGTTTTTTTTTTGCAGAAAGCATCCTCATTGATAAGATATACGTATTCGTGTAAAATGGATCCAGGTACTCGTGGAGGTTTCACATTAACCGAATACTATTACTTACTTACTTACTCATTGGCATTATCGAACCCGTAGATTCATGGCCGCGCGGAAATACGCTCTCCATACATCCCTATCCTGAGCTAATGCATTCCAATCATTCATTTCCTGTATAATCTACTTCCCTCAAATCATAGTTAATGTTATTCTCCCACCTCATTCTTGGTCTACCAACTGGGCGTTTTCCCTCTGGCTTTCCTACAAGAAGCTTCGATGCAAGTCTTTCATTCCCCATACGTGCAACATGTCCTGCCCGTCGCAGTCTACGAGAATTAACTATTCTTATTATATCTCGCTTCCTATAAAGACCATGTAGTTCATTGTCATGTAGTCTTCACAATTCACCTGTTTGTTCATCTCTCCTAGGTCCAAAAATTTTCCTGAGTACTTCGTTCTCAAATAGTTGTAATCTCCTTTCCTTCCTTAAAGTAAGAGTCCATGTTTCGCATCCATATAATATAACTAGTAGAATAATAGTTATATATATTTTCAGTTTAACGTATTTTTGAAAGGAGTTCGGACATCAAGAGTCTCTGCAATGCATCTCATTCCTATTTGTGATTATAGTTCCTTGGCATTTGAATTCAGCCACATCCTCAAAATTTCCCTCATTTGTCATTAGCTGTCCATTTCCATTATATAATGTATTTCTACGTGTGACCATATATTTAGTTCTATTGATATTTACTTCCATTCCTAATTTCTTAGTGTTACTCAATAGTGTGTGTGTGTTGTCCTGTAGTATCTCCTCGCTATCGGCCAGTAGTACTACATCATCAGCATAAACTAACAGCTTATTAACTTTGAGTTGTAAGCCTTCCTCATTCTCTAAAGATTTAATGGCATGCTCCAGAACAAAATTAAATAGTAGAGGAGATAGTGCATCTCCTTGCTTCAACCCATTCTGGATTTCAGAAGTGTCCGAAAACTGTTTGCTTACACGCACTATACTCTTTGTGCCATTTAGACACATTCGTATAAGTCTAACTAACTTTTTAGGAATTTCGAACAACACCAGGATACTATATAACTTCTCCCTCTTAATTGAATCATATGCTTTTTTTGAAGTCTACGTATAGTTGATGTACAGTACCATTATAATCCCATTTCTTTCCTAAAATCAGTCTTATACTAAAAATCTGATCTGTTGTAAGACCTGTTTCTCCTAAAGGCATATTGATGATCTCCTAGAATGTCATCAATATAGGGGGTAAGTCTGCTTACTATTATATTTGTTAGAATTTTGTACGAAGTTGAAAGTAATGAGATGCCCCCTGTAGTTGTTGCAATCAGTTTTATCTCCTTTCTTATAAATTGGTACGATAATTGATTCCGTCCATTCATCTGGAAGAGCTTCTTTTTCCCTAATCATACTAATCAACCAGCGTATCTTGTCCATCAATTTTTCTCCCCCTGATTTTATCAGTTCTGCTGGGATCTCATCTGAACCTGATGCTTTATACATCTTCAATTTTTCAATCGCCATTTCAACCTCTAATGCACTTGCATCAGCGACTAGCATTTCTACTGTCTGTAAATTATCCTCCTCAATGTCATGTTCTGTACGTACATTTAATAGCTGATTAAAGTAACTTTTCCACCTATTTAACATACTCGTGGAATTTGCAAACATATCCTCATTTTCATTCCGAATTATGTTTGTTCTAGCCTGAAACCTTTTTTTTTTCTCTATATGAATTCCCTGATATAATTCTCTAATGTTCCTATTTTTTGCGATCATTTCAAGATCATTAATCTTCTCTCTCGGATATTCCCTCTTTTTACTCTTTAGTAACTTGGTGGTTTCCCGTCTAAAACTACCCAATTGCTCTAAATTTACCTCATTTGGCTCGTGTACCCATTTCATTTTTGCTACCTTCCTTTTCTTTACAATTTCGGCACATTCCTCATCAAACCATTTCTTGTATTGCCTCTTTTTTAAACAACCGATACTTTCTGATGCTGACAATTTAATAGTATCTCTTATAGCCTCCCATTCTTTATTTATATCAGTTTCTTCTTCGTTTGCCACATTGTCATCTGAAGATTCCAGTACTTCAAATCTATTAGCAATATTGATTTGATATTATTGCTGCATTCCATCAGTTTTCAAGAATTCTAAATCAAATTTTTCAGAATCATCTTTAGCGTTTGTTCCTCTCATTAGCGAAAGCCGTTGTCTCATTTTCACTTTGACCAGAAGATGATCCGAATTGCAGTCTGTACCTCTAACTGATCTACCATCGATGATGCTACTGTGCCAACGTTTGTCCACTAATACATGATCTATCTGGTTCCGAGTTTCTCTATCTGGAGGGGTCCAGGTGTATTTATGAATATCCTTATGCTGAAATGTTGTGTTCTTAACAATGAGATTCTTTGATGTGGGGAAGGTGACTAATCTAACCCCATTATCGTTACTATCTTCATGAAGACTGAATTTGCCTATTGTTGGTTTGAATATATCTTTCCGTCCCACTTTTGCATTAAAATCTCCTTAGACAATTTTCATATGATATCGTGAAAGGCTATCAAATACGCATTCTAATTCTTCATAGAACTCATCCTTGATCTTGTCATCTTTATCTTCTGTGGGGGCATGTACATTTACAACTATAAAATCATGTTGTTAACAGAATTCCATTGTTATGTTTAATACAGTCACCATGTCATATAATAACAAATCATATCTGTCAATATATTAAAACAGCTTCTACATAACATGATATATTTAGGAGTTTTTTTTTCAACATTTGTAATATTCAATAGCAGAAATTAAGAATTGATTCTTAGCTTCAAAAACTTTTAAAATGGCGATTTTTCATAAATATCACAAATAAACCCTCATAGGAAAAATAATGAAAGAAACTTGCCTTGAACGCGTCAAAGTTGATGAGGGGAAGAAGTTTAATTTTTCTGTTCCAGGGCAGCACCAATTAAAGAATATATTAACAGGGTCCACTCAAACAGAAGGGTCCACTTTACCCAACTTTCCTATATAGATTAGCTACATTAAACCTTATTTAATAAACACATAAATAAGGTCAGGAAATTCAAATCAGGTAAATATATTCTCAGCTGTACTATGAAATGTTATGTTGTCATCAAATTAATTTCTTGAATTATTCTGTTCACCTTATTTGGATGACTGCTAACATTCGTAACTTTAAGACTGACATAGACGCAGCATATCGGAAATATAGACTGAACAAAACTTTATACAAATCTCCATTACCATAAAGAATTACATATCAAGAATAATCAAACAATCAGAAACGCCAAATTTAAACATCTATACAGCTTGCTGAACCAAACAATAGCATTAACCCAAAATTATGGAGAAATCTGAATAAAATGGGTGTAGGAAGGAAAGATACTCAAGTAGATAAACTACCTGTTTCCCTGGACACACTCAATGAGTGAATTACTACTGAGAAATCCACCAGTCAGAGAACATTTCCTTTTCTCATATCTTACAGAAAATGACATAAAGAAAACTACTAAATGAATAAAAACAAAAGCAGGAGGGAGTAACCATATAAATATCACTCTACTTAACAAAATAATCGACGTTATACTACCTACCATAACCCATGCTTTTAACTCTTCACTATAAATTTCTACATTTCCCCCCATTGTGGAAGCAAACACTTGCACGCCGACTCCCGAAGGTTAAAACTCCCTTAACTCAGAACGATTTCTGACCCATTAGTATTTTAGTTAGCCTTTCAAGAGCTTTGGAACGATTAATCCATAAACAACTGACAGACTTATGGTGAAATTAAATGTTTTTTACATATAATGGAAAATTTTTCAAACAAAATTCTGGGCTTTCTATGGGAAATCCTGTATCACCCTTTTTGTTCAATTTATTTATGGGAAGTTTTGAGCAGAAAATTACAAGTGGACATCCTTTGATTTTCAAATTTTGGAATAGACACGTTGACGACGTAATTGCAATTGTCAATCACAAGTAAATAGAGGATGCATTACAGCTGTTGAACATTCAGAGTAGAACTATACAATTTACCATGGAAACTGAAAATGAAAGACAAATCCCATTTTTAGATCTCACTTTAAGAAAAAACGAAGACAAAATAGAATTTGGAATTTATAAAAAGAATGCACATATTGATAACTATATTAAAGCTTCAGGATTCAACCATTTAGCTCACAAAGAGGCAGTATTCAATAGTTTGACACATAGATTGGTAAATACACCTATGAGCAAAGAAAACTATGACAAAAAAGTATACATAATTAATGTTGCAATAGATAACGGTTATCAAGAAAATATGGTATACAAGAAAATAAATAAATTTAAAAGACAAAAATTAATAAATGAAAGCACACTTTTAAAAGAAACAGATAAAATAAAATTCAAGAAATTCATTTACCATCCATCGCAACACTACAAATTTAAAAAGAAATTCAAAAAGTTTAATACGAGTATAAGATTAGCACCAAAGACTGAATGCTGCCTTACTAGGATAATTAAAACCAATAAAAATGAAAGAATTGAAAATGAAGACAAATCAGGAATTTATCAGATCAAATGCAGGGATTATGACAAAATTTATATTGGAAAAACGAAAAGAAATTTGAAAACAAGGGTGGAAGAACATTTTAGAAACATCAAAAATGGAGAAGTGGAAAAGTCAGCAGTAGCTGCTCATGCTTGGTCAGAAAAACATTTAATTGGATCAAAGGCCAGTCTAATTAAACAAATAGACAAACAAAAAGAACTCACGGTTTGGGAAAAGATCCACATTCAGAAAAAGAAAGGAAATCTTATGAAGTTCGAAATTCCCGCAAATGTTGACCTGATCCAGAGGTTCATCGGTCCACCAACAGAGGGAAGAAGAAAAGTTTCTTCTGATCGACATAACATCCGTCGCTAAGAAAGTGCTGACGATGAGACTATTGTGGTCTTGAAATCGCGATCTACTTAGAAAATTTATATGAGAGGTAAGAAGCATTTAATTTCACCATAAATTAAACCTCATAGTGATTAATTCCTATAAAAGTTAAACTGACTGACTCTCTAATTGAATACCTTTTAGATCAATATCAATCAAGCTTCAGGACAGGACACAATACAAATATTTTACTACTAAATATATGTGAAGACATACGCAAGCATCTGATAATCGAAAATTTACTATTCTGCCACTACTTCACTTTGGTAAACAATTTCAAGGGGTAGACTTGGACTTATATTTTCTTAAACTAAAAAAACTCTCAACTTCCTACAGTGTGACGCAATGGTTTAACTCCTATCATCTTGAGCGCCAGCAATCTGTTACAGGAAATTCTGCATTACATTCCTCTTGGACCTACCGTAAAGCTGGAGTTCCACAGGGTTTGGCGCTCGACCCATTGTTTTTTTTTCAATCTACATATAAACGACATATCTGACTCTCCAAACCATTGCAAACATAATTTATTCACGGACGGCATGCAAATCTACATTCATGGAGAAAAATATTTTTTAAATAACGCGTTAACCAGACTTTATGAGGATCTTGACTCTCATTGGACACGAAATATGAACTTCGATTAAATCCTAGAAAGTCACAACAATCATTATGGGTCATCAGAAACTATTAGCCTCAATTAACACAAATGCAGTATTACATGTGTCACTTAATGGGGTTCAAATCCCTTCAGTGACAGTAAAAAATCTATAAGTATTTATTGATACAAAATTTAATTGAAATACACAAATTAACAACATTTAAAAACAAACTTGTGAATAATACATTCATTAAATTGTATAAGATATTGTTTACCATTTGCTCTAAGGAAAACGTTAGTAGTAACACTTGGAATATTCCAGATTGATTATTGTGATACTCTTCTTACTGACCTAAATACTTTTCTTACCTCCAAAGACTTCAACATGTTCATAATTCTTGCATACATTTTGTTTTTGGTATTCGCAGATTTGATCACGTTACACCATCCCTGGAACAATTGTCATTGCTTCGTCTACAAGATCGTAGATCCATCCATTCCCTATCTCTTCTCTATAACATATTACACACATTATTACCTTATTATTTATCACACCACTTCACTAGACTCACTGATACACATAAATTAGATATGTGATGCCATTAACACATTATCCTTTATATATTTTACAGTTTCTCTTCCTAAAACATGGAATTATTTTCCACACTATGTCAGAGCCTGCCAAATTTTACCATCTGTCAGAAACAAATTAAAAATAAAATTATTACACAAACATCTCACTAATATTGAATTTCTAGCAATTACTAATTTGTTTTTTTAGTACTCAATAAAAGCAATATTAAGATTTGTCAATATATTTACCGAATGTCTTATATATAAGCGATATATTTATTTACTAAGAGTTTTTTTTACTTTCTTTGTGTAAATATATATATATAATATATATATATATATATTCCTTTTATGTACAGTAGATTAGAGCTCTTAATTAGACATTCTTCCATGAGTTTAGTTTTAACTGTATTTAAATTTATTGTATTATTAGACAGCATTTTCATTATTCTTCAGTTTGACCAGTTAATTAACAGTTTAAAATGTACTTTGTATGTAACTTTTTGTATTTAAATGTAACATATGTTTGTCGTGATGAGTGGGAGAGAAGGACACCATGGCCTTAACTCCACCAGGCTAAGTAAATCTCGTATTTTATTCATTTCACATACTCACAGTTTTAAAAGATGCCTAATAAACATGGACATAAACTGTCTATTACAAATGAACTCACAGCACATGTCTTAAATTAAAATAAATTTCACACCTGAAGGTTGGTCATTGTTTCTTTGATGTTAGTGATTAAAAAAAAATTCATTACATTGCTGATAACTTTTTAAACAACATTTGAAAAAGTTGATCAAAAGACTGAAATAATTCTCGGGAAGTTATGTAAACAGATATATCTCCATATCCGGTGTGTGGGTAAAGAGGAGTATCTCCAAAATTGTTAAAAATGTTATCCAGCTAGAAACATTGAAAGTGTCTTTATGTGTTATAAAAATAAATAAAAAACTGATACTGTAGGAGAGTATAATACATTATAAAGAATATTTTTTGCCTTTATGGAAGCCAGAAAGAAAACTACTTAATCATCAACTCTTGCATTAGGAAAGAAACAAACACTACCTTATAGTGACAACAGTATATATGTATATATATCATATTAATTTTTGGTATGTACAAAGATAATATTGGGATGGAGATATCTCTCTTTACACACACATCAAGACAGACTTTTTACACACACAGCCGAGATCTGTTTCCTGTCCAATCTGAAAAACAAAAATGTTAAGGAGAATAAGGAGATGTGATGCTGGTTTCAGAAATAGAAAAGCGGTAGGAAAAAATGTTCTAATACACAAAAATAAAAAAACTGCATTTCTGCATTTACTTTCGCTCACTTCACACACCAGAATACAGAATGCACCAGAATGAACTGTTTCTATGTAAATATATATCTTCTAATAAAGGTGCTATGTCAATGTATGCTCCCTAATTATGTCTAATTTAATGTCTATGAACATTTTATTTTAGACAAAATTACTTATTATACAGAGGTAATTTGAATGGTTTTCTATTACTATACACAAATAAATGTGCATTAATGCTACATTTCTGAAATAAAAAAACTTGTTACTATTTCACTAGTTTCACATAGTCATGCATACGTAAATGTGCAGGGAATATGCATTATGGCAAATATCATTTGCATGCGTTACCATTATTATTGACATACCAATGATCGATAAGAGTTGACATCAGAGAAATGTCTTAATAAAAACAGAGAATCATGCTCAAAAGCAGATGCACTATTAATGAAAAACCTGATTGGTTGTTCTGCTGCATAAATTAATGTTCAAACTTCAAAGAAGCTTATGAAAAATAAGTGTGCCAATTTGAATGGTATCTCATTACTATATATGTTTATTAAGGAAGTCCTAGCGAGAAAATTACTTATTGCAAGAGAACATTTGAACGATTTCTAATTATATATATGTATATATATATTAATAATAATTTTTAATCATTAGAAAGGGATAATTTGTAAGGTTCCTCAATACCATGAACAAATGAATGTTTTTAAAGATGAAAATCTCATAAAATAACTTATTTAAAACCAATTACTTCTATCACTTCTCATTACTATGCAGAGGTAAATGTGTTTTAGGTCTGAACTTATGAAAAACGATTTAGTATAAACAGAACATTTGAATGGATTCTCATTACTGCACTCAATTAAATGTGTATGAAGAGAAAATTATTTAGAACAACTAGCGCATTACAGTGGCTTCTCATTACTATGCATAAGTAAATATTTACTAATACTGCTCTTAGGGGGAAAAAACAATAGAACATTTAATATATTCTCATTACTATATAGAAGTATTTACTTATTAAGAACTTACTTCTGAGAAGTCCCGCGCTGTAGCCGAGCGGTTAAGGCAGGAAGCCTTGGCGCAGAGCTACGGGACTTGCGCTGGCTCGAGTCTCCATGGGGGAAGAAATTTTCTCATGGTATTTCGGCCAGTATGGGACCGGTGCCCACCCAGCATCGTGAGGCAATTGGGTAGCTACAATAAGTAGCGGCTTCAGGTTGAGGAACCAGCTATAACGACTGGGGGACTCGTCATGCTAACCACATGTCACCCCTACACTGGCTATTGATCATCTACTTCTGTGATTGACACATGTGGATGTGAAGGGCCAGCAGCCGGCTGGTAAAAGGGCAACCGCTGAAAAGTGGAAAGACCCTCAATCGGACTTCTGAGAAAATTATTTATCACAGACAGATCATTTGAATAGTTTGTCATTATTATGCTCATGTAAATGTGTTTTTAGATGAACCTTACTAGAAAATACCTTACTGCAAATTGGACATTTCGGTAGATTCAAATTACTATGCACAAGCAAATGTCTATTAAGCTGGGTCATAAGAGAAAATGCCTTATCGCAAACAGAACAATTGTATGGTTTTTCATTACTATGCACAATTAAATGTATACTAAGATGCATCTTACGAGAAAATACCCTATTGCAAATTGAACATCTGAATGGTTTCTCATTACTGTGTACAAGTAAATGTGAATTCAGATAGGTCTTACGAGAAAATGACTTATCGCAATTTGAACATTTAAATGGTCTCTCGTTACTGTGCACAAGTAGATGTTTTTTAAGATATGGCTTCCGAGAAAATGAATTATTACAAATAGAACATTGGAATTGTTTCTCATTAGTATGTACAATTAAATGCGCTTTGAGAAAGAACTTTGAGGAAAATGCCTTATCGCAAAGAGAACATTTAAATGGTTTCTCCTTATTATGCACGAGTAAATGAGTATTAAGATTTGACTTCTGAGAAAACGACTTGCTACAAATATTACATTTGATAGGTTTCTCATTACTATGCACAAATAAATGCTTCCTAAGATTTGACTTTTGAGAAAATGACTTATTACAAATGTTACATAAGAAACGCTTCTCATTCTTATGCAAAAGTAAATGAGTATGAAGATTTGACTTCTGAGAAAATGACTTATTACAAACAAAACATTGCAATGATTTGTTATCTCTATGAACACGTAAATGTTTATTAAGATTGCTCCTATAAGATAGTGTTTTCTTACAAATAGAATAAACTGAAGATTCACGTTTCAAGTCTACATCTCCTGTTTGTGAATTCTGATTAGGACTGTATATTGTATCAAGACTCTCATCACTCTGTGCCACCTGAAAATGTAACATTACAATAACAAATGTTAGAATATAACAGTAATCTAAGTATCCTTTCTGAAAGCTATGGAATAAAATTAAATAAAATTATAAATAAATGTACTGCCATCAAATTCATTTCTTTATTTTATATTTGACACCAAGTCTCAAAACCAGTTCTCCGATCTCATAAGATGGCCGTCAAACGCAACAGGAAGCAAGGTCCCATACGTTGAAATACTGACAAAACGTACCCAATATTGAGCAAAGTATTTACCATTCCTTGTATCTCGGAAACACTTTTTTATGAAAATATAAATTCTCTTTATAAATAGAAGACAAACTAAGAGAAAAATTTGAACCAATTTGTATATGGATTACTATTTCACATAAGGATATATTTTTCGTAACATTTTATGTAAATATACATTTTAAATACCTTGACTAAAAACACATTATTATTTTTTTGTTGTAATTTTTAAATTAATTTTAAAACACATATTTTTTATTTGATGAAAGTAAGATGTATGTAAATTCCATTCCTAAATGTATTGCATCAAATGCAGACCATCACTACATATGCTAGATAGAAGAGGATTTCCTTATTTCTCATAACACTGAAGTAATTTGTTGAATTTAAATATTCTAGTCAGCATCTCGGTAGTCAGTAATTTATCTTCATTACATCAGACCATTTTTAACCATAAGTGAAGTTATTGCCGAAAATAAAGCCACGTTTTCAATCTCGTTTCCAGCAAAATGTTAGTAAATTTACTGGAATTTTCGCAAGTAATTCAAACAATCTTTTCTATTAAGAATTTGGAACATATGAAAAAGCAATCTCATGTGTTACAGCATTTACCATGTTTTAAACCAGGTATGCACAATCTTATTTAGTCCAAGGGACAAACTATTATAACAATTTTAACAGAGGGCCGCAGTGATACATTATTCAATTGTGGATTATAATAACTGTAATTTATTTCTTAATTTGTAAGAATAATATTAATTATACTGATAAATAATAATAATAATAATAATAATAATTTTGTTACTAATATATTATTATTGAGAAACCTGACACTGCTAATGATATCATAAGTTCTTAACGTCAGGTTCAAAGGTCGATATTACAATGTGCATGCTTATTTTCAAATGCACATATATAAGTCAAAATCGACCTTTGGATTCAAGTTCACAATATGTGTTATCCACCAAATAATGTTCACATTTTCATTGCATGATCACGTATATGACTCATTTCTTAAGATAAGTACACCTTGTAGAAACCAATAACTGGCACATTACTATTGCACTTTCATTTCACTGCTGTTTTGGATATCAATTAATTTCATCTGCAAAACTGCAAGCACTGTTTCAACATCGACATGAATGGATACTGAAAATAATTCAAAAGATTTTTCGGATTTTCTAGAATCCTGAAAAATGGTTGCTGAATGCTGCTCTAAGATATTCCAATAGGTCAACTTCCGAAAGTTAGATAATTATAGCTTTCATTATTTTGCTCAATGTTGAAAATTTGACTATTACTACAGTACATAATTGTGTCTGCCAAACTGCAAATTGTCTTTCAAATGCCTTTACTAAGTTGAACAGGTTATGAAACAAGTGGACTTTACCTTGAAATTGTTATCGTTAAGATGCTGAACTAAATCAACTAGAAATGCCAAATCACTTAGTCATTCACTGATGCCCAGATTGTCCACCTTAAAGTTGTGATTTTTCAAAAACTGACCAAGTTCTTCAGGAAGCTCATTCACTCGTTTCAACATACGTATTACCTCGCTCAGCCATAAAAAATGCGTAAAACAGATGACCATAATCATCAGCCAAATCAGCTAAAAACTCCTTCAATTCACGATGCGTCACTTGACGCATATGAGGAGCTAGCATTCAAAAGAGATTTTGTCCAAGAAAGTAAAAAAATTAGTTAAGTATGGTTTTCTTCATGAGATTCATCCTGTGGTCTCAGCACACTTTACTTTAAAAAAAATTGTCACAGTAGACTGTTCATTAAGAGATCAACTTTGTTCACTGCTGCATTCATCCAAAGAAGACTTTGCCACCTTCAGCCTATCAGAACACTACCATCATAGAAAGTTACTCTCATCATGCATTGTGTTATCAGTTGCAGTACGGAGGGCTGTTTCTGATCTCTGTTAACAAATGGTTTCTAAGTTTTACCTTAAGAAAAGCTGTGTCTCCACCATCAATCATGCTCTATTTGATGGCCCTTCACCCGAGCTATGGCTCGGCATCGGAGTTTCCACTGCAGAAGACTCTTACGCAGCACAGCCATGTCTAGAATTTCCCACTCCTCTTTACACTCTTTTCAGAGACTGTCTATTGTTCGAGGACGCCTGTTTCCCAGTCGCTTATCAAGTGTCCAAAGGCACAAAAGTCCATCGGTGATGCATCAGCAAACTTCACTCGGATGTTGCTGAATGGAATAGCATGTATTCCAGTTTCCTGCTCCATTCTCTCCAGGAATGCCAGGATTGAAACCGAAGTGTGACTGGAGGCCTTGTCTTGATGCACCCAGACTTCGTTTTTGTCTGTACATTAGAGAGCTGGGATTTCGGTCCGGTAAATTGGAGTGAGAACTTCTTCCTGGTAGTACTGGGAGTTGATTTTGGCTTTTTGCTACTCTACGAATGGTCAGTTTTCCATTGTAGCAATATCCCGCAATGACCATAAATTCCATGGAGAAACTTTCTCAGCATTCGGCATACCACTTTTGAAAATTTTTTTCACCCCTTTCTCTATAGTAAATTGTCCGGGGTATGTTGCAATCTCCTAGATAAACATATGCTTCATCAAGTGTGACCAAAAATTTCCATTTTTCTCCTGCCAGGTGCTTTTCATAGAGTTTCCTGCTGTTGGTGCGGCGTTTGGCAATGTGACATGGCAACAATTTATGAACCCTGGTTTTGTGGCGCTTCTCCATGTTTAAATCTTTGTTTATAATGGTGTTTACAGTTTTAAGGGATATTCCCAATCTGTTCGCAATCACCCTTGTGTGGCAGGGTTACCACCAGACACAGTGGGCTTGACCTTTCTGATTACATCTGGGGTGCGGGTAGTAGCAGATCGTGGATTTGCCTGTTTTTTTTCCCTTTTGGAATTAACCGCAAGCGACCCTTTCCCTTTTTTATTAAGCACTGAGCTAATTCCACACTTTTACACCACAAAATTATGTTTTTTTGCAAGCCTCAATAATCGCGAAATAACTGCGTCGGAAAGGGCAATAATATACCCTTCCCAAATCGGGTCTATCTGCTTAGGCATTATGAGAGCAACACGCGTGCGTGTAACAGAAGCAATACACTGACTGGTTTGATCACCTCGCACGCTCCTGTCCTCATGACTCACACTCCAACGTCACAATATATGTGGCAAATCGTTCTCAGAGATCGGAAACAACCCTCCGTAGAAGCAGAAACTAACATGGTTATTATTCTTGCTTTCGGTGTTGAATCTAATTAATAATTCGTGCAATATTGGTTAGTAGTGACCAATTAATATGGATTCTTGTGAACAGCAGTTAGTTGTTGAATGCAACACAGGTAGCTTACTAGAAAGAGAATCTCAGGTTTAACAGCTAGAGGAGCAGAAAAAAAGAAAGAAGTATGGGAAAGGTTTTGGACATAACCTGTTCATTCCTTGTACACATGAAAAACGCTTTCAGTGTAAACGGTTCAGACCTTCAGATTGTTCATTTGTCTAATAAAGTTTCTCAAGATAATTTTATTGATTCCAAACTTACCTTTGGAACGATTAATAGAAGACGACCTCGACAGGCAGTAAATAAACAACCACATACATACAGACTGAAATTGTTTTACCAACAAAACTAGGAAAAGCCAGTGAACGTCTGCAAGAATTTTTTTTATGTCTGTGCTTTTGGCAAAACCAACAAGATTAAGAAATATATCACATAAGGTTAAATGTGGTGAACATGTAACAGAGAAGCGGGTCGATAGAGCAGACGGAAAGTGTGCGTCAATTTTTGAAGAACCTGAAAGGCCATGAATGCCATTACAATAGACAAAAGTCAAAGAGGATATTCTTAGATTGCTCACTTAATATAAGTAAACTGTACAGAATCTATAACAGAGATGCAGTTGTTGAGCTCAAAGTCAGCTTCGCGATATTTCGCCGTATTTTTATATCAGAATTCAATCTTGGTTTTAGAACACCAGCATCTGATATTTGTAGCTATTGTGCAAAATTATCATTCCTTATCAGAACCAGTAAAAATCCAGAAAAATCAAATTACACGATGCAAAAAAGAGCGCACAAATTGGTGCTAATGCATTTTATGAAGATCTTTGAGAAATCAACCACCAGATACAGTCACGTTATATTTTGATTTACAAGTACACCTCTTCCCAAGACCCCTAATCAAGAGGCATACTATTCGAGACAAATAAATCTTTATAATGTCTGTATTGTTGACCCTAAGGAACTGTCACCAGTATTTTATGTATGGACGGAGGATCAGGCTGGTCGAGGCACAGCAGATGTATCCAGTCCTCTATTACATCACTTGACTTCTTTAGATTTAGAGAATAAGACAAAAAATTAGATCATTTTGTGATGGGTGTGCTACTCAGAACAAAGACAATCATGTTCTGGATACTTTTATTCGTTTTCTGATGAGAACAACAGAACTTCAAGATATTGTATTCACTTACCCAGTGAGAGGTCAGTTATTTGCCGGCAGACTGAATGTTTGGTAATGCTGAAAAAAAAAAGATGAAGAAGATGCCTACAATTATTTCCAAAGAAGAATATGCTAATGTGTTTAGAACAGTGGATAATGTTGTTAGACCCGACTGGAAAGTGTATGATGTTAAGCAGCTTGCGAAGTGTTTCAAGAGGTTAGAGAAAATCAGTGCAATGAAACGAATACACATTAAAATATGTACAGAACATTATGAACGTCAATTTCAAGTAAAGGCCTGTGAATATTACAGATTTGAGAGTGAGACAGACATATTTCAATCAGTACAGAAGAGAGGTTGTAGCTCAAGGAAAATTGAAGATGTGAGGAAACTTCTCGTCAAAACTGTTTGGTGATAATTGGTATGAGCAGACCAATTTAGAATGGTACAAGAGACTGTTACTGGACACGCCTGCAGCAATAAATGCTCCATCTGAGTAAGTGTTGTGTGACCATTTGGAATATGATGAGGGCTTCCATGTTTAAAATCTATATTTTTATTTTCATAAAACATATGTAAACATATGTTTACTAAGCAAATTACATTGAAGTTGGTTTTCCTTATTACAATAACTTAATTATATAAAAAATATTTCAAACTCTATTAAAATACTGTACAGTCAAAGAGGTCTATGTCCTATTTTCATGCAAACAAAACGTATTATGTCCTTCCAGTTCAATCAAAAACAACTATGTCCAAAATGTTTGTGATATTAATGATTTTCTTCCTGTACTTTGATTTGATTAGTGTGTCTTGTTACATTCCTATAACCTATATGTATGTATGTAATTGCCAAAATTGTTCAATAATATGTTACTTCGGGAAAAATCAATTTTCTGGTCATTCTCGAAAGTTGTATTTGAGTGACAGAGTCCCTTTTGAATGTCAGCTCCTCAAATATAATAATTTTAATCATTGGCTTCATAACATGATCCATTGAATTTGTTTCTTTTCACAAGGACGTTCTTAATGCAAGATGCAGTGAAATGCAAAGACCTCATGATCAAATTCGCTAGTCTTTTTCAACAAAGGACAAACATATTTTGTTTTTCCCGATTATACTTGATGCTCTGCCAGTTGGCAGCAAATCAACTTCTCTAACTTGAATTCAAATGTTCAGTGCTTCTATGACCTTTTCATAAATATTCAATCCAGTAGTTGCGACATTCAAAGGTGTTAGAGACTAAATATCTTATGTTACATTAAAATTGCTGTCAATGCCACAAATTTTATGACTTTTTTATTGTGAAATATAATGTATGGATCACTGTCCAAACATTATTTCATCAGTTCGCCATCTTTGAATTACTTCAGTTTTTGGTTAGATTCTCGGATACAACGTAACTTGCCTTCATAGCTAGTTCTGGATCATCATTTATTTTCTTAAAAAAAATTTTTGGAGAGGTTAGGATTCTTTATAAATCACGCACATTTATCTTTCCTCGTTTGTCCAATACATTCATTATAAATGTTTCCATGTTTTGTACATTTATGTATTTTAACATTCTACTCATTTAGAAAATTAACAGTTTCATTACTAATTTACACATATTGTTTTGCCTCCGTATCAACAAGGAAAATAATGTTCTGTCCACCTCTACAGAATGCATCAATATTCTTCAGTAATCTTGTGCTTTTTATTGATGCCATCGCCATTAAAATATCACATTCACTTCTAATATTAATATTAGTATAACAAACAAACTTTTTGACATTATTTTTAAAAAAATAATGCTAACAACATTACAAGCTGGATGCACTGACAGAAAAAATAAACCATCTCGATCAATCGCACCAGCATGAGGATATTAGAGTGAAATGAATAAAGTGACGTGCTCAGTACAGATGAATAAAGTGATGTGCTCAGTACAGATCAAGCATTTGTTAGCTCTACAGAATATTACAATGCTAATAGTCAATTTTTTGTTAATTTTTTTTATCCCTCTATGTTTAGATGCAATTACTGGATTATTCAGGGATTAATTATCATTGTTATTATGTTTATATTAATACACAATCATATTGTTAGGGAGAATTAGGTTATATCTTTGGATGAGGTTACATTTCTTTTGGATTAATTTCTTTTTCTTTAAATGCATGAATTTGTCTTTTATTTTGACAATCAATTTGCTAGCTGTAATTCAAACCAATACTCGACACGAGAAGCCTGAGAACGTTATTATTTTCACAAAAAATATTTATCAAAATACTCGGATTAAACCAGAGCATATTGTAACAGTATTTAATTTTCTGATCAACGCCATCGGCCCGCGGGTTGGGCACTACTGGTATAAACATAAAATAGCAGCTCATATGCAACCTCTACTGGACAAGATCAAGTAGCTTCCTGTTGACATATCATACGCGAATTTCAAAAAGTTCCCAACTTACACAGATTTATGCAAAGCTTTTCTTTCATCAGATATTAATCTATATAAATTGAAAAGACCAGAACTTACAACATTAAATCACTAATTTTGAAACACTAGATGAATCTTGAATAAGAAAATTGAATATCGGTGCTTATTACGAATATATGCTGGAAAAATAGAGAAGAATATGAAATTAAACAAATAAAAATGCTGGTAAGAATAGACCATCACCGGTTTCTACTGATAGGAAGGAGGGAAATCTTGTCGTAAATGTGCTAGGAAATAATTAATTAGTTTCCATGTTAAGTTATGTAGATAGGAAATAACACTATGAGGTTTTATTAATAGTGTTTATTTTTTATTATTTCACTCACCTCATACTTCATAACTCCTTGCAAACCCAGGGTTTCGTCACATCATTTGTGACACAGTTGTGAACGTGACACAGCATTGCGAATGTCACAAATGATGTGACGAAACCCTGGGTTTGCGAGGAGTTATGAAGTATGAGGTGAGTGAAATAATAAAAAATAAACAATAGTTCCCATGCAATAGGATTAATTTTACTTCTTCAAACCACATTTATTTCAGTATTAACAGGGTTAACCCATCAATCATTCTGATTTTCTGCTTTCTATTAGCATGTAGCGAATATCAGCTTTGAATCATGTAAGTATGGTTCACTTAAATTAAATTATTTTTAGTCTGTTCATCTTACCTCAATATTAAGTATAATATAAGAAACAAAAAATAATAAATAGAAGTACTGTTAAAAAAGAAAAACCACCTATGAAAAAATATAGGAAATTCACATATCACTCTTGGGTACACAATAAATTCCAAAAGATATTTGAGAAGTTTAATATTAAATTAGCACCGAAAAATAACTACTGTTTAAATAAATTAATAAAAACCAACAAAAATGAAAAAACTGATAAAAATGAAAAATCAGGAATATATCAAATTGAATGTATGGGTTATGAAAACATATATATAGGAAAAACAAAAAGAAACCTAAAAAATTACAACCAAAGAACACATAAGAAATATTAAAAATGAGAAAATAGAAAAATCTGCAGTTGCTGCTCAAGTTAGTCTGAAAAACATAGTATAAATTCAGACACCAAATTATTAAAACAGTTAGAAAATACAAAAGAGCTGACTATTTGGGAAAAAATTCTATATTCAGAAGAACAAAAACAGAGTTATGAATTATGAAATACCGATAGAGTGTGACCTTGTTTGGAGGTTCTTTGACCAACCACAGGATGGAGATTACTTCGACATCCAGGGTGTGCAACATAAATCGAACCAGTCTGGGCAAGATGCTGATGATGATTATGATATAATCAAAACATGTTCAAGAACAAATCAACATTAATATTGAGATAAGATGAACAGACTAAAAATAATTTAATTAAAATAACCTCATAATATCACTTCCTAAAATAAAATATGGTTCACCTTCAGTGAACTTCTGCAGTTGTTATGGAGAAAATGGGAGAAATATTATATTGTTTTATTTTTACTTAGGCATATGAAGAAGGCAGCTGAAGACCTTGCTGTGAGTTTCCCAAACATGATACATTACTTACACGAAGTATGTAACCAGGTACTACACTGTATCCTAAAGTGGACAGATTAAATCAACACTAATTAAGTGTTTGTGAAGCCTGTATAGAATAGACTTGTTCAAAGCCAAAAATCCAGATATTGAACTTCAACTTAGATCCAAAGTTACCTGTTGGGGAACATGGCTAAAGCAATAGTTTATTATGCTAACAATTTTGAGAATTTTAAATCAGTGACTGATGAACTCAACAAAGATGACACTTCATTAAAGATATCTTTTTTTAGAATTTACTTAAATTAATCATCTTATATATCTGTAAATTTCAGATTTATGTGACACACTAAAAATATATCAATCAATTACCAATATATGACTTTAAGAACAAAATAATGCACTTCAAAATATATGATATTAAATAGAAATTTAAAAGTGTGTCTGAAAATATTATGTAATTCATAGCATGTATAAAATTGCTTAAGTTTTGAAAAGACAAGTAGAAATTACTGTATCAGTGACATTACTTTGATGAAATATGCAGGACCAACTTCTTGTGATTTAAACGGTTCTCCACGTTCCACACCTTGTTCTGGTACAACCAAAATCGATTTGAGTTGCAAAACTTGGAGAAAGTTATCATTGTTCACTGTACAGGGGTTCATTTTAATCCTCACTCTCGTAACACAATTGGTGATTTTTTAAATTAAAAAATTGTAATATTTAAACAATTTCTTTTTTGCATTTTTATACATACTTTCATTCCTTAATACATAACAAATATAACATTTTCTATTTTTGTTTTAGCATGCAATAAATAAGTAATTTTACAATTGCAATGTTATACAGAATATGAATTGGAAACTCATCTCATTCAATATGACCTTGTCAGTCGGACGTGTTAACATCCCCATCACTAACAAATTTTAACTGTTTGGAATGATCACAATGTTTTACTGTCACGTGGAGGAGATTGATTGCACTCAAGCACAAATCATGTTTTTAGGAACTTCAAAATTTATTGCTCTGTTCTTGTTCTGTTTTTCTAATAATTTTAGTCTTATTGGTCTTTCCAAATGAATCAATTTTAACATCTTCTATTTTGTGATCCTGTATCAACAAAGAGCTTCTACCTCCATTTTTCAATTTTAAGTCCTAAAATGTTCTTTAGAACAAGAACCAAATTTAATGCTTTTATGTACATTTTGTTGCAATCCTTGCAATTTATTTGAAAAATTCCTGAATTTTTGGCACCTGGAATTTGTATTTAATTTGTTTGCTGAAGTTAATGTTATTTACTGATATTAATGCAACACTAAATTTGCTATTAAAATTATCCTCAAATTTATGTGTTTTAGGATGGTTGGTAAATCATAATAAATTTGAGAAAATATTTTTCAAATTCATCATTACACTAGCACTTACTTACTAACTTACTCATTGGCACTATCGAACCCGTAGGTTCATGGCTGCACGGACATAAGTTCTCCATTCATCCCTATCCTGAGCTAATGCATTCCAATTATTCATTCCCTGTATAATCTACTTCCCTCAAATCATAGTTACTGTTATTCTCCCACCTCATTCTTGGTCTACCAACTGAGCGTTTTCCGTCTCTGGTTTTCCTACAAGAAGCTTCCATGCAAGTCTTTCATTCCCCATATGTGCAACATGTCCTGCCCGTCGCAGTCTACGAGACTTAACTGTTCTTATTATATCTCGCTTCCTATAAAGACCATGTAGTTTATTGTTATGTAGTCTTCTCCATTCACCTGTTTGTTCATCTCTCTTTGGTCCAAAAATTTTCCTAAGTACTTTATTCTCAAATACTTATAATCTCCTTTCCTCCCTTAAAGTAAGAGTCCATGTTTCGCATCCATATAATATAGATGGTAGAATAATAGTTTTATATATTTTCAGTTTAATGTTTTTTGAAAGGAGTTGGGACATCAAGAGTCTATGCAATGCATAATAGCATGCATTTGCAGAATTGAACCTATGTTTAATTTCTTTGTGCATCTCATTCCTATTTGTGATTATTGTTCCTAGGTATTTGAATTCAGCTACTTGCTCAAAATTTCCTTCATTTGTCATTAGCTGTCCATTTCCATTATAAATGTATTTCTACAAGTGACCATATATTTAGTTTTATTGATATTTACTTCCAGTCCTAATTTCTTAGTGTTACTCAATAGTGTGTGCGTATTGTCCTTTAGCATCTCCTCGCTATCGGCCAATAGTACTACATCTTCAGCATAAACTAACAGCTTATTAATACCATTGAGTTGTAAGCCTTCCTCATTCTCCAAAGAGTACATCTCCTTGCTTCAACCCATTCTGGATTTCAAAAGTATCCAAAAACTGTTTGCCTACACGCACCCTACTCTTTGTGCCAGTTAGACACATTCGTATAAGTCTAACTAACTTTTTAGGAATTCCGAACAACAACAGGATACTATATAACTTCTCCCTCTTAATTGAATCATATGCTTTTTTTGAAGTCTACGTATAGTTGATGTACAGTATCATTATAATCCCATTTCTTTTCTAAAATCTGTCTTATACTAAAAATCCGATCTGTTGTAGACCTAGGACTAGCACTCATAAACAAATTTATCTTAAATATTCTTCTGAAAAATAATGAATTATACAAAGTAGTTGAAGGGACTGCCATAAAGTATATACAGAAAAATAAATTGAGGAATAAGAAAGTTAGGAAATAAAAAATTCTGAGGCAGTGGTTAACTGCTTCATACAACATCATCAACAATGATAAAGCAGCTAATTTATTAAATATTTTACAACTCAAATATCATGTGTCTAACCTTGATGATGGCATTAGTATATGCATTGGTTTGAGAACCCTTGGGGGAAGAAATTTTTTCATTCAATTTTAGCAGGTCCACACCCTATAGTCAGATGGTAGTCCTAGTGCCTTCTACAGTGGAGGAAATTGGTATAAAGGCACTAACTTTTAGTAGTAAAACAACCTGAAATATTTATGCAAATACCGTATGTGTGTCATAGATTACATATAATTAACTTGGACATAATTTCATAGAGATCTCCACATTTTGTATTTATTATATATGTAAATATTATGTAAAAACTAAGAAAACGCTGTCCTAGGGGTGGAAATCGGTGTAAAGGCAGGTCAACTTCTGGCTTTTACAGAGACATAAATGTAAACAAAACACTGCAGTTACATGGAAATGACGTGTCTGTGAGCATCGTTCATTAGTTACAAGTCAGTAGTGTGTACAATACTGCGTGGAAAGCCTCTATCAAATGAAGAGAAATCAAGGGTTAGTGCCTTCAAGGAGATGGGCCTTTCCAATTGACAAATAGCTACAAAATTGGGGCTTCAAGATGTGTCACTGATAATTTTGTCAAACTGTGCTCACAATACGGAAAAAACAGGAAATATGGACGGACAAGAATTGTCTGAGCGCACTTAACATCTCATTTTACATATAGCAAAAGGTAAGAATATGTTTTCTTCTCAAATCCAGGCTGATTTGAAGTTGCCAGTAACAGCCAGACGAGTAAGACAAATTCTGTCAGAAGACAAGAACCTAAAATCCAAAAAGGTCTTAGTAAACCACCTCTGAACAATGCACATAAGAAAGTTAGAATGACTTTTGCTGAAGAACTCATGTCCTGGATCTCAGAATGGAATAAAGTAATATTCAGTGATGAGAAGAAGTTTAATCTGGACAGGCCTAATGGCTTTCAGTGTTACTGGCACGACCTACGTACTGAAGAGCAAGTTACAATGAGTATAAACTTCGGTGGTGGAGGCGTTAAGATATGGGCAGCATTCTGCTTTAAAGGAAGATCAAATATAGCATGGATACGCATCAAGATGAAATCTGAGTCCTACACTGAGGTGCTTTTGGAGTCCGAATTGATACGAATGTATGAGGAATTTGGCGAAGATCTAATTTTTCAGCAAGATAATGCTTCCATTCACATGTCTGCTAAATCAAAGGAGTGGTTCAGGAAGAAAGAAATACCACTTTTGACATGGCCAGCCAGAAGTCCTGATTTAAACCAGATTGAACTAGCAAGGTGTGTGTATCGCAATGGATGGCAGTTTGGGACAGTGACTGAGCTGAAAAATGCTATTCGAGAAGAGTAGGCTTCAATCTCAGTGCAAGAAGTAAACACCCTCATCAAGTCAATGCCAAAGAAAATCTTCCAAGTAATTAAGAACAATGGAGGTTCAACTAAATTTTAGAACTTTGTTGTAAACTTTGTGCCCAGTCTTTATGGTTTAATCTGTGAAATACACAAAGTGCCGTTATACTAATTTCCACCCATATGTGAGAGTGGTTTCAGTTTTCATGTAATTATTTGGACAGAAATGGATAATTAATTTTGACATTATCTGTGTGTGTTTTATACTCAATAACCTCCTAAGTTAAGATAGAAAAATGCCAAAGAAAGAGTAAATAAACTTGTGTGCACACTTCTAACAAGAGCCTTTATACCAATTTCCTCCACTGTAGGTCATTCCACATAATGGAGTTTTAAAACTTATACCTGTATTCTTACTTACTAACCCTTAATTTTTTATACAAATATTAAATATTTGGTTATACTGTGTTACTTTTGCACTATCTTATCTGCAAACAGACTGTACAGTTCTTTAGTAATAAGTTACTTCAATCTGTTTTGTATTCCATCCGTTCTAGATTTTGGGTTCCTTATTGCTGGAATTTAATCAAGAAGTTACCTAGATCTTGTATTGCTTGTTTCAAGCTCAAGAAAGCCCACTCTAACCAGCTGATGGTCAACTGCCTTCTGCTAAGGTTCACATATCCTTTTCCTTTGAATTTGTTGGTGTTCATTACTGCAATCCTGTCCAGATAAATGCCGGTGGTCCCAGAAGTACGGTTTTATCCAAAGTTTACACAGCTTTATTTGTTTGTCTATCCACTAAGTGTATTCACCTTGAATTAGTAACTCATCTATTTTCAGAATCCTTTCTTGCTAGCTTAAGAAGGTTTATTTCCAGATGAGTTCTTCCTAGTGAAATATTAATGGATAATGATACTAATTTTGTTGGTGCAGCTGCATAACTTAAGAAATGTTTCACTGATTCAGGAACTAATAACTGTGTTGACAAATTTTCCATTTCAAATAATGGCGACTGGAAGTTTATTCCAGCTCTTGTTCCTCATATGTGTGGTCCATGGGAGTCTGAAGTAAAATATATTAAGTCTAATTTAAAGAAAACTGTAGGTTCTTGCAAGAAGAGTATAAGACTCCACTTTGCCAGATTGAGACAAATTTGGATTTTCGGTCATTATGCCATATGTCAGATGATGTATCTATTTATAGCCTATGATACCTGGTCACTTTATTATTGATTATTTCCTTATTGCTTGTCCTAACCCTTCCTTAAAGCACTTAAGTGACAACTGAATAAATAGTTGGCAACACATACAACATATGCATGAATGCTTTTGGAGAACATGGTTCAAGAACTACCTGCTCAATTTTCAACAAAGGAATAAATGGCATAAACAGCAACCCAACTTAAAAATTGGTTATTAATCGTAGAAGCCAATCTTCTGTCCTTCAATTGGCACATAAATTGCCCTATTGTGAAACTCATTATTGTAAAGACTTTGATTGAATATTTCCTGATTACTTACTCTAATTTAAAAATTCAAAGAGCTTTAATACTACATGTAATTTAAGACCGATTATTTTGTATTCTATTTATCTTTCTTTCAGAAATTGAAATTGTATTCCTTATTGTACATATTTCTCTATTTCCTGTTTGACTGACATGAAATGGGGGATTCTTTATTGCCTCCTTGTCATTATTATTTTCTACTTAAATGTATGCTTTTTGCATGTTCATACTTAGCTTCTTAGTGGCTCATGTTGGGAACATATATTCAATATTCAGAATATGCAAATATGTAAATTTAAAATGTATTCTATTTTCATCCTGGCTATTTGGCTGCAATAAAATTATTATTATAATATTCAGATTATTACCTTGTTATGTTTTCTCATTGTTTAACAGTTGTGTCACTAGTACAATGCTCAATTTGTGTCACTTTTTTGGCTAATGGTAAATTCTCATTGGTTGCCACCAGTAACTCTGTCTGGCAAGTTTGATTGTAAACTTATTTATTTTGCTATTTGCTGGAGCCCATTCCCGGTTAAGTGGGCTTTTAGTAATCTTAGAGTTGCATCAAGTCCCGTTGAGTGTGGACATGAGTATGCTGCCTCCAAGCTATGAGGCTTTTAATAAAGAATGTGAAGCGTTTCTGTATCAAGTTTCTTCAAGTAGTGTTTTATATGAATAAATTATTTATCTTATAACAGTGCATGATTTTTACTTGATGGATAACTTGAAAGATAAGGCTTATCAAACAAACATTCACACATCGGAGGAACTAACAGAAATTATTAAGAATGAAATCAGAAACACTACAGTCGAAGAACTCACTCACATCAGTCAGAATGTGGTTTTGAATACAATAACACAGGAAGGACAACACTTTCAACATGTTATAAGGTAAGATTAAGTGTAATACATTTTATACAGGTTAGCTGCGCATGTACAGGCTTTGTAGCAGAGAGTAAAAATAACGCTCACAGTATAATGTAGATCCAGTACTAGTTCACAGTGCTACTTGTTATCGAGTGATTAATTTCACAAGTCTTAAGTACTATAAACAGGGAAACAAAACTAAAGATTAGAAGGGATGATCCAAACCAACTTTTTAAATTTCATGTTTTCCATGGAACATAAACTTACCAAATTTTCAGATGTGTGTTCTTCAATATCAATGCTTTCAATATCATTCTTTACGGCATCTGATGAAACCTGCAAATATATATGAAAGTTACAGTACATCAATCAAGTAGCCCTTCTGCACCATTTTATGTTGTATTACACAATTTTTTGTTAGGGTATGTTTTGAGGCCTATCCATGGACAAAAAAGTACCTTGGGCGAAAGAGTGACGATCTTTCACCGTAAAAATACAACCGTCAAGAAATGCGGACATGGGTTCATCTGGGGTAAAATTTTCCGGAGGTCAAATAGTCCCCCATTCGGTTCTCCGGGCGGGGACTACTTCAGGGAACCCATGCCAAAGGCTCAAACACAGGGACATGTTCCTAGGAACATGGAATGTTAGGACTTTATACAATAGTGGGGCACTAGAGATATTAACGCGGGAACTAGATAAATCGCCCTTGGATATAGTCGCTTTACAGGAAATTAGGTGGCCAGGAGAAGGTAGTCAGGAATCAGGAACCTTTGCATTATTCTATGGGGGTGCAGAAAGACCTGCATTTGGAACGGGTTTTTTAGTCAGAAGGAGGATCCTATCTGCTATCCGAGATATTAAGTTTGTTAATGATAGGATATCATACATAATTCTAAAGGGTAAACGACATGATTTTATAATTGTAAATGTACATGCCCCCACAGAAGATAAAGATGACAAGATCAAGGATGAGTTCTATGAAGAATTAGAATGCTTATTTGATAGCCTTTCACGATATCATATGAAAATTGTCATAGGAGATTTAATGCAAAAGTGGGGCGGGAAGATATATTCAAACCAACAATAGGCAAATTCAGTCTTCATGAAGATAGTAACGACAACGGGGTTAGATTAGTCACATTTGCCACATCGAAGAATCTGATTGTTAAGAGCACAACATTTCAGCATAAGGATATTCATAAATACACCTGGACGTCCCCAGATGGAGAAAACTCGGAACCAGATAGATCATGTATTAGTGGATAAACGCTGGCACAGTAGCATCATTGATATTAGATCAGTTAGAGGGACAGACTGCAATTCGGATCATCATCTGGTCAGAGTGAAAATCAGACAACGGCTATCGCTTATGAGAGGAACGAATGCTAAAGATGATTCTGTAAAATATGAATTAAAAAACTTGAAAAATGATGAAATGCGGCAAGAATACCAAATCAAAATTGCTAATAGATTTGAAGTACTGGAATCTTCAGATGACAATGTGGCAAACGAAGAAGAAACCTGATATGAATAAAGAATGGGAGGCTATAAGAGATACTATTAAATTGTCAGCATCAGAAAGCATTGGTTGTTTAAAAAGAGGCAAAACAAGAAATGGTTTGATGAGGAATGTGCCGACATTGTAAAGAAAAGAAAACTAGCAAAAATTAAATGGTTACACGAGCCAAATGAGGTAAATTTAGAGCAATTGGGTAGTATTAGACGGGAAACCACTAAGTTACTAAGAGTAAAAAGAGGGAATATTTGAGAGAGAAGATTAATGATCTTGAAATGAATGCAAAAAATAGGAACATTAGAGAATTATATCAGGGAATTAGTATAGAGAAGAAAGGGTTCAGGCTAGAACAAACATAATTCGAAATGAAAATGGGGATATGATTGCAGATTCTAGGGTATATTAAATAGATGGAAAAGTTACTTTAATCAGCTATTAAATGTACATACAGAACAGGACATTGAGGAGGATAAGTTACAGACAGCAGAAATGCTAGTCGCAGAGCCAAGTGCATTAGAGGTTGAAATGGCGATTGAAAAATTGAAGATGTATAAAGCATCAGGTTCAGATGAGATCCCAGCAGAACTCATAAAATCAGGAGGAGAAAAATTGATAGACAAAATACGCTGGTTGCTTAGTATGATTTGGGAAAAAGAAGCTCTTCCAGATGAATGGAAGGAATCAATTATCATACCAATTTATAAGAAAGGAGATAAAACTGATTGCAACAACTACAGGGGCATCTCATTACTTTCAACTTCATACAAAATTCTTACAAATATATTAGTAAGCAGACTTACTCCCTACATTGATGACATTCTAGGAGATCATCAATGTGCATTTAGAAGAAACAGGTCTACAACAGATCAGATTTTTAGTATAAGACAGATTTTAGAAAAGAAATGGGAATATAATGGGCACTGTACATCAACTATATGTAGACTTCAAAAAAGCATATGATTCAATTAAGAGGGAGAAGTTATATAGTATCCTGCTGGAGTTCGGAATTCCTAAAAAGTTAGTTAGACTTATACGAATGTGTCTAAATGGCTCAAAGAGTAGGGTGCGTGTAGGCAAACAGTTTTCAGACACTTTTGAAATCCAGAATGGGTTGAAGCAAGGAGATGCACTGTCTCCTCTACTATTTAATTTTGTACTAGAGCATGTCATTAAATCTTTAGAGAGTGAGGAAGGCTTACAACTCAATGGTATTAATAAGCTGTTAGTTTATGCTGATGATGTAGTACTACTGGCCGATAGCGAGGAGATACTAAAGGCCAACACGCACACACTATTGAGTAACACTAAGAAATTAGGACTGGAAATAAATATCAGTAAAACTAAATATATGGTCACACGTAGAAATTCAGTATACAATGGAAAAGGACGGCTAATGACAAATGAGGGAAATTTTGAGGAAGTGACTGAATTCAAATACTTAGGAACAATAATCACAAATAGGAATGAGATGCACAAAGAAATTAAATATAGGCTCAATTCTGGAAATGCATGCTATTATGCATTGCAGAGACTTTTGATGTCCCAACTCCTTTCAAAAAACGTTAAGCTGAAAATATATAAAACTATTATTCTACCAGTTATATTATATGGATGCGAAACCTGGACTCTTACCTTAAGGGAGGAAAGGAGATTACGAGTATTTGAGAATAAAGTTCTTAGGAAAATTTTTGGACCAAAGAGAGATGAACAGACAGGTGAATGGAGAAGACTACATAACAATGAACTACATGGTCTTTATAGGAAGCCAGATATAATAAGAACAGTTAAGTCTCGTAGACTGCGATGGGCAGGACATGTTGCACGTATGGGGAATGAAAGACGTGCATGGAAGCTTCTTGTAGGAAAGCCAGAGGGAAAACGCCCAGTTGGTAGACCAAGAATGAGGTGGGAGAACAACATTAACTATGATTGAGGGAAGTATATTATACAGGGAATGATTGGAAAGCATTAGCTCAGGATAGGGATGTATGGAGAGCTTATGTCCGCGCGGCCATGAACCTACGGGTTCGATAGTGCCAGTGAGTAAGTAAGTAAGTAAGTATCCATGGACATTTGAATGTGTTTGACTTGACTGTCACAGTGCTTCAAATGGTAAGTATAAGGGTTTTGAATCTGCCCCACGTATATCATTCCTGTTTTGCTTGTACAGATAGGTATCTTCACTTTATGAGGCGATGATTGATGTTTATGAATCTGGAGTATACCGACAATGTTCTGCTCTAGAGTGAAATGTGGCAAAGTGCAGGTCATAGGATTTACTCAGAGCAATGATTGCCTTCTGCTCTTGTTTTCAGATGTACAATCATGAAACATGAACTAGTGGAAGAATGCACCCAGACACAGCAAGACAAGGACTGTGCGGTAAGAGACGGGAGTTTCTTACAATATTTTCAAGGCAATCCTTCACATGCTACATACTACACAACCGTGACTATTATTATTTAATATCACTAATTCACTGGCACTCTTGCAGCTTCATGGTGGCAAACACATAAGCTCTCCATACATCCCTTTCCTGAGCTAATGTTTTACAATCATCCCCTGTATAATTTACCTGTCACAAATCATGGTTAATGTTATTCATTAGCCTCATTCTTGGGCTGTATACACTGGTTTTCCAACTCTTCTTGCATTCCCCATTTGTCCCACATGCTCAGCCCATCACACTTTAGGAGACTTAACTATATGTATTATATCCAGTTTCTCATAAAGATAATGTAGGTCACTTAATGTTGTGTTCTCCACTTACCTGTATGTTTACCTCTCTTTGGTCAAAAAAATGTTCCTAACCTATTTATTCTCAAAGACTCATAATATTTTCTCCTCCCTTAAAGTAAGTGATCATATTTTGCATCCATATAATGTAACTGGAAAAATAAAAATATATATTTCGAGTTTAACGTTTGTTGAGGGAAGTAGGGATGACAAAAGTTCCTGTACTGCGTAAAAGCATGCATTTCTATAATTCGGCAAATGTTTAATTGTATTGTGCATCTCAATCCTGTTTGCAATTGTTACTCCTATGTATTGAATTCATCCACTTTGTTTCAAAATTTCCTTCATTTATCTTTAACTGTCTGTTATGACCCAAAGTTTAGAGGCTTTATTAACGTCATGTTTATCGGACTCGTAATTGATAGTGTGATAGCCGGAAGTTATAGTTATCAAAAAGGGCTTTACTAAAAATTAATTATATCCCCCTACAAATATTTGGTTATCATAATTATCCCATCAGCGTGGACATTTAAACATGGCCTTCCCTTCCCAGATGCAGAAGGACGTGTTAGAACGCCAGGACTTTTAAATATCCAAATGCAGATTGTCATGTCAACACGCGTGGTACATCTATGATTTCCAAAGCCTATAACTAGGTTGTTTTACATGTTGGAGAACTTACTTTTTTGTCACCGTGTTAAGGAAAGATTCCCCTTCATGTTATGACATAATTTATGACAGGGCAAGTGGAGTGAGGTGGCTATTTGTTAGTGAAAGAAATACTTTTTTCAGCCAGACCCTCTTCTGAACATATCCTGTACCTTATTTTTGCCGAAAAAGAATAAATATCTGTAAAGTGTCTCATTGTGTGGTCTCAAACTTTTCTTTTGAAACAATTATCACAGTCTTTGTGAAATCATGGCTCGTGCGTGTGCAGGAAACCAAGTGTTGTCAGAAGAGAAACATTTTAAGTTTGTCGACAAAATTGTAGATGAGATTGATAAACATAGTGATTTAGCGTCTAGGCCCTATATCAGATAGTTCTTTGCACCTGATTATACACAACCTCCTCACGATATAAGTGATAGTGATATCAGCTGTGTTGACGAGGGAGATATTCAGACACTGACACGTGTTTTGATTGCTACAGGGCTAGGGGGAGTGCCCACAGATTTTGTATGGCAAAATATGGACACGTTTAATTCAATGCAAGAGACTTTCTGTGACATCAGTGGTCCACACTTCGATGTTTCTGGGGACATTGTTGCTATATTCGAGGAAATAATCGATCACACGTTGTTGAATATTATTGTTGAAGAAACAAATAAATACGCTCAACAATCAATATCAAAATCGACTTTCCGTGAACAAAGGATATTTATAACCAAGGTAAGATTAGAAATATAATGTAACTAAATATAATTTATTCATAATTTAATTCATCCATCCATAGTAATTCTGCCCGAAGGCAGGTCCATCACTGCAATCATAGCAATTTTCATGCTATGCTTGCAGCTTTACTAGAGAATTGTAGGTGTGGTAGCTTCCCGTTGCTTTCCACACCGGTGAAAGATGATGATGAAGATGATAATGATAAGGGTGATGATGATAATGATGGCCATATGATTTCGGGGACCGTTTGGGCCTTATAGTTTTTCTGACATTTGTCTTACAGGTGAGGAAAAACCCCGATAAAAACCTCACCCAGAAAAACTGCCCCGACCGGGAATCGAACCCGGGCCCGCTGCGTGACAAGGCAGCACGCTACCTCGAGACCACAACGGTGGACCATAATTTAATATATATCTAAAATTAGCTCTACATAACAGTGAACTACATGGTCTTTATAGGAAGCCTGATATGACATAAATTAGGTCTCGTAGATTGCGATGGGCAGGACATGTCACGAATGGGGAATGAAATACGTGTATGGAAGCTTCTTGTAGGAAAACCAGAGGGAAAACGTCCAGTTAGTAGAAGAATGAATGGGAGAATAACATTAAATATGAATTGAGGTAAGTAGATCATACAGGGGATGATTACAAAACATTAGCTCAGGATAGCGATGTATGGAGAGCTTATGTCTGCACGGCCATAAACTAGAGGTTCGATAGTGCCAGTGAGTTAGATAGTTAGTTGGTTAGTTATCTAAAATAAGTTACTGTGTGACTAGTTTATAAATACTGCCGCACAGGGGAACTGCATGGACTTTTAAATGGCCGCACAGAAGGGAGGAAGCCGGTCTCGTATATGTACGGCAAACCGCGCTCAGGGGTTATTAGGGCTTTTTAGACAGTTTATTAATATAAATGCATACCTGATTGACGTGTACCAATCACGTATCGGCACTAAAAGTTATTCTTAACGCTTCCACGTCAAGTGAAAGCGAACCACTTAGAAATATATATATATATATATATATATATATATATATATATATAAACGCTGGGTTTCAACCCCTAGAGGACACCCCAATGTGGCTGGTTGCAGCAGGCGTCCTCGACTCGACGGTCACCTACCATGGACGAACGTAAGCCGGCGAACTTGTTTATACTTATTCATAGAGTAGTATTTGTCTTAGATTTAGATAGGCCTAATAAACTCAGCATATAACTTCGTATGATATTAAAGGAAAACTCTTAGTAGAGATAATTTTGCATCAGCTCACTTTATAAACTGTGTAGATTAATAACTTTTCTCTTATTTTAACTTGTTCGTTTTTAGATTTACTTTATTTATGTGACTGCCTTTAATCCCTTAGTTTCTGCTATCCTTTACAGCGTTATCTAAATCCTGGCCTTGATTTAATGTTGAGCCCGTCTCCTTTATTGTACTCGGCCTCCAAAAATATATTGCTACGCCTTCAAACAAGACGGGCCTTGACATATTGGTGGCAACGGTGGGATTTAAAATTATGGAATTCGAATCCAGGACTCTGAAAATAGCAAAACCTAGGCGAAAAGTTCTATTATTATTATTAATTTTGTTCCGATTATTACTTGTTTTCTATCTGGCGTGGTTTAATTATTTTTTTACAGTTTTTATGTTCTAAATTACTTATTTGTATTAAAATATGTTAATTATTATGTTCTAATTAAAGTAAGCCTTATATATGTTTGGAATTTGGGGAAAGACAGATGGCAGAGATCATCGTTCATTTATTTTCGTTTCTGGAATTGTTTCTAAGTGTTTCAATGCATACTATAAACGGTGTTAAACCTCCTAAGGCAGGTGACATTCCAAATATATTTAGAATCCCAAGCGAATAGCAAAACAGTATGTCCTAGAGCTATAAAGGGAAAATATTATATTATATTAACCTGGAAAGACATAAACAACTTTCACCTTCTCTGAAGTTAAGGGTAGTTTATGAGACGGTGAGATTATGGGCAAGATAATTTCTCACGACAACTCAGTCTCCTTTCTAAATTCAAACATAGATGACACGGAATTTTCACCGTTGATGAAAATAGTACAATTTAGAAAAATACGTAATACTAGCAAAACATACAAATCCTTTGCCAGTTTCGACGAAGGATATTACTTAACAACATACGGAAACTCAATATAATGTTTTATTTCAGTTATGAATTAATCACAGGATACACAACAGTAAATAACATATCCAAGCTGCAATCTTGTGAACGTTTAGACGTGCTAAAGAGTTCAATATAATGCACATGTGTGTCATTTTTCCCGTTGTACAGTCTTTGAAAAAAATGATGGCGCAAATCTTGATGATGGAAAGTTAAAGATTTTTGAAGAGCGATTCACACCAGTACGTTAATACATGTTCTGACTCGTTTGAGTATAAAGCGGATGGCGTAAGTCTCTCTTCATGCAGCATTGGTATCGTTCGCTTAAGTGGAGCAGTAGGTAGGATGCCCTTTTTCTGACGACGCGGGCCCACGTTCGTTTCTGGCCAGGTATATATATATATATATATATATATATATATATATATATATATATATTATTTTATTTATTACTATTATTATGAATTTATAACGTCGTTATTTTTCATAATGTCTACATATTACCAGGCTTCGTTATATAAATAAATCTGTATATATATAGAAATATTTCAGGTCGAAACAGGCTCCTAGGTTAAATTATTATTTTTCGGGGTTTTTCCTCACCCGTAAGATAAATGTCAGTAAGCTTTGGGTCCAACGGTCCCCGAAAATCATCCGACCATCTTCATCATTATCATTCTTTACCGGTGAGGAAAGAAACGGGAAGCTACCACACGTACAGTTCCCTAGTAAAGTTGCAATGCATAGCTTGAAAATGCTACGATCGCAGTGAAAAACCTGCACTCGGGTAAAATTACTATGGAATGGAATATATGGAAATAAATAAATTAAAGGAAACAGCTCATATATATATATATATATATATATATATATATATATATATAGAGAGAGAGAGAGAGAGAGAGAGAGAGAGAGAGAGAGAGAGAGAAAGAGAGAGAGAGAGAGAGAACGAATAACGATTGTGACGTCACATTACTTTGTTTAGAAAACGCATGGCATAATAAAATTATTTGTTTCCATTACTAAAACAAACGGCGTCTGATTAATTTTAATTGACTTAATATCTAATTTTATTATACAAGTAAGCCCTGAAGTACTGCATTGCTTCAGACAGACAGTTTCTAGGAGAAATGGTTGTGGTGTAGTGGATAGTGGAGAGAGCTTCTGTTTCCCGTACATGAGGTCGCGTGTTCGATCCTGCTGCCATGCTTTTTTTTTCTCTCTCGTTCTTATTTCAATTAATTTTCTTTCTTTTGTTTCATTTCTTTTGTTTTGTTTTATTTTCATTATTTATCGCACTACTTATTTACACGAAATTGTGTTCCATTGCACGACACACAACGAAATAGAACGGATTTAGTTTCTCAAATAGTTGTGTACTTGTGAAACAAATAGCTGATCTCTGATCATGCGCAGTGGCTTCGTTCTGAGACTTGTAAATTATCTATGCCCCATCAATTATTTCAAAGGCTGTACATATAATAACGAAGGCCAGCTATCAAAAATAGTTACCGCCTTTCCTTCATATAAATTATAGTCATGTTGGTAAATAAAAATTTAAAAAAATCAAAAGATAAGAGTGTTATTAAAATCACTTTACAAGTTGTCAACTTACGGAGGACATTTTAAAACGTGTGGCGTGATTGAGCCTCGTAAACTAATAATTTTATTTACTTTAACAAGGACAGTGTCAACTTATACATTTGTAGGTTCGCCTTTTTGAAAATAACAATCTCTACTGAAAAATTAATGGATATGCCATAAGAAAATATTTATTAATTATTGTTAAAGCTATTACAAAGACTACTCACAAAATTAGCACAAAATGTCGCACACCACGCCCCGCTAGGAGATGATCAAACTAAAGTATTTTCCTTAATGATTAGGACCTGAATATAAAACGCTAATTAAATTATAACCTCGACTTCATCATTACCCAGTGTAAGGTATATATATTAATTGGTGTTTCTCGTATAATTTATCATATTCATACTATTATTATTATAATTATTATCATCATTATTATATTATTATCATTATTATTATTATTATTATTATTATTATCGTAAGTATTATTATTGCTATTATCGTATAAAATGTTGTTTGTAACTTACATGAAATTTACATTGGTACATTTAATGTATCTTTAACTGTTTATAATTAGTATAGTGTATATCTATATTTGTCAAATATTTATTTGTATTTGTGCTGGTTGAGTGGAAGAGAAGGCTTATGGCCTTAACTCTGCCAGAATAAATGAAACATTATTATTATTATTATTATTATTATTATTATTATTATTATTATTATTATTATTATTAAGTTGAGAGGATAAACACAGTCAGAGTGGCTTGCTTGTAGATGTAGACTTTTTTTTAGGAGAAATAACAAGAATAGTTATAACGTTCGAAAACCAAGAATTATTGACAGCTTCAGATGGTTCCGTTACAAGGTTATTTCAGGACATATCAGGTTTGAGTCAATGTTATATTAGGTAGATGGCCAGTAATGCAAATAACGGAAGCAGAAATCTCAGATATTTAGGGAACATATAACTGTGTTTTTATCCGGTGCCGCTGAACCCTTTTTACTGATGTTGTACCCCCTCTTCAAAAGGGCCCTATGACTTATGACTAAAAGATGGGGTCAGGAGAGCCTGCGCAACTCTATCTGACCCCCACGACTACAGACATTACTGACCAATCTCTCCTCCGGATATGAAAGAAAGGATGGGGCTTAGTTATACAAAGGTAGTATGCTGGCCTCTCATCCACTGTCTCGTGGCAGCTCGTTTAAAAACACAGTGATGGGGAAATAAAGTACAATAATAGCCAGGGAGATAGTTAAGTTTGGGAAACTAGACGTACTCGGCCCCTAGAAGGTACAATGTGTCTGGTAGAGGAGTTAATACAAAAAAAAGTGGAAAGGATGATCTGCCTAGTGCCATCGTTCGAAACAGACTACGCTAAGACGGTCGTGTAGGAAGATTGAAAGGACCAAAGGAGTATAAAAGAGGTTAATAGGAAAAAAAAAAAAAAGGGACGTGGAGAGCAGTGGAGTACGGCATTGCCTGATGCCATCGTGCGAAACAGATCACGCTAAGACGGTCATGCAGGATTGTCCAAGAGAGTGTAATAGAGGTTAACAGGGAAAATGATGCGCGCAGTAGTGGGATACAGCGTTGCTTGATGCCATCGTGCGAAACAGACTACGCTAAGGCCCAAAATATAGGGCATTTGGGACTCTCCAGGAGAGTCAGTCATGGTCGGCCGACCGGGTTAATGAGAAACAAAGAGAAACACGTAGGAGAAGGTATTAACCCAAGCAACACGGTGTTGTAGATGTAGAAATAGTACCAGGTACAAAAAGGGAATTAAAAAAAAAAAAGGAAACTGAGAAAGCTAGAACATATTTGCATTGAATACGGATTTAAAACCGACTAAGATCGGACGCGAGTAGGATGTACACATGACACGAATAGAATCTAATGATAAAATAGGAAGACTCATCTCATTCACCCTTAATCACTTCCGAGATAAATCAGAAAAGAGCGCGAAAGTCACTAAAAGTATTGAAATGCGACGCGATCACCTTTGATCGCAGAGAAATATCTAAACAAGTATTTCCATCCATTAATAATGCACGGGTACGCCGTAGCGTAGTGTTTCATTAGAAGTGAAAATAGAAATAACCTAAGATGACATGATATAAAAGATAAAATATAGCTATGAAAATCATAATTACCAAATCGTGCGAATGTTCAGGTCGGTGACTTTGGCTCAGTTGGTATTCATAACATAAGCTAGCGTATTTGTTAAGGAACTGCACCACAAGCCGAAAGGTCGAGGTTTCGAGTCCCGGTGGGTCAGAAATTTACAAACGGTCCCAAACCTTCTAGCGGCAACGATGACCCTGGGATCGACTCAGCCTCTTGCTGAAATGAGTATGAATCGTTCGTTTTGGGGAAGATGTGCCGTCACACGGGCTGATAACCCGGCAAGTACCCATGGTCCAGAAAAAGTGGGAGCCTTAACCTCCCGAGGCCTGTAGTGGCACCACTTAACTTACATTTTCAATTAATAGTACAGATTTAGTTAGGTATCCAAGCCATTTGTAGTAAGAAAAACTTCGAACCAGATCCACCCTAACGATATGCTCAGTCACATGATAATGACTTGCAGAGGTAAAAGAATAAAGGAAAAACCTAGTGATAAAGTAGATTCAGATTGTACGTATTTAATACCCGAAGACTCGGAGTCGAATCTCACATGTTACCATCTAATTGAGTCAGAAGACTACCTTTCTTGCATTTGGAAATATTGGAAACGCTAGGAACCCCATGAGACATTATAACGGTTGAATACCTAAGGTCAGTATAACGTGAGATTCCATGTTCTCGCTCTTAAGACCAAACATAGTCAAATATCAAAACGGAGATTGAACTCAGAATGAGTAAGTTGAAGCTCGAACATTGCACTAAAACTAAATTCTAGATAGAAATTCCACAACTTGTAGGTTTGCTCATATAAAGGTTAAGTTCAATGGTGCTAAAACTTTCCATAACAATGTGGAATCAGAGCATAAGGTTACATTTTCTATAAATGAAACACGAGCGTATGTTTTTTTGCAAAATACGACCCTTGATGTAGTAACAGATGAATTAAAAAAAAAAAAAAAAAAAGGAAAATAAATATACAAGTGTAAAGGAATTCGGGTAACTATTTTCTCATATCGATTTTATTGTAATTAAGAAAGTTGTAAAACCGCAAGAGACAGATGTAGGTTAGACAGTTATGTCTCATAGATTGGTTAGGCTCGGTGACACGAACGAGGGGCATGGGCAGTTAGGACAGATAGAGAGAGAGAACGCGCCTATAAGATAGGACAATGGAGAGGCGAAAACAGGATTATTAATCGGTTTTGGAGAATAGGGAACAATGATAATATTTAATGTACATAAGAATGAGTGAAGAAACTAAGCCCACAGTAATGTGATTTGCCAGGTACAAGGAAACTGTATGATTCATTAATATATACCCACAAGCCGGTAAAGTACATCATAATTAAGCGGGAAATAGCTAAACAACTAAACCCAAGGTTATGTTGTTAGAGATTAATTTATTTAAAGTTACAACTATTTTTAAAATAAGTATTTTAATTTACAGTATAGCATTGTTGCTAAGTTGAATTATTTAATGTGAAATTGGATAATGTATATAATGTTTGTATTTTTAACTGACACATTTACCTCGGATACCAAATTACATACGAAGAGGAAAAAGATGTTTGTCAAAAAGTTATAAAATTTAACAGAGTAACAGAAATTATAAATAATATTTTCAAGCCAAACACAGTACAGCAATGCACACAAACTAGAATGTTTACAACACTGCCCAGACCCATATTATGTTATGGCAGTGAGGCCTGGACAATTCACAGTGTAGATGAACAAAGACTAATTGCAGCAGAAATTAAATTTATGAGACGTACTGCAGATTACTCAAGAACAGACCATAAAAGGAATTCTGAGATTCTCAAGAATTGCAAACAGAATCAATAATTGAATATGTACAAAAATACAGAAACAACTGCAAATCTCACGTAAGAAGAATGAGCAGAACAAGAACACCACGTCAAATCTTAAATTACGAGCCACCAGTTAAGAGATCTTTGGGCAGACCCTTCAAACGTTGCATTGAGACTGAACAAACAACTAGGTCTATCACATGAAATGAAGAAGAATAAGAAGATATTTGCACTTTTTATGTTTTATGTTATGAGCAATGAAAGCTGTTTGCTTATAAATACATGGTACGTAAGCACAACAAAATATACTTTCATGATGCAAGACTGTGAAACAGCAGTTGTGATAAGTTTTATATGTATAAGTCAGTGAACTACAACATATTTAAAACTGCCATCGCTTTATTTTATAAATAACACCGTTCTGCATTTCAAAACTTTTTTTTTAATATGATAGGTGATTCTAAACGGATTTTTTGTGCTGAATTCGAAAATGATCTCCATTTTCTCCCATCATGTCAGGTTTTCAAACTATTCATGAATAACTGGAAATTAAATTATAGCTCTGTAAAACGTAATAAAAATTAATTTCAACAATAATTTTGTGTGAAAAACTAGGCCAGAATTTACTTGCCATTAATTAATCATTACTTCATAATAATAATTAATAATTATAAGGATTCCAGGCATACTTCACTTTTCGACTCAGGGTATTCTCGAACTAACTGTCCGTCATCAGTTCTCGAATATGTGGGCCAACGATTATAACCGCTTTAATTTTTTTCATAGGATAATGAAGGAAATGTTGCGCAAAGTTATTTAAAGCATTCACTGTCTTTATCTAGTGTTTTCACAAATTGTTTCACTGAATCTAATTTTACATGGAGAGGTGGCAACAATACTTTTGAGGGATCAATAAAAGGTTCACTTCTTACGAGTATATATTTTTTTCTCGCCCGGTATTAAATTAGTCCTACGTGGCCACTGTTCCCTTTCCCAGTGTTGTGACCTAGCTCTGCTATCCCAATCACATACAAAAAAGGGTATTTTGTTAAACCAGCTTGCTGACCAACTAATAGTCCAATAATCATGAATCTCCATAAACAGAGATGGTTTTCATACTGGAGTTTTTGTAACAAAAACTTTACATTTTCACATGTCTCCTTTAAAACAAAAGACTGGGCCACAGGAATGGAATGATGAACATTTCCATTATGCAGCAAAACACCTTTAAGACTTTTTTGAGAAGAATCTATGAAGAACCTCCACTCTTTGGAATTATAGTTTATGTTATAACATTTTAAGATAGCAGGATGTCTTGGCAATACACTAAATTTTCTTCTTGGGCAAAAAATGGGACAAGTTTCTTCTCACGATGCCTGTAACATGAAAAATATGTACTCTCAGCCAATACTTTATTTTCTTTTAACCTAGAGCCTAACAGTTCTGCTGATTCTTTAGGCAAATTTAAATCACTCACTAAATCATTAAGCTCACTTTGATTAAAAAATCTATCATGATCAGAATTATATGGTTCATCATCCACGGGAGATTCAGTTTCAGTGCTACTGGATGCAGACGGCAATATACGTATCTCATTCAGGGTGTAAGGGAACTAGAATATCAGGACCATTAGGTATGGGCTGAATGGCAGAGGGAATGTTAGGATATTCAACATCTTTCTTGTTTTTAGCATTATATCCTGCTACCTTAACTGTGCAAAAATAACAATCGTCTCCATGATTTGTAGGTTCCCTCCAAATCATAGAGATACCAAAGGGCAATGACTTATTTTTTCCATTTTTCCAACTCCTCAACTCTGCAACAAAACTACGACACACTTTGTGAGGGCACCACGATTTATCCTGGTCTCCTAACTTAATGCCAAAGTATTGGAAGTAGGTTTTCTTTACAAAAGCAGTTATATTCTTTGTTTTACTAACGTATGTGTATGACCCACATATATAGCAAATCAGATTTGGATCATTTACACAACCACAAATTTTCGTACGGACCTAGGGCGGATATAGTTAGTAGATTTGAATAAATATAAACATAATTAAAAATATAAACATAATAATAGTTATATTATTTCACATTTTAAATAATAAAGTTGAGATTATAAACTGTTGGCCATTGTAAGAAATGATAAGCATGCTGTAATATTACTACAGTTCGTACATTACGAAAAATATTCAAAACATAAAATTTTGAATTGTAAAACATTCTGACGTGGTATGCGAAAACGGATTTCATTTTTGCACTCGGTGTGAAATTGTGATTCAGAAACACTCATTTATTTATAAAAAAAACAAAATACATGCAGAACAGTGTAATCAGCTACAGTTCAATGAAAAAGCTTTGTTGATAAAAAATCTTGAATAATGGACATTAAAATTCTCGTGTGTGTGTGTGTGTTTTGTGAATACTTAGAACAGTAACAAATGTTCAAAGAACATTTAAATTTTACATGTATTATAAATAAAACTACAATTACAATAAGGTGTATAGTCTGTTCCATAAGCGTGAGAAGGGCTGGAGGAGTAATTTCGTACATCACTTAAGTGTTGTCAACCTAGGATTTCACTCAATCTGAATTGATCAAATGAACAAACAATTCAGTTTGGTGAAGCTTAGGTTACGTTACATGCAATCTCTCAGGTCCATTTCTCAGCTTTAGTCTCCTCAATACTATGGCTAGTTATTTTTTATCAAGAAATATTAAAACTTATCCCAACAAATTTTGACCTAGCAATCTATTCTAGACAAAATATACAAATATAAAGTTAGAGCAAATATCTTCTGTTAGATTTTTTTAAGTTTAATATCGATGTGTGTAAATGTAAAATGAAACTTAAATATAATTTCTGTATTTTAATAATACTGACATCAGGAAACAATTTAAAATGGCACCTTCAAAACCATTTCTTCTTAATTTAGCTGCGGTTACATTTATGAATATTATTGGATTTAAATTGTTCCAGATGTCAGAAAAAAGATGGATTAACATGTTTTTAAATTAAATAATATGCAAATTTGACTAATAGATATGAAAAAATTGTTTATGTTATTCTAGTGACATCACTTATTGTCAGAAACAACATGAAGTTTTAATAAATCTTGAAAATCAGCTTTTTGCAATGTGAGACATTAAAATTCGGCCAAACTAATAAGAGTAAAAAGAAAGGTTAGGATGAATCATTTTAGTTACTCTTTTAAAATAAAAAAGCAATATTCATATATATATATATATATATATATATATATATATGAAATAAAACTGAAATAATTAGAAGTGGAATGTTTTGAGCTACAATTCCCATACAGAACCTAATACCCCATATTACACAAAAGGAGAAATGTAATGTTAGTGCAAATCATTTTGGTTTATTACCCTTTTAAGTTTAAGACTGACATGTGTAAGGGTGATGTGAACAATCATCAAGCAGTACAATAACTCAACCAATGATTTTTCTAAATTCCACACAATAGTAGTGTGCATGCGCAAGCATTTATGGAATTTTCGCCAGATGAAACCACATATGTATAAAATTAGTATGACCAACCTTCTGTACATGTTTAAAATAAATGGATGTACACTAACATTCTCCTTCATAACCAAACAAATTAAATTACATACCTATTATTTAATAAACTATATGCCAATCTAGTTATAGTTATAGCTATATAAACTAGTATGTGTACACTAACTTCTCCCATCGCAACCTAACAAAATGAATTAAGTGAACATCCATTTCTTAAAATATATTTTGGAATTACAGTAATTCCAAATGTTGGTCATACCAATTTCACAAGTATTTATAGCTACCAAATATACCATGCTAGATGGACACTGCTACTGAATAACAATTAATTTACATAAGAAATGTCTTTGGAATCAAAATAAGATAACCATAAAGTTGATAGTTGAGACAAGTCAAGAACAACAAGGAAGAATTCTGGGCAGGGGGGGGGAATCATAAACTCTATACCTTACTTCCAAAAATATGATCCTTTGACATTGATATATTTTGAGAATATCATTCCCATTCTTAACCCTATGCATGCTACAGGTAAAGTGTTTCTGCAGAAGGTTTGTCCTCTGTTGATGTGATTGGTTTTGCTGGCCGCTTAGTTACACCATCTGGCAGGAAATGGATAGAAGCATCACTTACTTACTCACTGGCACTATCGAACCCGTAGGTTCATGGCCGCACGGACATACGCTCTCCATACATCCCTATCCTGAGCTAATGCTTTCCAATCATTCCCTGTATAATCTACTTCCCTCAAATCATAGTTAATGTTGTTCTCCCACCTCATTCTTGGTCTACCAACTGGGCGTTTTCCTTCTGGCTTTCCTACAAGAAGTTTCCATGCACCTCTTTCATTCCCCATACGCGCAACATGTCCTGCCCATCGCAGTCTACGGGACTTAACTGTTCTTATTATATCTGGCTTCCTATAAAGACCATGTAGTTCATTGTTATAAGTCTTCTCCATTCACCTGTCTGTTCATCTCTCTTTGGTCCAAAAATTTTCCTAAGAACTTTATTCTCAAATACTCGTAATCTCCTTTCCTCCCTTAAAGTAAGAGTCCATGTTTCGCACCCATATAATATAACTGGGATAGAAGCATCACAGCTAATCTAATTGGCACAGGGGTTCACTAAATTTCAGAATTTAGTTCAGTTGATGATGATGATGATAATAATGCTATATTTTAGATGGCAGAGTTACGGCCATAAGGCTTTCTCTTCCACTCAACCATCAAATAGTAAAATTATACAAAACTTACATACTTATTACAATTTTAACATATTATTAAAATACAGACTAAATAAAAGACAATGGTGATATTTTGTAATACTAGCTAATACTAACAAAAATATGGAATATAATAAAATTAAAATAATATAAAATAAAATAAAGTATTTAAAGCTTGCTAAATGATTATGTACAGAACACTAAATATAGTTGTTATGCAGTTAATATTTTCATTGTATCGAAGTTAAAATTTCAGTATTTAAACAATGATAGTGATTTGATTGACAGTCCCTGACATGACTGGGAAGTGAGTTCCATGCTCTAGTCAAAGATATTGTGTAAGAATCAGAGTATAGACGTGTCCTGTACTGTGGTATCAAAAGTAAAGAAGAACCTTGTGATCTTGTTCCTCAAATGTTATGAGCCAATAAATTTTGAAAACATGTTGATAAATAACTTGGTAAATATGTGTGCAGGATTTTGAATACTAAAGCATGTGATTGTAAAGTTCTTCTGTCATTTAGGCATAGCCATGATAAGGCCTCAAATGAAGGAGACACTTGGTCATAACGACGAGACTGAATACAAATGGAATGCATGCATTATGAGCATGCTGTAGTCTGTCAGATAGATCAGTTGTCAGATTAGTCAGTAATATGCTGCAGAAGTCAAAGTGTGGCATTATAAGAGTCTGTGCAAGTATTTGTTTTAATTTCATGCAAAGGAACTTTTTAAACCTGTTTAGGGAGTGAAGAATTAAGAATACTTTCTTGCAGGTATTTTTCACCTGCATTTTCCAGTCTAGGTGTTGGTCCATGTAGATAACCAGATTTCTTACTACTGAGCTGTAGGGGATGTTTTTGTCATTTAGGAGAATGCTAGGGATGTTTTTGTAACTTATAAAGCTTTGGATTTGTCCATATCCTATAAGTATGCAATGATATGATCTCCAACATACGTACAAGTAAAAGAATCATATTTTATGAGCGAAGTGTAAAATTTCTGATTAATATGTTTTAGTTTGATGTTTACCTCACTTCCCCTTTTGTTTAATTCAAAAAGTTGGGGAGCAGAAAATGTTGATGCTTGGAACATGACAGGGGCCAATATTATGACAGGTAAGCTATAAGTCAAAATTAATATACATAGTACCAGTATGTCATTTTCTATATCTTTCTAAAAATCTACAAATAAAAATTTATAAGATAATGTAATGGTTTGTTGACAACAGAAAAAATATTGAAACTTTACCACTCTATAGGACACATGCGGTTGTGTTTAATTGCAAGTAATTAATGCACATCATTTTAGTTTTTTATTGCCTTACATTGGAAATGAACGAAACTTTACAGAACATATATTCAATCCTTCTTTTACAGCATCATTAAGTTTCATTGTTTTTCAACAAATGCTTGCAATATACTTTAATTTTAAAATGGTGGCTGCTAGTGAAACATGTACATATCAGAGAGATGTGATTGAATTTCTTTCTGCAGAGCAGGAGACTATTTCAAACATTTACAGACACTTATCATATGTCTATGGGGATCGAGCTATCGATAGGAGTCAGTTGTTGGGTTGATGTCAGTGATAGAACAAAGTAAAACAAGACTGTGAGATCCCCCTGAACTTCAATCAAAGCTCTATGCTGACATTTTAAAGACAAAACACATCACATCCAACTGTTAGAAAACAATGACATTATAAAGGAATGTTTGAATATATGTTCTGTACAGTTTCAATCATTTCCAATGAAAGGTAATGAAGAATAATTATATATCAATAGAATTGGAAAATTCATGTACAATGTATGTTTAACAACAGAATCCCAAAAACCACGCTTTACTTCATCGAAGAGATATCTCATCCATCCAAAAAGAGATGGACTTATGCAGCAAAAATCATGTAAAAATGTTTTTTCTATTTTTTAGATGAAAAATTTTATACACTGGTCAAAAAAATTAGCGGATATTGTAAAATAACCTATTAAGACTATTTTTTTTTGGAATAGTATTAGATGCAATCACTTTCTATTACTCCAAGATAATGTAAACAAGAGTTTGAAGTTGTTACGTATCCTCGGTACCACACCAGAGGGCAGTGTCTGTACTGTTGATGAGAAAGGGTGTGTGGGGGTGAATATTTTGTTGCTGTTTTTAAATCCAGTCCAGTTTTCAGTTAGTGAGTGACTTGCCTTAGGGACAGTGATGCCTCGACAAAGTGATTTACCTGAACCAATGGTTTGGAGGGCCATAGGAAGGATGGAAGCTGGACAGACACAACAAGAGGAGGCACAAGCCATTGGGGTGTCTCAAAGCGTGATTTCCAGACTTTGGAATTGTTTTAAAAAAACAGATACTGTTCACAGAAGAGCTGGACAAGGTCGACCACGGGCAACAACAGCAAGGGATGACCGTTACCTCTTGTTACAGCCCGTCGGAATAGACAGCAGAATGCAACTCAACTGCGAAATACACTTCAAACAGCAACAGGATGCAGGGTGTCAACTCAAACAGTCCGTAATCGACTGCATGGAAGTGGTCTCTAATGCCCATAGGCCCATGGTGTGTACCAGGTTAACTCCACAACACCGTAGAGATCTCAGAAACTGGGCGGAGGAACATCGTGGGTGGAGGCATGCCGAATGGAGATCAGTTCTTTTTCCTGATGAGTCGCGATTCAACGTGGAATGTGATAGTCAGCGTGTATTCATCTGGAGGGAAAAAGGGACACGAAACAATCCAGCTTTTGTACGTGAAAGATCCCCATATGGTGGCGGTGGATTGATGGTATGGGCAGGAGTCAGTAGTGGTGGATGTACAGACCTCTACGTCATCCAAGATGGTACTTTGACTGCAGTAAGGTATAGAGATGAGATTCTCCGACCTTTTGTCGTGCCTTATGCTGGTGCCATAGGTGATTCTTTTCTTTTTTATGGACGATAATGCACGACCCCACAGAGCTGGCTTGGTGGACGACATGCTGGAAGTGGAGGGTCATCCAAGATGGTACTTTGACTGCAGTAAGGTATAGAGATGAGATTCTCCGACCTTTTGTCGTGCCTTATGCTGGTGCCATAGGTGATTCTTTTCTTTTTATGGACGATAATGCACGACCCCACAGAGCTGGCTTGGTGGACGACATGCTGGAAGTGGAGGGTATCGAGCGTATGCAATGGCCAGCTTCCTCCCCAGGCTTAAATCCGATTGAGCATGTGTGGGATGCAATAGGCAGGCGCATTGCAGGCAGACCAGCACCTCCCACAACTGTTCCAGAGCTGCACATTGCTCTTATGGAAGAGTGGCCACGTATCCCCCAAGAACTCATTGCTAACCTCATTGCATCAATGCCACACAGGTGTGAGGCAGTGCTGGCCGTTCGAGGAGACCATACACCATACTAAAGAAACATTTTCGCCCATGTTAATGTTGCTTTGTTTGTTTGCCATATTCCTAATCAGGATCTCTTTGGCATCTGGTGTGATACAGAGGTTACGTAATGACTTCAAACACTTGTTTACATTAATATTTAATTTTAGGAAGTTATATTTTGAGGTTATTTTAATTATATTATTTTTGGTCTGGACATCTTACCTCAATATTAATGTTGATTTGTTCTTGGACATGTTTCAAAACAATTCTCTGTTTTATCTTCAGCTTTCCCAGACTTGTTTACATTCTTTTGGAGTAATAGAAAGTGACTGCATCTAATACTGTTCCTAAAAACATAGTCTTAATAGGTTATTCTACAATATCCACTAATTTTTTTGAGCAGTGTATTTCAGCATCCTATTCCAAAATTTCAGGTAAAAATTCCAATTATATTTGCGATATATTGTTTTGTAAGTATAAGCATGTTGAAAATTTAGACTCATTTTTCTCAATATGTAACTTTTCAATACAAAAACACTATCTTGAAAACCGGTTGTTGGATTTCAATAAAATTTTAGACACAAGTCGGTTATTATTGTATCTAGACAATTAATCTAATATTTAAATTTGAATGATAATTTTACTGTTTGCTTGGGAAGATGTACTGCAAAATTTCTTAATAATACTTTTTCAAAAACATGTACGTTCAATATAAAGCAAATTAGAATCTCAAATGAGATCCAACACATATATTACAATGTCAGTTTGAATTTTTAAAACTTGTAATTCCTTTTATTTACTCTCTTTAAGTGGAATCTAATTCTATGAGCTGACAAAACTTTGTAATGAAAAATTCTATTATGGAAACATATTTGTGGTTGTCTCGTGTATTAAATTATCAACTTAAAACTAAATTTATGTAGAATAAGTGTATAAAATTTGAAGAAACTCAATTAACAAACAGTGGAGTTATTAATTTTTTTTTGTAAAAAGTCCTTTGGCCAATGCATAAGCCCCATTCAAAATCCACCTTGAGATTGTAACAGGTCATTAGGCTTTATACTTGTCTGAAAGATAATAAGGTAAACCTTTATTAGGCAAAGATGAGTTTTTTTTATATTTAAAATGAAAAATATATGCTCAGTCTCAAATTTATATTTGTATATAAGAGAAAAACTACTTACATTCAGATTGGTGTTTCTCAGATAGCTCAGTTGGTAGAGCATTTGCATAAAAATCAATAGGTCCTGGATTCAAACCCCACTATGAGCATATATTTTTCTCTTAAAATATAATTTATCCCTCAATTGAGATGTGTGAAATGAATAATAAAAACATTCAAAAAGATATTTTATCACTAGGGTTGGAACTTGACACGTAAAAAGTTCTCTACATGATGTGTAAATACACATAAAGCATAAAAAAACTTCAACAACCCATATCTAATTCTCTAATTTTATTTTAAACATACGAAGATTTGAACCGGATCTTACTAATGTAGAATACCAAATTCATACTTATAAGGTGATGTCATTGCATGGTTATGTTTTAAGAATGCACATTACAACTGGCCGTTTATAAAGTTGTTGATTCACCAAATCATATTTATGACACACACATACTGGTACAATCACTTCTTCCCCTCAGAAATAAATGTAATTCATAAAACACCATAATCTGACATTTTAATGAAACAAAGTTTTCAGAACTAATTAGAAATTAAATTAATGTTATTACCTACCTTTCTGAGAACTACTAATATAATCTAAATCTAACTCACCAGCATAAACGAACCCATAGGTACATTAGAATAGAAAGAATAGAATAGAATAGTACCATGTGGACATAAGCTCTCCATGCATCTATATCCAGAGGTACTGTTTTCCAATCATCTCCTACTCTATCTACTTTGTTCAAATCAAGGTTAAAAGTATTTTCCACATCATTCTTGGCCTGCCTAATGGACACCTTCCTTACTGGGTTTCCCATTCCCCATTCAAGCCACATGTCGTACCGATCCCAGTATATGAGACAACTGTTAATTTTTATATGGTTTCCCATAAAGATCAATTAGTTCACTGTTACATATTAATCTGCATTCACCTATCTGTTCATCTCCCTCTGGTCCAAAAATGTTTCTAAGAACTTTATTCTCAAATACTCGTAATATTTCCTCCTCCCTTAAAGTAAGAGTTCATGTTGCTCATCCATATAATATAACTAGTATATTAACAGTTTTACACATTTTCAGTTTATGTTTTTGAGAGAAGTTGGAGTCCCTGTAATTACTAATAGCATAGATTTCCAGTATTAAGTATAAGTTTAATTTCTATGGAAATACTTCAAAATATGTGACAAAAAACTACTTCTATGTTTCAACCATACACCATGTGCATGCACCAACGGACACAAAGCAGTTTACTCTATCGAATCCTAGGATACATGATATTTGAACTCACATTGCCAACCATAGGGGAAACACCCCAAACATTTAACATATGTATGAGAGAGTATCCGCTAAGTAAAACCAAATGGTATTTTTCGAAATTATCTAAACATTTTCCTTTGTTCGGTTTATTGCTTTACCTATAAATATGTTGTTTTCAATTTTGGAAAGAAGTCTAGAATTTTTCCAGCGATAACCACAAGCCAAAGTGATGCCTTGATGACAGAGACCTCAAGTGTATGCAGGAAAAAACTAACCAATTACAGCTTACTGCATTATCAATAAGAACCATTTGAGTCCTCTATCAAGAAAAATATATTTAACCTGTATCAACTCCGGTGGCTCAGTCGTCATTCGAATCGAATCAATCAATTGGTCGTGCATCAGCAGAGGAGGAAGAAGGTTCTCCTGGCAGCGGCAAAGTACGGGTCGTAGCAGCGTTATCAGCACCCGGCTGGAGAAGTGACTGCCGCTACGCGGCAGTAAGCAAACGTTCATCGTCTGACAGATTCTTTTGCAGGTTGAGGGTTCTTTCACCTGCCTTCTAACCCGGTTAGATCCACTAGGCCTTATCCCGCCTACCCCAGACTCGGCCTCGATACCAAGGTCTTTGATAGGACACCTCCCTACCTGTTATCCAATAATTCCTAATCCATCAACTTCAAGAACGCCCCAACATGACTAGGACTGGAAACAAATTAGGAAGATCTTCTAAGACCCCCAATCGCGACACGGACGCGTAAGAACACGAAAAGTGGAAAATCCTCGACAACTAATACGGCACCAGCGGCTGTCGATAAAATTGGTTCTCAATTGATCGTCGCTTTACCCCCAGAGACATCACCATCTAAAAATGGAGGCGCATCTGGAGGTTCAGGGACGCAAAACCAGCGCGTAAGCGTAAATAAACCTCCTTCCCTGCTTACTCGTCGGGAATACTCGACGCAATTGGCAGCTGTGAACGGTGTGTTCACCAAACACGAGCCTTTCACATAAACTTCTGAGGTCACCAGGCTAGGAAACAGGGTTAGTTGGCATCAATGCCGGCCTATAACAAATACGTACAGCTGCTGCAGCGGCGTTAAATCTCTTATTGCGAAGGGATGAAAAAAGTCCTATCGCAACTATAAAAATTTTAATAAAAGGCATGGACTCCCACGTGGATCCATCAATGATCTAAGAGGACCTGAAAGGTATCGGGTTTGAGGCGCTAAAGATCATCAACATGACGTCCGGAAGAACCATGGGCCCGCTGCCAATGTTCATGGCGGTCTTGGTCGATGGACCCATCGCCTGCGAGGTTCTTAAAGTCTATTATTATTATTACAAAGTAAATAAGATAAAAATGAAAATATATTTAAATTTGATACTACTGTATGAGCTAAAAGTAATACACTTCTAAAAAAAATCCCAGCCGGATTTGAACCAGCCACCTATGTATTACTGAAATTATTACCACTAGAGTTCACCACTCTACCAACTGAGCTCTTACGACGATTGACTAAAAAGTCGACAAGTCCGCAACCTATTATACCAGTTTTTATTTTTTTTATTTTCTGACGATTCTGGCTAGGATTTTAGAAACAAATATGAAAATATTGTATTGTCACGGGTCCTTTACAAGTATACAAAGTTTCAAGTCGATCCAATGTTTCTAAGTGGTTTAAAATCGTGTTCAAACATTCCGTTACATACATACAAAGACACTTTTTTGATTTTCTGATGTTTCTGGCCAGGATTTTAGAAAGTAAATATGAAATTATATTGTCACGGGTCCTTTACACGTATACAAAGTTTCAAGTCGATCCAATGTTTCTAAGTGGGTGAAAATCGTGTTAATTCCGTTACATAGATACAAAGGTACTTTTTTTATTTTTTTTATGCTGATTCTGGCCATGATTTTAGAAACAAAATATGAAATGATTGTATTGTCACGGGTCTTTTACAAGTATACAAAGTTTCAAGTCAATCCAATGATTCTAAGTGGGTGAAAATCGCGTTGAAAGATTGCGTTACATAGATAGATACAGGTAAAGCTAATATAAAGCTTGTAAAATAGAGCTCTATCGTCGTGCGACACAAGAGTCTCAGGAAATCCCAGTTGAAGCACGCTGCTGCTGCCGAGAGTCAGCTGCTCCTCGATCTGAGAGCAAAAAAACCCAAGATAATAGGAATCGCTAGTCTAAAAAGCCTTTAGGTATTAAGTCCAGTGATCGAACACCTGACTTCAAACCTCGGGAAGAAAACCCGGTACCCACTCAGCCTGAGAGGGAAATCGATAAAAGTCAGTGTGAAATTATATTCATAGCTGATAAAGAAACTCAGATAAGTACTGAGACAAAAGACTAGAAATGAACACATGCCCAAAGTCCTCAATGCGAATGCAATTACAGATGCCCTACGTTCAATACGGAGCGCTCTGTAGAACATTCACTCGCTTATATCATTAATAAAATGGTAAGTATAAAAAATCACAAAATCTCACCCTACAAATAACGTGGGCACGAGATCAGATTTTAGCACGGACTATAGCTGAGAAGGCTAATTTCCTGCACAGACTTATATTTCACTAAATTATTAATATTCCTCTTAATATGAGAAAGGTGATTCCGCCGGCAACAACCTAATAAGAGCCGATTCGTCCGACCCTGGACATGATTTTGGCCATCTTTAGGCCTATTTTACTAATTTAATATAATGAAAATAAAACTTAAAGTTGTATATGATTTTCATATTTATTACAATATAAAATTTGTAACAGCTGTTTCGGTACTTTGTACCTCCTTCAGGCATGATTACAAATGAATGCATTTTGTTATTATGTATATACTCATATATATATATATAATCGACAGTTCATTCAGTAGAATAAACCTACTGAAAGACGTCACCAGACATAGTTGGAGAGGCCTACTACGTGACAGAATTTACTATGTTTATTATTATTATTATTACTCACAGATTCAAGGAATGTAGGAAGGCCAGTGAAAAGATGGACAAAACAACTGTGAGACGATACTGGCAATTTTTGCCTAGCCCGTGAAGTGAAGAAGAAGATTATTATTGACGAATGCAAGAAGAAAGGTTATCCAGATAAACATTGGAATGGAATCCATCTGGAAGAAGAAAAAAAGGAAGCCATCGAAATTCGTAGATTCAAGAAATAAGAACTGGAATGAGAACAAGAGGACTGAGGGATATGGAGTGGATGGATCCCGCTCTGTTAAGGTTTCGGTGGTTTCATTAACGTTAAAGTAAATACCGGAGCGGCTCCCTAACATCCCACCAATTAACTTGTAAATTAACCCTATAATTATTCCAAATTCAAAATTAAATGGGGCATATTTTTTTCCAAATTAGAAAATTCTCATATGTAGTATAAATTAATTTCAAAATTTTCTTAACATTCCATAAACAGATTACTTTAATTTTTAAATTAATACATTTAGAATAATTTATTTATTAAATAATCCAAATAATTATTTAAATTTCATAAACTATTCTGCCAAGGTTTCAAAGCATTTGGGGCGAGGGAATTACAACGTATATAAGAGAAAAACTTGCGTCTAGATTGCAACTCGCTCAGTTTGTACAGCATTTGGCCCGGAAAGCCAAAAGTCCCTAGTTCGAGTCTCGGTCTAGGCGAAAATTTTTCTCTTCAAATATAATTTATCCTTCAGTGAGAAGTATTAAATTAATAATAAAAACATCAACAGAAGCCCTACTGGCTTTATAAAGTAGTGTTAAATTCCCAATAAATGACTTCTTAACTAATAAGCCGCCATTTGCAAAGATGGAAACAAAGGTTTCAAAGCATTTGGCGCCAAGGAATTACAACGTATATATGACAAAAAATTGCGTCTAGATTGCAACTCGCCTCGGTAGCTCAGTTGGTAGAGCATTTGGCCCGGAAAGCAAAGGTCCCGGGTTCGAGTCTCGGTCTAGGCGAAAATTTTTCTCTTCAAATATAAATCCTTCAGTGAGAGGTGTTAAATTAATAATAAAAATATCAACATAAGCCCTACTGGCATTATAAAGTAGTGTTTAATTCCCAATAAATGTCTTCTTAACTAGGAAGCCGCCATTTGCAAAGATGGAAACAAAGGTTTCAAAGCATTTGGCGCCAGGGTATTACAACGTATATATGAGAAAAAATTGCGTCTAGATTACAACTCGCCTCGGTAGCTCAGCTTGGCCCGTAAAGTCAAATATAATTTACCTTCAGTGAGAAGTGTTAAGTTAATAATAAATGATCTAGTGTTATAGAGTTTACGAAGGCAGGAATATTACTCAAAATAGTGTGAAGTGGACATAGATTACATGGCTGTAATTAAATATTAACGTATGTATTTTGCAGATATACAAATAAATAATAAAAAAATCTTTGTTGAGGGATTTGAAGCCTGGCTCTCACATATATTTAATTTTTTATAGTTGTTTAATGATCTATGCTATACGAATGTCAGAACTAGTCATGTAAATCCTGGTTATCATGTTTACTTTTACACTATGCATGAGAGTTGAACTTTATTCAATTTCAATAATATTTTATATGTCAAACACTAGTAAATATCTACAAACATGTCTCCTTCACTGTTCTCTAAATATTTTAGATGATAAAATCCAAATACAGTGTATTTTAAACATAAGCAATGTGTTACCTTGTGAACCACAGCTTTAACTCTTCAAGCATGTGCAGTGGATCACAACAGAGACTCTGCTTTTTGAAGCCGTTTTTGCTAGTGTACATCATTACAAAGACAAACTTGCAACTAAAAATAAGAACTTCATTTTTAAACTTGAGAAGATCAATTAAATGTTAATGACTTATTAAAATAATTATGTAATGTGTCAAATTAATGTGGAAAAGTACCGATGACAAATGAAGTGTGTGAAACATGGTTCAATACAATTTCTTATTTAATATCCTGTAGTCTAGAATGGAACTTGGAAATTAAGTTAATGGTGTTTTATTTATCAAAATTAAATAATTTCTTAAGTTATGTTTAATAAATAAGTTAAGTGTCATCTCATCTCATATTCAATGAATATATTCATGTTTAACGAAAGTGAGATAAGATGACAACAGACTCCACTTATTTATTAAGAAGAGACTCATAATGTTACTTCCTGTCACATTTTCACACGTTTCTGTTTATTACTTCATGTAAAAAAACTGGTTTCTATGTTATGTATTGTACACATAAATTGCATGTTAAATATGTACAAGTAAATTATTCACCCTACCCTGGGTGTCACCAATTATAAATTACGAATGTCGTTGAGCTGGTGCTACTGCCATTACGCCTTATATGAGAGTCACCACTGTATGTGTCTTCTAGACTACAGTTGAAGCTATTGCAAGCACAAATATCCATTATTTTAATAGTGCAATTCTGGAATACTAACAAACACATTACCTCAAGTTCTGTTCCTTCAGAAGCTGGAAATATCTCATATTTAATATCAACATACTCCTCCCCTTCTGATTTAACTTCCACTTTAACATCCTGTAAAATGAAAAACACAGAATGCCATCATCTTGCCAAGAAATGAAACTGAATATCTGTATCAGTACCCTCAAGCTGGTTGATTTTTTTTTTTAACTCTGTAGGCTTTCAGGAATGGATCCATCGTCACCTGAAGGTTGTTTTAACCAAATTGAGGAGACTAAACCTTACAGGTATTCAGTTTTATAATTTTATATTATAATTCTGTCTCACACCTTGGAGGAACGATTTAAGCCATTGTGGCTTGATGCAGAGCTACACAATTTGCACTGGTTCATTTTCTCATGGAATTTTGGCCAGTATGTCCACCTAGAATGATGAGAAATTTGGGCAGCTACAGTAATATGTGAGTCCAGTTTGTGATAACCAGCTATAACTGCTGGGATACCCTACATGCTCACCACTATACTAGCTGGATGTTCAACATACATGGATCTGCAGCCAAGGCACCTGTAGACCTGTCACACCATGAAGTATAATATAATTTTATATTGTATCTGATACTTCAATGGAACTTTATAATGTTTTGATGTAACATCATTATAACAAATCCAAGCTTCCATAAAGATGTTCCAGGATTCATGTGTAAGATTTTCAGGCATTACAGAGAAATTTCAAACATTTTGAAAAAAATAAATATGATCTATGAGTTCAAAATTAAACATAGAATATGAAAATGGTGATTTATCCTCAGAGACTGTAGTGCACCCCTCCACCTAGGGTATAATAATAATAATGGTTAATTTTACCTGATGGAGGTAAAGAAGGTCTTCTCTTCCACTTTTCAAGGAATAAATTATATAGATATTAACAATTATGAATTGTCTAAGGGTACATTAATGACACAAAATAGAGCTTATACAGTAAATACAACAAAAGGAAAATACACAATACATTGAAATAGTAATAAAAAAATTAGTAATAATTTGAAACTTGACTAAATTATTGGCTTGATCATGAAAACATGCAAAATACAAAAGAATAACAAAAGTATGCTTAAAATGTGGTTATATACTACGTTATGAAAAGGAAATATTCAGTAAATTTATGTATTAACTGTTTTTCAGTTGGACATCCCTTGAAATAAAGGGGGAGGGAATTCTACAGACAATTACAATAAAAAAGGAAGAATGAGGTATAGTCAGATGTTCGACGTAGAGGTACGCCTAGAGTTAAGTTATTGTGGGAAGATAGTGAATGGAAGTAAGTAGAAAGGTAATGCATGATGAGATGACAAAGTGCTGTATATGAAGCTCATGCAATTACCAAACAAATGTTAAGCAAATGGTATTACAAAGACGGCCAACAAAATATTGGTATTAAAGATAAAATGGGAAGCAACCATTCGGAAGACCAACATTTAAATTGATTAACCAGCTGTAGGAGAGGCACTCCTTAGTATAGCAGGTTAAAAGCAATATGCTATCAAATAGAAGGAAGAGAATACAAAACCTGGTAGAGTCAGGTTTTTAATTGACATAAGACTTCTGATGGCACCATTATCCAGAGTTCGACTCACCCCAATCGATATAAGGACCAGGCATATGTTCCGAGGGTAAAGACAGCCATCATATAGGACTGACAAACAGCTGACATCTTGTAAAGTTAGGAGCCTTAACTTCCTACTAGCAGCCACCTTGTAGTGAAAATACCCTTTTACCAGAAAACTACAGGAAAGAGATGTAGAATGGATAAGAATAAAGAATGAAAAATGTTAGCAGTATAGAGACATCTGGAGGAGGCTAAATGACATGACCCATTCAAAAAAAAAAAAGAAATATCCTTTAGCTCTTTAAAAATTTGTAGTACATAAAGTCAACCACCATGCATTTGTGTGTTTCAGAATGATGGCACAGAAAATATACCATTTTATCAAAAATTGATTCACCCCAGCATAGAAGTTTACTCCTCACACCAATACATGTCTCTTTTCGTGTAGTTTACTGTGAACCTAACAGACGTGAGTAATCTGTAATTTATTTTTATAGCCTGCACAGACATTTTTATCTATGCACATGTTATGTTCATATGCTCGAAGGATTGCTTACATTTACTTTAAATTTGCTTCTATGAGCATTGTATTTACATAATTTTGAGGTAAGCATACATATTTTAATATTCTGGAAGAAACTTTTAATTATATTTCATGTGATTTTAATTCCCTCCATGTCTTTACCTTGTCATGGTGGAGTGGCTTGCATGCTTAAATGATCCTGAGAGCTATGCCGGCAGTAGCATTGATGCCGATAGGGTTACCCATGCCGGACTGTTCGAAGGTGATAAGCCAGACGAAAAAAGTACGTTGGTCGAAAGAAAAAAAATACAACCGTCAAGAAATGTGACATGGGTTCAACTGGGGTAAAATTTTTCAGGAGGTCAAATAGTCCCCCATTCGGTTCTCCGGGCGGAGACTACTTCATGGAACCCATGCCAAAAGCTCAAACACAAGGACATGTTCGTAGGAACATGGAATGTTAGCACTTTATACAATAGCGGGGCACTAGAGATATTAACGCAGGAATTAGATAAATCACCCTTGGATATAGTCTTTTACAGGAAGTCAGGAATCAAGAAGCTTTGCACTATACTATGGGGTGCAGAAAGACCTGAAATCGGAATGGGTTCTTTAGTCAGGAGGAGGATCCTGTCCGCTTTCCGAGATATTAAGTTCGTTAGTGATAGGATATCATACATAATTCTAAAGGGTAAACGACATGATTTTATAATCATAAATGTACATGCTCCCACGGAAGATAAAGATGACAAGATCAAGGATGAGTTCTATGAAGAATTAGAATGCGTATTTGATAGCCATTCTCAATATCACATGAAAATTGTCTTAGGAGATTTTAATGCAAAAGTGAGGTGGGAAGATATATTCTAACCAACAATAGGTAAATTCAATCTTCATGAAGATAGTAATAACAATGCCACATCAAAGAATCTCATTGTTAAGAACACAACATTTCAGCATAAGGATATTCATAAATACACGTGGACATCTCCAGATGGAGAAACTCGGAACCAGATAGATCATGTATTAGTGGACAAACACTGGCACAGTAGCATTATTGATGTTAGATCAGTTAGAGGGACAGACTGCAATTCGGATCATCATCTGGTCAGGGTGAAAATCAGACCAAGGCTATCACTTATGAGCGGAATAAACGCTAAAGATGATTCTGAAAAATTTGAATTAAACAACTGAAAGATGATGAAATGCGGCAAGAATACAAAATCAAAATTGCGAATAGTTTGGAAATACTGGAATCTTCAGATGACAGTGTGGCAAATGAAGAAGAAATTGATATAAATAAAGAATGGGAGGCTATAAGAGATACTATTAAATTGTCAGAGAGCATTGGTTATTTAAAAAAGAGGCAAAACAAGAAATGGTTTGATGTGTAATGTGCCGACATTGTAAAGAAAAGAAAGTTAGCAAAAATGAAATGGTTACATGAGCCAAATGAGGTAAATTTAGATCAATAGGGTAGTATTAGACGGGAAAACACCAGGTTACTAAAGAGTAAAAAGAGGGAATATTTGAGAGAGAAGATTAATGATCTTGAAATGAATGCAAATAACAGGAACATTAGAGAATAATATCAGGGAATTAGGATAGAGAAGGAAGGATTTCAGGCTATAACAAACATAATTCAGAATGAAAATGGGGATATGAATGCAGATTCCAAGAGTATATTAAATAGATGGAAAAGTTACTTTAATCAGCTATTAAATGTACATACAGAACAGGACACTGAGGAGGATAATTTACAGACAGCAGAAATGCTAGTCGCAGAACCAAGTGCATTAGAGGTTGCAATGGCGATAGAAAAATTTAATAAACTATCAGCTTCAGATGAGATCCCAGCAGAACTGATAAAATCTGGGAGAGAAAAATTGATGGACAAGATTCGCCGGATGCTTAGTATGATTTGGGAAAAAGAAGCTCTTCCAGATAAATGGAAAGAATCAATTATCGTACTAATTTATAAGAAAGGAGATAAAACGGATTGCAATAACTACAGGACATCTGATTTCTCTCAACCACGTACAAAAATCTAACAAATATATTAGTAAGCAGACTTACTCCCTATATTGATGACATTCTAGGAGATCATAAATGTGGATTTAGAAGAAACAGGTCTTCAACAGATCAAATTTTTAGTATAAGACAGATTTTAGAAAATAAATGGGAATATAATGGTACTTTACATCAACAATATGTAGACTTCAGAAAAGCATATAATTCAATTAAGAGGGAAAAGTTATATAGTATCCTGCTGGAGTTCGGAATTCCTAAAAAGATATGTGCCATGATGATGAACAATGTACTGCCGTTGACGTAATGTGACGTAACTTGTTTTCCTCTGTGGTTGTTAAACAACGTTCAGTGTTAGGACCACTTCTGTTCTCTATCTATATTAACGATATATCCACTAGACTTACCTATTGTCGACATCACCTATACGCTGACGATTAGCAAATTTACATTCGCTCCCATCCTGACGATGTACATGACACACTAGACAAATTACATAATGACCTAGACTCAATTTCCCAATGGTCGAAAAAACATGGACAATCTAAATGCTGACAAGACACAGTGCATAATTATAGGACATCGGCGAATCCAAAGCATTATAAATTACGAAAATATCCCTACCATTCTCCTAAATGACAAAAATGTCCCCTACAGCTCCGTAGTAAAAAATCTGGGTATCTATATGGACCAACACCTAGACTGGAAAATCCAGGTGAATACCTGCAAGAAAGTGTTTCCAATTCTTCACTCCCTAAATAGTTTTAAAAACTTTCTTCCTACAAAATTAAAACAAATACTTGTACAGACTCTCATAATGCCACACTTCGACTACTGCGACATATTACTGACTAATCTGACAACTGATCTATCTGACAGACTACAGCGTGCTCTTAATGCGTGCATTCGATTTATATTCAATCTCCGTCGTTATGACCACGTGTCTCCTTCATTTCAGACCTTATCATGGCTACGCCTAAATGACAGAAGAACTTTACATTCACATACCTTACTATTCCAAATTCAGCACACATATTTACCAACTTATTTAACAACACGTTTTCAAAATTCATCGGCTCATCACAATTTAGGAACAAGATCACAAGACTCTTCTTTACTTTTGATACCACAACACAGGACCTGTCTATACTCTGAATCTTACACGGTATCTATGGCTAGATCATGGAACTCACTTCCCAGTCATGTCAGGGACTGTCAATCGCTCTCATTATTTAAATCCAAATTAACTGATATCTTAAGTTCGACACAATGAAAACATTAACTGCATAACAACTATATAGAGCATTCCATTAATAATCATGTAGGAAGCTACTTACTTTATTTTATATAATTTTAATTTTATTATATTCTATGTTTTTGTTAGTATTAGCTAGTATTACATTACATCATCATTGTATTTTGTTTAGCCTGTATATTAATAATATCTTAAAATTGTAATATGTACGTAATTTTTGTATAATTTTACTATTCGCTGGTTGAGTGGAAGAGAAGGTCTTATGGCCTTAACTCTGCCAGCTAAAATAAATTATTATTATTGTTATTATTATTACTGCCTAAGGACTGTTTAATTTCTGAGCTAACTAGATTAAGTCTTGAAGTCCAAGGTAATTGTGATATCTTAAAACAGAGACTTAGGAATCATTTAAGTAATCTTCCTACTTCTGAACAACTCTTAGTTAAACAGAGATTAATCGTAGATAGTGCAAGTATGGAAGGAAAGTATACTGGTCAGACTTCGAAGGAAACGCCCATTGGCTTAGCGATTTTTCTCGGATGTTCCAGACTCATTATCTCCAGCTATGGATGAGAATAATAATAACAACAGAATCTTTTCAGAGTTACTTAAGAAAGTTAGCATTTGTAACGGAGAGGATTGCGAGTTGCTGATCTTCTTCTTGATTAAGCTTTCTTCCATTTATATTTTGAACCTGGTGAATGACGATTATTTCAATTCCGTCTTCTTTTCAAAGTTAGGAGTTATGTAGTTCAATCCCATGTAAATATTTTTGCTCTTTCATTTCAAAGGCCTGAGAAGCAGGCTAAGAGAAGCAAAGAGATTGTTCTGTTTTCAAACTCTAAGTCGGCATTTACGTTGAAGAAAAGATCATAGGAGTACGCGAATGCATTATGTGGTGGGTTTTGATATTACTCTGTGTTTTCTAAATTGCGATGTGGGAATTAGCATGGTTCTCAAGTTCAAGTATGATTATGGCTTTGAATCTATTATTGTGAACTAGTTATGTAAAAGACAGCTATGTAAACAGATATTTATGTGTAAATGACTTTAAGACTGTATTACGTTTTGTTACGCTATATATATTCTCAATTTACTTCTGCGTCTCAGTTTTTCCTTGGTTTGGTCTTGTTGTAGTTTTCCTTTCATCCCATCTTGAGCACGAGACAGAGAAATTGGCAGTTGAGTATGCTGAGGGACGGCCGCCCTCGAGTATGCTCTGGAGTTGTTGATCTGACGTCATCCATCTCCTGATAAGGGATGGCTGAACGGGGTTGCGCTCCACCAACCTGAGTCTGCAGTTATTCAGTCGCCCGTGGAGAGATATCGCCTCTCCCTCCCAACGTTGGAATCATCATCTGCTGGCTGCACCTGGATATGGTGGATTGGTTGCGGCATTGGAGTGAAATTTGATCTTTATGCTCCCACTTCAGTGCTGCATTGTTTCGGATCGCATCAAGGTGTTCGAGCGAAATGGTGGTGATGAAATTAAAAAGAACTGTGTGACCTCATGTGAATTAGTTGTTCTTCTTTTTGCTGGAGGGAGAAGGGGGTGATATTGTGCCATGATGACGAAAAATGCACTGCCATTGACGTACTGTGACGTAACTTGTTTTCCTCTACGGTTGTTAAAGACTGTGTTCTGTGATCTTCCCTTCCTATTCCACCTCCTTATGTCATCGGCACGGTTTGGTGTGCGACGATGCTTGTCTATATACGAGACGCGGAGACATGTATCGTTAACAGTCGGAGTTCAAGTTTGATTACTGGAAGGTCGCCGGAGATTGAGGGAAGATCCCCTGGCTGAAGTCTGTACCATTTTCTGTATAAAAAATAAGCTGTTCAAGAAAACGTATTTTGTTTGTATGAATGAAGAACTCCAAGCACTACAGTGAAGAAAATGTAAGGAATTATTATGTTGTATACTTTGTTATAGGTATAGGCAAAGAGAACATAAAACATAGAATTGAATTGAGCAGCAAAATAATATCATCGTTAAATTCAATATGGTGGGATAAGCATATTTGGAAAGACACAAAAAAATATATTGGTAAAACATTGGTGGAATCTGTGGCAATGTATGGAAGTGAGGTATGGACAATCAATAAGTACTACAAGAATAGACCAATAGCTCTAGAAATGGATTATTTACGCAGAAGTGCCAGAAAGTCTAAATTAGAACATGTCACAAATAAGGAAATTAAAAACATAATGGAAGCAGAAGAAAGCATAATTGAAAGGGCACCACATTTTATCCTGGTCTCCTAACTTAATTCCAAAATATTGAGAGTAAGATTCTTTACAAAAGTTGTTACATTCTGTCTTTGTTTTAGTAACATATATGACCGATATATATATATATATATAGCAAACAGATTCGGATAATTTACACAACCACGTTTCGTCATTTCTAAGAAACAAAACTATTGTGTTGTATTCTCGCAGAATAATGAGAACTCACACATTTCATGTTTACACGATAACAAACAGCGCAAGACTGATCTCCAATTTGAAAACAACTTTTAAAAAATGATAGGTTTATTATCTCAGAAAGGTTTCCTTTAGCCTGAGAAGCTGGATTGCACTTTGATATATACGTGGACCCTCTGTCAGTTCTCTACTGTAATGACTGTTTTAATAGCAATCTCTAAGAGTAAAATCTCCTTCAATAAATTTTATGGCCCGAGACACTAAACATTTCAACTTCTTGTTTATAGAAAAATGAATAGAAATAGATAAACATCTCCAAGAATATCAACAGTTATCTTAACCCCTGTTAATTTTAAGGGGGAGACAAATTTTTATATGGACTTAGGGCAGATATAGTTAGTACATTTTAATAAATATGAATACAATATAAAATATAAACATAATAATAGTTATATTATTTCATATTTTAAGTAATAAAGTTGAAATTATAAACTGCTGGGCCTTTCTAACAAACGATAAGCTCACTGTAATATTATTACAGTACGTATATTATGAAAAATATTAAAAACATAGAATTTTGAATTGTAAAGAATTCTGATGCAGTACATAAAAAATGGATTTCATTTTTGCAATCAGTGTGAAATTGTGATTCAGAAACGCTCATTTATTTTAAAAAATCCATTCAGAACGGTGTTATTTATTTGTGAATCAGGTATAAATTCTATTGAGTTCCAAACATATAATTCTGTTTAACAGATTTATCAGAAAACACAGAAAGGATACAAACCAACCATCAATAATGAAATAATGATGTTCATTGGGATTAATATACTAATGGGTATCAAACATCTACCAAGCTGTAGGGATTACTGGAGTTCATGTCTTGATTTGCATGATAGTTACAATAGCAATTTGATAATAGTGAACCATTTTGGTTGGCTATTATCCCACTTACACTTAAATGACACTGAAACCATGATCTGAACTATGACAAATTAAGATTTAAACTTTCATTTTTTATACCTCATCTCATATCTACTTATGTGGTAGAGGTGAGGTGTAAATAATTTAAATTTAATTCTTAAATTAAATCCAATAGTATTTTTTCCCATGAAAGTTTAATATGACAAATTATATAAATTGACACTATTTCTAATTCAATTAGCAGAGACTTCAAAAATACTTTACGTCCAAGCGAAACAATGGCAGTGGATAAGTCCATGATTGAATTTAAGGGAAGAAGCTTGTTGAAACATTTCATGCCAAAAAACCAGTGAGAAGGGGACTCACAGTTTGGGTTCTAGCTGATCAATCTGGCTTCATGTGGAAATTTAAAATATATGCAGGGAAGAAAGGGGACACTATGGAACTAGGGGTGTGCATTATGAAAAGCCAGGTGGATGATGTTGAAGATAAGAATCACAGGATATATTTTGATAATTATTTTACAAGTTCAGGACTCCTATAATATCTAATACAAAAAAGGTTCATGTTTGTGGAACAGTGAATGTATCAAGGAAATATCTACTTCTTGTGAAAGATGATAAGCTCCTAAAACGGGGAGAACATGAGTGGATAACCAGTGACACAGCAATAGTTGCATATAAATGGAAAGACAAGAGATCCGTCCACCTGCTGTCAAATTTTCATAATCCCTATGAAGTTATGGATGTACCTCGAAGAGAGAAGAAATGCATTGTCAAAAGAGTAAGTCCCAAAGTACTCCGCGACTATAATCATAATATGAATGGATAAGTTTGATCAAATGAAAGAAGTGTATGAGATTGATCGAAAGAGCAAAAAATGGTGGTAAAGGATTTTCTGGTACTTCATTGATGCCAGCATAATCAATGCTTATGTTACTTCTAAGGAGTTCGAAGACTCAGTGATGTCTCTAAAGGATTTTAGAAGAGATATTTCAAGAATAATGATCAGCCCGATGCTTGTATCTTAGAGAAAAAAAATCTCAAATTAAAATATAATTGGATTCACTAATACAAAATGTGTGCAAAATGCAGTAACAAGAATGATCAGGTGTGAAAAGTGATTATACGCATAAGCAAAGTCCCACTATGCCTTGGAAAAACAAAGACATGATACCAAAAGTATCACACAACTTGAAGCATGGTGGTACAAATAACGCACAATCAATCCAATTTATGCCCTATAGATGTTATTGATTGAGAAGCTTTTTGCTTTAAAGTTGTTAAGTAATAATATAAAGCAGCAAATAAAAGTAGTTCGCAAAACATTTTTTCTTTTTATTACCAAAATCATGCAGCTAGCACCTTTGGCATACTCATAATCCCATGCTTGAAAGAGAGAGAAGAATAAGAAAGACTCAGAATGTCACATTACCAAGATAAATCACATAATTTTTATACAGATTTTTCAGTAATAACTTCAAAACACAAAATGCCTCATAACTTAGATATTACGCTATGCAGACAACAAGTTTCTTGTCTCAAAATGTTCGTTTCAGATTTATCTCCATTGATCGTATAATAATATAGTTAATTTTAAGATTCTCCTATACAGTTCTTGATATTATTGAATTTGAATACTCAGACAATCTATATATTGACAAGAAAGTATATATTTTACATTTAAAATGAGAAAAATGTTTAGAGAACCAGTGCATAAATCTGGAGCTCTTGGTTTCAAATCTGAATCAGACATAAATAGTTTTAATCAATAAAATGAGTCATATCTTATACTTGAAAGTGTGAAGTGAGATGCAACTCATTTTATCAATGGAAAAACCTCAAAATGTTATTTCCCATAATTAAATTATCAAGAAATATTTTTCTTTACAATTGATTTCACATTTCTTATCCAGTGTGTATTAGTATATTATATAGCTTATAGCTCTGTGTAAAAATCCCAACATAATGTCTTCTTGATTTACAAGCACCCCAATTATATTGTGAATGAAGTTTCACGAGAATTATAACAGAATAATTTCTATCAGAACCAGCATTTGAACCTACAGCTTTATGTGCTGCCCTTGAGTTCAAATTCCATTCATTAGTTGTGTTAAAATTGCTTACAGTTGGCCAGTTTGTTTGTATTAATTTACATGTTATGAACATATTTCATTAAATTTAATGTTGTACAGTAACTTACTTCAACCAGAACTTTGAATATATAGACAGAAGATACACACAAATAACTATATCAAGCCCTCAGGATTCAATAATTTTGCTCACAAAGTGGTGGTGCTCAATATTTGACACATAGATTAGTAAATACAGGTATGAACATAGAAAATTATGAAAAAATTTATACATGATTAATGTATCAACTTTTATAAGATTCATGATGTGTTCCGTTGAGGTTTATTCAAAATTAATATAAAATTATAGAATATTCACCTGAAAGGTCCGTCTCCTCAACTTAATTATCATTTAACTGTAGCGCTTTCGGGACTTGTCCCATCATCGGCAGGATTCAAAACTGGTGTTTCACTGAAGATCTGGTAGAGGGGGTTGTAAAGACAACATTCCCATAAGACCAGTTGTTAATTGCATGAATGCTCCTAACTATAAAATTTCCAAATTAGTCGCTCAGAAAATGAAAAATGATGTCAAACTTGAAAATCGTTACACAATTAAGAACTCATTTGAACTAGCAGACAAACTACAGCATTTAGAAATCAATAGGAATACTAAAATGACGTCATTCGACATAAAAAACCTGTACACTAATATCCCGATAAACGAAACAGCAAACATAATAAAACAAAAACTAACAGACAGTAAACTTGAAGATAACTATATCAATCAGTTAAACAAACTAATAACAACAACAATAAAGCAAAATTACTTCCAATTTAACAATCAACTATTTATTCAAGAAGACGGGATCCCGATGGGGAGTCCTACATCTGGAATAATGGCAGAAGAAATCTTCTTACAAGAACTGGAAAATAAACATTTTGAGGAACTAATACACAAATTCAACATAAAACTAATAACACGATATGTCGATGAGATGTACTAGTAATATATGAAAATGAAAACAGAAAAGAAAAAGAAATACTACAAGACTTAAACAACATGCATGAAAAAATCACTTTCACCGAAGAAATAGAAGTTAACAACAGCATAAACTACTTAGATTTGTCTATAACCAAAAATCTACACAACAATAAACTAGAAATCGGTATCTACCGGAAACCCACAAACAATGCTCTGGCCATAAACAAAAATTCTACACACCCTTTTCAACAGAAAATTAGTACATTTAATAGCTTAGTCAGTAGAATGTTGAAACTCCCATTAAGCAAAGACAATTATATCCAAGAACTCAACTACATTAAGTATATGGCAAAAACCAATGGCTATAATGAAGAATTCATAGATAAGCTCGTAAAAAAACAAAAAAAGGAAGAACAACATAACCAACATAACTAAACTAGAAAAAGAATCTGACAACAACAAGAAAACATGGATAACACTTACATACACAGGAAAGAAACGACAAAATTAGCCAATGCACTAAAGAAAGCCGATAAAAACGTAAAAATAGCATACAGACCAATAACAAATTAAACAACATACTAAACAATAACATTGAAGAAAATAACATTTTCAACAGCAAAGGAGTTTATAAACTGACATGTAAGGACTGCAACAAATTTTATATAGGAAGGACAAACAGGAGTTTTAACATCAGATTCAAAGAACATTTTCGAGACTTCATTCACGCAGAAGGTAAATCAAGCTATGCAAAACACGTTATCCATGAGGACATCGCATGTTAAATATTGAAAACACCCTAACAGTAATGCACAGAGAAAATAATCCAGCGAAGATAAACGTACTCGAAGAGATGGAAATCATGAAAGCAGCTCACAACGACAGCCTGATAAACGAAAACGAACCAAATACATGCAACCCCCTCTACCAGATCTTCAGTGAAACACCAGTTTTGAATCCTGCCGATGATAGGACAAGTCCCGAAAGCGCTACAGTTAAATGATAATTAAGTTGAGGAGACGGACCTTTCAGGTGAATATTCTATAATTTTATATGATTAATGTAGAAACAGAAAACGGTTTTGAAGAAAGCATGGTAGAGAAGAATATAAATAAGTTTAAAAGCCAAAAATTAATTAATGAAAGTACACTTATAAAAGAAACAGAAGAAAACAAAATTCACGAAATTCGTTTATCATTCAATGCAGCATCACAAGTATCAATTTTTTTTTAATTTAACATAAGACTGGCAACAAAGTTTGCATGTAGTGTCAACAGAATAATTAAAACCAACAAAAATAACAAAATTGAAGAAGAAAAGAAACTGGGAATTCACCATATTAAATGCAGAGATTGTGATAAAATTTACACACGGAAAACAAAAAAAAATTTAAAACCACAGTAAAAGTACATCTAGGGAATGTAAAAAATTGTTAAGTGGAAAAATTAGCAGTAGCTGCTCATGCCCTGGTCAGAAAAACCTCTAATTGAAGGAGCGGCTAGTTTAATAAAACAAATAGAAAAAACCAAAAGAGCTACGATTTGATAAAAATCCACATTAAAAAATAAAATAAAAATTAATGAATTTCGAAGTTCCCAGGAAGTTGATTTGATTTGGAGGTTTATCAGTCCACCAATTGATAAGAGTGAGAAGCAGTTCTCCTGGACGACAAAACATCGTTCGTGAAATTACACATGATGAAACCACCTAGGTTTTACAGCCAGCTTAATTACAAGACGGGATATCAAATAAGGTGTAAATCATTTTATTTTAAATCTTAACTTACTTGTATAGTTTCTGTGTTCAATGGATCTTCATGATCAACAACAGACTGACTTTCCATTATAAATATATTTTCTGAAAATGTCAATAACACCATTAAAATACATTCATGTTTCTCTACATAAAATTGTATGTACCGATTGTATGGGATGTGCCAGTTAGAAATATTGAAATAAAAACAAAAAAGGACTAGTGACATGTTGGTCACCAGGTTTATTCACATTTCCACTTTACCTGATTACCAGTAGGTTTACTCAAGTTAGGATAGAGAGGTTATATTAGATTCGGTAAGTTAGGTTATATTAGATAGATACTCAACAATCATTAATTTTTTGTTAAGAATGTTTCTCATATGTTTGCTATTCTGTATGAGCAATGATTAACAGATATCTTCTATTGTTAATACAGTATATTTTTGTTTCAATTCTCATTCAATTTTAAGATATTTTTTGAAAAGAGAAACCCTTTTAAATACTCCTCAAATAATTATTCACAAACTACTACAATACTATATTTGGTGTTTCAATTTTAATTCCCATGATTGAAGTAATGCTATTCATAGGAATGCAATCTGTAAGGGCTGATATCTACAAAGAATTGTGAGGAAATTTGATAGTCACAATAAGTAAAGGATCCAGATTGAGAAATCAAGCTATAACGATTGGGGAACATGACATGCTGACCAAATGTCACTCCTGTAATGGTTGATTGATCGTCCACCTCTTAAATGGCAGCATGTATGAGAGGCCAGTACCTAGCTTGTGGAAAACGTTGTTCTATGCCTGTTGTGCTGTCCATTAAGTTTTTTTTTCTTTTGAGGAGCTGGATGACAAAAGAGTCCTTTGCATGCACTTTCAGAGTTTGCGCCTCTGTTTAATATTTTCCTGTTTTTAATTATTGTTTCTAGATATTTGAATTCAGTCATTTCTTCTAAATCTCTCTCACTTTTTGTTAAGTATCATAAGCAATTAATAATGTATTTCTCTGTCTGACAATATATTGAGTTTTATTTATGTTTAAAATTATAGCAATTATTGTTTGATGATCTGCTGTTCAATAACCCAGATCTGGCTCAAATGTTGACTGTGAATTACTGTGTTTGATCAAAAAGATACCAGTAAGTCCCTGGTTTAATATTGAGCACATAGAGGATCAAGGTATGTTGAGATTAATGTAGTAAGGTACGATTCATTGTTGTGACAATGAAAATACTATAGTGGACTGTATACAAATTAAATATCATAGTATTTTAAGGGATTAGTGATTTAAAAAATTTGTACTGGGTGAGTAACATAATTTATTTTTACAACATAGCACATGTTAGATAGAGAGGTGAGCTGTGTTCACTGTTTATGAGTTCAAACAATTAATTTCTAAACTGAAGTTACCATTAAATTTACAAGATGTCTAACAAAGCTTCACATAGGATGATCCATTGATCCTACAAACCATCACAAATTGATGCATTTCTTCTCGAAATAACACTATCAACATCTTCAATTAAGATTATCGTACACTTAGAATTCACAAGTATTCTCATACGGTATGTTTCACATGATCAAAAAAATATGTCCCTATGGCAAGCAAGATATGAAATTGATTGTACACAATCTTAAACGAACCTAGAAACAATGACGTAAGAATAACATTTCTAAATGAAAAATGAGCCAATGCCACCATATAACATTGAACTGAGCACAATATAAAAATCACTGCACCGTAGAATCATTACAACAATAAATACAAAAAAATAACAGAAAACTTAATATTAAACACAATTGCAATCTTGAGCTGTTTTCAAAGTTAGGAAAAATGAATCCTCTGTTTTATAATATAATATGCAAAGGGACTGAACAGAACTGTATGGTATATTTAAAATTTTAAGCACTAAATTAATGAGTCATTTTTTAACATCTTACCTCATATTTTATGTTTCTTCAAACAGAGGAACTAGTTTTCGACATTATCGGTTGAAAATCAGAGAGATCCTTCTCTCGAAAACTGTTCCTGTGTTTGAAGAAACATAAAGTATGAGGTAAGATGTTAAAAAATGACTCATTAATTTACGAATTAAGAACCTCATAATGTTATTTCCCATATTTAACTAGGAAATTTTAAGCACCACTTTGGCAAACAATATTACACAGATGAGGTACACTTTTATTGCATTCAGAGAGGAGTGTACGATGGATGTACAACTATGTTTGTATGAGGGAAGATGATGAATGAAATCCTGTGCTAGCATGTAGCCTAATCTTTCTAAAAGCACCAAGTGGATCATCTGATGGATGAATCAATATCAGTAATAGCATTATGTCTGTTCAACATATATACTGTGGAGAGATTTGGAATTTAACTCAGGCCTCTGATGCAAAATGTATTTTAACAACTACAAAAGAAAACCTTCTTAGCACCGAGATTGAACATTTTATAATTAAAATTCTGCCAGGAATTGAACCAAGACTTGCTAGTATACTATAGGGTGGGTGCCAGGATGCAGAGGAATTAGAGACAAACACCTAGCAGACTTGATCGCCAGAAAAGAATCTGCAGGAAAATTTCACTGGGTCTGAACTGATATTCAGTATCCCCATAACCACCATATATATGTCCACGACCGAGATCAAATGTTCTGGACACAAGTGAACGGCAAAAAACACAGTAAGAGGATGATGGGTAGACCACCCTCATGGAGATATCCAAAAATTCCCATCGATAAGACAAGCAGTTGATTTGTTAATGAGTCACCGTAACCTTAAGAAATATCTACACACACTAATGAAAACTCAATATGTCAACTATGTGGCGTTGAACCAGTCATATCATATTTAACTGTCAACCATTAACTGTTAGGAGATTCAAACTTCTTGGGACATACATCCTGATGAAAAACCTCCCAGAGAAAATCCAGAATCGAAACTCCTCTCCCAAGGAAAGGGGAAAGGATTATTTCACTAGGAATCATAAAGATGGGACATAATGCAAAGAATCAATAAATGAAAGTTCCATGTTAAGGGCATTAAAATATGAACAAATATTTATACTAATCTAATCTAGAGTATTTCTCAAAAGTTGGTTATTCTGTTAGAGCAGTGATTAATAGACAAGTTCCATTGTTAATATGATGCATTTTAGGTTATTTCTATCCTAAGTTCTTTTTCAATTTTAAAGTGTATTAAAAACACACACACACACAAATATACACCATGTTCCAGAATGATGGACGGGGTTTTAAGTAGTTAGTATAGCTTTACAAATGAAATTGGAAGCGTGACTATTTGCTATAATGAAAGAAAAACTGTGAAAGTTTCACATCCTGTATGAAGTAATCTATTTCTTGTCATTATTATGTCACAACGTTAAATTTGTGAAAATGGCGATTCCTGTAGAAGAAGTCATTGTGTGTTGCAATTTGCGAGGTCTGGTTCCATTGTTGCAGTGCAGCAAGCTTTCCAATGGCAATTTGGAATTGATCCCCGAGAGATAAGAGTATCTGTTGATGGTATAGACAGTTAGAAACAACTGGATGTATCTGTAAAAGGAGAAGTCCAGGACGTCCACGAACACTTAATAAAATAATTAAGAATGTCAGAGCAGCTTTCATACGCAGTCCACAAATATCTGTACGGCGTTGCCAGTTGTGAATTACAAATGCCTAGTACGAGATTGTGGAGAGTTCTACAAAAGCGGCTTCATAAGCGACCTTACCGTTTGCAGTTACTGCAAGCCCTAAAACCTGCAGACCTAGTGGCACACACCAATTTCTGCATGAAAATGCACAACTTTCACTATAAAATGAAGGAGATAATTTTAGTAATTTTGTGATTAGCGATGAAGCATGTTTTCATACCAGTGGCAAGGTGAATATACGTAATGTCTGAATTGGGGGATGGCGAATCCACATGCAATAATCCAACATGAAAGAGATTTCCCGAAGGTCAATGTTTTCTGTGCTATGTTTAAACAACAAATCTACGAGCCGATCTTTTTCAACGAAGAGTCAGTGTCAGGCATCTCATATCTAGATATACTACAGATTGATCTTTTACCTCAGTTAACTGAGTCAGCACCTCAAGACTTCATTTGGCAACATGATGGCGCTCCACTTTCTTAATGATGCATGACAGTGGTTGATCGATAATGTTCCCTAATGATGGATAGAATGCAACGGTCCTGATGACATGATTTATTCCCGATGGCCACCATGGTATTCTGATCTCAACCTTGTGATTTCTTCCTGTGGGTGTATGGTGAAGGACAATGTGTATGTACCACTACTTGCTGTCGACCTTACATATTGAGAAGAAACATAGTTGCTGCTGTTAAATCCATTACTCCAAGTATGCTGACCAAGGTTTGGGAGGAATTCGACTACCGGCTAGATATGTGCTGTGTAACGAAAGGCGCTCAATCAAACACTTATAAAGTATCTTATGAAAATTCGAAGAGTTTCTCTTTAATCTCAAGTAACTTTTGTTCTTATATATACCATGTAAGGGAAATTAAACAAGTTTGAAACCCTGTCCATCCTTTTGGAACACGGTGTATATTCCCCAGGCAATTATTCCCATACTGCTAAAATAATTTTTGGGTTTGATTTTTTTTTAAAACTTATGTAGGTTGGTATGTCCCTTTTTAACGTATGAAGAATATTTTTATGAATTAAAGTAGCCCAGATGGTATCAGGAATGCTCTCTGACTAGCAAGTCCAGGCTCTATTCCCAGTAGACTTACAAATTTTAATTATAAAGTATTCAATCTTGGTGCTAAGAAGGTTGTATGTGTACAGTTTCAATAGCTAGATTTTGAATCTGAAGCCTAAGTTAAATTCCAAACGTCTCCACAGTAAACTTGTTATATTGATTCATTTACCAGACAGGGACGTTCCGCCTGGTAGACCACTTGTTGATTTTTCACAAGATAGGCTACATGCCAGCACAAGACTTCATTCATTCATCATCATCATCATCTCTCATAAACTTAAACATACAATCAAACCACACTCCTCTCTCTATACAAGTACACAATCTGTGAAATATGGGCTCCTGAAGTGGTACTTAAAAATATAAATATACCAGAGTCCCTTTGCAATCTTATATGCTACAAAAAATACATTCTAAAATGGAACTGAATACTTAACAACAAATGAAGAAAATTTTGAAGTAATGGAACTCAAATACCTAGTAACAATAATTACAAAGGAAAAAAATTAAACATAGGCTTATCTCTGGGAATGCATGGAAGGGATTCTTGACATCCCAATTTTTCTAAAAAATTAAAAAAACCTTTTTGTGCAACAGGTAGAGGCAACAAAAAACTTTTCCTACCAGCCAGCTACAGGCCCAACATCCACACGTGCCATTTACAGAGGTGTAGAATCAAGCATACAATACATGTCAAGTTCCCAGCCCTCATACATCTGGACTTCACAATCTGGAGCCATTACTTCCAGTGGCTGCCCAATTTCTTCATGATGCTGTGCCCCATACAGGTTTCAATTCCATGAAAACATTTTCTCCACCATGACACCTGATGTCTCATAGGTCTCTTCTAAGATTCTGCTTAGGACATGGAACACTTTAAACTAAAAAAAACATATAAATAGTGATTCTTGCAGTTCACACTATGTGGATACAACATTTAAATTAAAGAGAGGAGAATGCAAACTAAAAAACATATATATGGTGATTCTTCCAGTTCACACTATGTGGATACAACATTTAAATTAAAGAGAGGAGAAAAATAATGAGTATTTGAGAACAAAGTGTTTTAAAAAATGTTTTGACAAGAGAAGTACAGACAAGTAAATAGAAAAACTACAAAATAATTAGATACATGTTTTTCAAGGGAAATCAGATGTAGTAAGATTAAGTAAGTCTTGTAGACTCTAATAGGAAATGTAAGAGAGGCATGGGAACTTCTATGATGAAAACAAGTGTGAGAGTGAGAGAAATATATTAACCATGATTTCAGGAAGGTAAATTAAAGGCGGAGTGATTGTAAAATATTAGCTCAGGATAAGGACATAAGGAGAACTTATCTCCATGGTGAACTGAGAAGTGATTTCACTACCAACCTTGACAAATATAAGGTTAGAATCATTTTTTTCTGTTAAATTGGGGAATCTAGCACAGGTGTCTTTATATCTTAATTAAAAAGATCACTGTTTTGGATAGAATGTTAACATCAACTTGAGGAAAGTACAGTCTATAAACAGGTATAAAACTGAATTAGAAGTGGAGATGTGATTTAAAACATCAATAATAAAGAGAATGGTGCACAATGTGCATAAATATGCTGTTAACTGCTGTCTCAGTCACTACCAATGTAATCTTGAAACGCACCAGAGTAGAAGATAAAAAACATTAATGATGTAAGTTGAACTATGAGAATATGTCAGTAGTATCGCAACAGAAAAGTTGATAATCTAAACATAACCTGTAGTCTGTTGTAACTCGCATATCAACATATTTACTTTGAAAAGTTAACTATAACAACTCACATTAACCTTATATTTGTTACTTCTGTCTAGCTATTAGTTAAGTTGAATTTCGGTCAGTGAGCATTTAAGAATAATTATTCAAGAAAAAGGGTTATTTATTAAAACTAGAATAACGCTCAGGAAAAAGTTTTGGGAAAAAACTTCAGTTTGATTTCTACCATAAATTTTGTAAGTCCTACAGAATAACAGTGTGCATGTGCAAACATTTAGAGAATTGACTCTAGGTAGAACCAAATGTTTGTGAAGTCCTTCCATAAGTTTATAAAGTTGTCTCTAGATGGAACCACATAGCTGCTAAGTTGATATGAACAACCATTGCAATAAATTTGCAAAGGTTTATTAGAAATTGATGTCCACCAACTTCCCTTTTCCTAACCTAACAAAATAAATCACATGCGCATTATTTAATAAAATATAAACTAATCTTGTGTACACTAACTTGTCCCATCGGAACCTAACAAAATGAGTTAATTCCTTGAAATATGATGTGGAATTAATTGCAAATGTTGGTAACACCGATTTCACTGGCATCTTGTGGAAGTTACACGAAGCATTTGTGCATCTCACACTTGCGAACTGCAGTTCTGTAAAACTGAAGATATTGCATATGTACATAAATATTTAATAATTATATAAAATGTTATAAGTATGATGTAAAAGTTTTAAAATAGTATGAAATGTTAGTAAAGACTGAAGTAGTACGTAGAGCAACACAATTACAAAATTATAGTACGAAAACTCCAGTGGAAATTAATCTAAAGTTGAGCAGCCAATGTTTTAAGTAGATTTCTCAAGAATTTTTTTCCAAGTTCTATAGAAAGGTAGTACACATGTGCAAGGCTTATTAAGTATCCAATAAATAGAAGCACTTCTGTGAAACTGGTACCTACAACCAACAACCAGAATAAAATCCCAAATATGTTTTTAAGTAATGTATGTACACTAAATTGTTCCTTTCTAACTTAATGAAATGGATTACATATTCCTCAATAAACTAGAAACAAATCTGGTGCACACTAACTTGTCTTTGCCTAAACTAACAAAATTAAAAATAATTAGTTCAATTTTGTTTCTGATAGGCCTATATCCCATTCTTAAATACATGTTTGAAAATTTATTGCAAAGGTTGGTAATTTCAGTTTCACAAATAATGTACATAAATCTATTGTATTAGAAAATATTCGCAGATGACCTAATAGAATTATGTTCCATATCTTAAGAATTATAAACAATGTTTTAGCTATCGTTATAAAACATTTAAAACAGCAGAGATTGTTACTAAAAAACAAAACCTTAACTCAATAATTTTACAAAGTTAAAGGTATTTTTAAATTCCGGCTCATGTTTCCATTAAGCGCAGTGTGAATTTTTTCTAAGTCTGAGGCAGACACCACTCGCATGCACCAACACAGTTTTATTTTCAAATTATTTCTCACCATTTACAACAAATTTTAAATTTTTTCTAACGATTATTTGAACATATTTTTCTATGATATATAATTATATACATAACATGAAGACGTGGCAGCCATATTGATTTTTAAGAATATTCTATACAACAACACTGCAGTCAACATGGGGTATGTACTTCAGAATTTGAGAACTTACTATTTGTTTTTGGGCGTTGTATTCTTTCACAGGTTAGAGTGCTTAAATTGCGTTAGGTTAGCTTTTAGGTTGGTCTTTCACAGTTAGAGTACTTATATTGCGTTAGGTTCGTTAAATAGCATGTATAATGTTGGCTGCATCGCGATATTCCATAGAGTAAACCGCTTCGTCTGTTAGCGCATGCGCGAGGTGTCTGCCTGGGACTTAGAAAAAATTCTCGCTGCGCTTAATGGAAAGATTATCCAAAATTCCTAATAGAAGCTTCAGCGTAAAACACTGTTACATAGTTAAAACTATATCCATCATCATTTCTATACAAAAATCAGTGTATTGAGAAAGCAAATAAAATAGAGAATAATGCTACTAACCATATTCTGGTAATATGTGTCCACACGTATGTTGATAGGTTATGGTATTGCTAGTGAGGTTAAAGTAATTACATTAATGTATTTCATATAAAAAATATAAGCCAATATCACTTTCCACAGCGTGATTCCAATCAGAGATTAATAAACAACTTTTTCCTTCTCATATTGTTCGTAATTATATTTCCTGGAAATTCTCTTGGACAAAAATAAGATTTCGATCAGAAAGAAATTACATAATATAAAGGCTTATTATAGGTTGCGGGAGGCGCACGGATACATTATCTTACCACAATAATAAAACAAACAGAAACAATTAAATATAACTTCGCAATAGCTTCACCAAGGAAACAAAAAAAAGTTCATGAAATACAAACACAATCCCGGAAGCGCCACAGAGCTTCGGTTCTCTATGCCACAGAGTGACCAACATTCCCTTCCTAAAAATGGCGGTCTTTTAAATATAAATATTTACTGCATATGTCACTTTCAAATTAACAAAATTTAATAATTTTTAAATTCCTAACAACTTGCCGCTACATCTCTTATTCAATCCGTGTACACAAACTTGCCCTTTTCTATTCCAGGAAATAAGTGAAGTATAACTAGTTATAAAATGGCTATTATGGCAACGAAGGGCCATATGTTAAAATTTACGGTCATTTAGCATCGGTCCCACAAGAATTGCAAGCGCAACAAAATTACTCTACACGACCAACTCGTTTAAAAAAAACGGTACATGTAGTGATTTTCAGTAAATAATAATTTATTATTATATAGAACTTTCCTCATTAGAGGATTGCCTCAAGGACAAGGTGATACAGACAATTAAGTTACTGCCTTCAGAAAAAAATGCAAAATTTTCAGATTTGTTTAACTATGTATTATTTAAACTCCAATAATGGCGATTATTACCACGCGGATATAAGCTCTCCACACATACCTATCCTGAGCCAATATTTTGAAGTCATCGCCTGTATAACCTACTTCCTCAAATCATGGTTAATATTATTCTTCCACCTCGTTCTTCCTCTACCAAGTAGCCATTTTCCTTCTAGTTTCATACAAAAAGTTTCTATATCTATCTTTCATTCCCCATTTTCTGCCAGATATCCTGACCATCGCAGTCTATGATACTTAGTTGTTATTATAGCACGTTTCCGATAAAGATCATGAACCTCACTGTTATGTACGCATAGTCTTCTCCTTTCGTGTATGTTTATGTATCTTTGGACCAAAAATTTCCTATGAACTTTATTTTCAAATTTCATAATCTTTTCTCTTCCCTTAAAATCAGAGTCAATATTTTACATCCATACAATAATATAACTGGAAGAATAACAGTCATTTTAATGTTTTTTGTGAGAAGTTGAAAGACGATGGATACTGCAATGCACAATAACATGCATTTCCAGAATTAACCATATGTTTAATTCCTTTGTGCATCTCACACTTATTTGTAATTACTGTTTACAATTTGTTAAAATGACGACACAATACTTACTTACTTACTCACTGGCACTATCAAACCCGTAGGTTCATGGCCGCGCGGATATAAGCTCTCCATACATCCCTATCCTGAGCTAATGCTTTCCAATCATTCCCTGTATAATCTACTTCCCTCAAATCATAGTTAATGTTGTTCTCCCACCTCATTCTTGGTCTACCAACTGGGCGTTTTCCTTCTGGCTTTCCTACAAGAAGTTTCCATGGACGTCTTTCATTCCCCATACGCGCAACATGTCCTGCCCATCGCAGTCTATGAGACTTAACTGTTCTTATTATATCTGCCTTCCTATAAATACCATGTAGTTCATTGATATATAGGCTTCTCCATTCACCTGTCTGTTCATCTCTCTTTGGTTCAAAAATGTTCCTAAGAACTTTTTTCTCAAATACTCGTAATCTCCTTTCCTCCCTTAAAGTAAGAGTCCATGTTTCGCACCCATATAATATAACTGGTAGAATAATAGTTTTATATATTTTCAGCTTAACGTTTTTTGAAAGGAGTTGGGACATCAAAAGTCTCTGCAATGCATAATAGCATGCATTTCCAGAATTGAGCCTATGTTTAATCTCTTTGTGCATCTCATTCCTATTTGTGATTATTGTTCCTAGGTATTTGAATTCAGCCACTTCCTCAAAATTTTCCTCATTTTTCATTAGCTGTTCATTTCCATTATTTAATGAATTTCTACGTGTGACCATATGTTTAGTTTTATTAATAATTACTTCCAGTCCTAATTTCTTAGTGTTACTCAATAATGTGTGCGTGTTGGCCTTTAGTATCTCCTCGCTATCAGCCAGTAGTACTACATCATCAGCATAAACTAACAGCTTATTAATACCATTCAGTTGTAAGCCTTCCTCATTCTCTAAAGATTTAATGGCATGCTCTAGTGCAAAATTAAATAGTAGAGGAGATACTGCATCTCCCAGCTTCAACCCATTCTGGATTTCAAAAGTGTCTGGGAACTGTTTGCCTACACGCACCCTACTCTTTGAGCCATTTAGACACATTCGTATAAGTCTAACTTTTCAGGAATTACGAACTCCAGCAGGATACTATATAACTTCTCCCTCTTAATTGAATTGTATGCTTTTTTGAAGTCTACATATAGCTGATGTACAGTACCATTATATTCCCATTTCTTTTCTAAAATCTATCTTATACTAAAAATCTGATCTGTTGTAGACCTGTTTCTTCTAAATGCACATTGATGATCTCCTAGAATGTCATCAATATAGGGAGTAAGTCTGCTTACTAATATATTTGTTAGAATTTTGTACGAAGTTGAAAGTAATGAGATGCTCCTGTAGTTGTTGCAATCAGTTTTATCTCCTTTCTGATAAATTGGTACGATAATTGATTCCTTCCATTCATCTGGAAGAGCTTCTTTTCCCCAAATCATACTAAGCAACCAGCGTATCTTGTCCATCAATTTTTCTCCCCCTGATTTTATCAGTTCTGCTGGGATCTCATTTGAACCTGATGCTTTATACATCTTCAATTTTTCAATTGTCATTTCAACCTCTAATGCACTTGGCTCTGTGACTAGCATTTCTGCTGTCTGTAACTTATCCTCTTCAATGTCCTGTTGTGTATGTACATTTAATAGCTGATTAATGTAACTTTTCCTTCTATTTAATATACTCCTAGAATCTGTAATCATATCCCCATTTTCATTTCGAATTATGTTTGTTCTAGCCTGAAACCCTTTCTTCTCTATACTAATTCCCTGATATAATTCTCTGATGTTCTTATTTTTTGCATTAATTTCAAGATCATTAATCTTCTCTCTCAAATATTCCCTCTTTTTACTCTTTAGTAACTTGGTGGTTTCCCGTCTAACATTACCCAATTGCTCTAAATTTACCTCATTTGGCTCGTGTAACCATTTCATTTTTGCTAGCTTTCTTTTCTTTACAATGTCGGCACATTCCTCGTCAAACCATTTCTTGTTTTGCCTCTTTTTTAAACAACCAATGCTTTCTGATGCTGACAATTTAATAGTATCTCTTATAGCCTCCCATTCTTTATTTATATCAGTTTCTTCTTCGTTTGTCACATTGTCATCTGAAGATTCCAGTACTTCAAATCTATTAGCAATTTTGATTTGGTATTCTTGCCGCATTTCATCATTTTTCAAGTTTTTAATTCATATTTTACAGAATCATCTTTAGCGTTTGTTCCTCTCATAAGCGATAGCCGTTGTCTGATTTTCACTCTGACCAGATGATGATCCGAATTGCAGTCTGTCCCTCTAACTGATCTAACATCAATGATGCTACTGTGCCAGCGTTTATCCACTAATACATGATCTATCTGGTTCCGAGTTTCTCCATCTGGGGACGTTCAGGTGTATTTATGAATATCCTTATGCTGAAATGTTGTGCTCTTAACAATGAGATTCTTCGATATGGCAAATGTGACTAATCTAACCCCGTTGTCGTTACTATCTTCATGGAGACTGAATTTGCCTATTGTTGGTTTGAATATATCTTCCCGCCCCACTTTTACATTAAAATCTCCTAAGACAATTTTCATATGATATCGTGAAAGGCTATCAAATAAGCATTCTAATTCTTCATAGAACTCATCCTTGATCTTGTCATCTTTATCTTCTGTGGGAGCATGTACATTTACAATTATAAAATCATGTCGTTTACCCTTTAGAATTATGTATGATATCCTATCACTAACAAACTTAATATCTCGGATAGCAGATAGGATCCTCCTTCTGACTAAAAAACCCGTTCCAAATAAAGGTCTTTCTGCACCCCCATAGTATAATGCAAAACTTCCTGATTCCTGACTACCTACTCCTGGCCACCTAACTTCCTGTAAAGCGACTATATCCAAGGTCGATTTATCTATTTCCCGCGTTAATATCTGTAGTGCCCCGCTATTGTATAAAGTCCTAACATTCCATGTTCCTAGGAACATGTCCCTGTGTTTGAGCCTTTGGCATGGGTTCCCTGAAGTAGTCCCCGCCCGGAGAACCGAATGGGGGACTATTTGACCTCCGGAAAATTTTACCCCAGATGAACCCATGTCCGCATTTCTTGACAGTTGTATTTTTACGGTGAAAGATCGTCACTCTTTCGCCCAAGGTACTTTTTTCGTCTGGCTTATCACCTTCGACCAGTCCGGCATGAGTAACCCTATCGGCAGCAATGCTACCGCCGGCATAGCTCTCGGGATCATTTAAGCACGCAAGCCACTCCACCACGACAAGGTAAAGATACCATGGAGGGGACGACACAATACTAATAAAATTAATTATAAAATTCCATTGAGGTACGGTATTAGTCACAATATAAAAGTATGTGAAACTCCATGATGTAATAAGGCCTAGAAGCTTCTTGGTCTACCAGTCATCTGCTGGCCTAACATCCGCATGTGTTAATCATCCAGCCAGTATAGGGGTAATAAGTGATCAGCGTGTCATGTACTCCAGCTGGACTCACAGCATACTGTAGTTACCAAATTCTTTATTACGCTGGGTGGGCATAGTGGTCAATATTCCAAGAAACATTTTTCCATCTTGGGGACTAGTACAAGTTCTGTTGCTCTAGATCAAGGCCTTAAACTGTTTGTCTAAGGTTCTAGAGAGAATTACAGAATTAAATTATACAACCTGTAAGTTCTTTGTCAAAGAAAATGCTAAGATATACCAACCGTCAGAGGAAAGTTGAAGATGGGGAGAATTTTTTTATCTAGTTTTGGAGAGGACACAAAATCAACACTTTTGAAATTCATATTAAAACACCGTTGAGGTTATGTAATAAGATGTTAATTATATAATTTTTAACTGGTAAGTCAGTCGTCCTCAACTAAGTTATTAAACTACTTCAAGTTATTCTAATATGGAGGCCTTTCGAAAACAATGTTTCATCTTCTGCATTTTAACTGGTATGACTACCATTATCCTAGATATTTCAAATCAAAATTGCAGTTCGGTCAATTAATAGATAGTACTTTGGAACCTATTCAAACGTTACTCCCACTTGCTCCACAAATATTAACACTATTTTCTGCAATTTCGAAAAGGGTTGTAGTGCAAAATATGGCTGTAAAAAAGTCGGATTATTTTGTTCACCAATTGTCTTGCTCCAATGTTGAATCAAATGGAACAGATGAAGACTTATTTGATTTCAATGAGGAAACAACTGATACATCTTTCTCAGAACAATCAACAAATATCCAGCAAGAAGCAGAAGACATCGAAGAAGACATAACTGTCGAAGTAGAATTCGAAGATTATCAGTCAGATTAACATTACCCGGAATTAAGAATAATTTTGTGACTTAAATCATTCCCAATTGTACCATTTTTAATTAATAGAATATTATTTAATAAAACTTAATCACAATAGATCGTGGAATATACCTTTCGAAGAGACCACAATTTAAAAAATGCGCCAAGTACACTACCTCATAGGTGGTGCGGAAACGTGTGCATATTATGTAAAATACGGCTTCTTCAAATTTTAGAATTGCGATATCTCAAGAATGATGATCCTCATGAAAAAGTATAAGAACAATTTGTGTAGACAATTTCATGATCTGCAACGTATGTCTGACCTATTTTTCTGATAAAACTTACCGTTTGGCTGTAAAGCAAAATTTTAATATTATAATGAATATAAAGGTTCATCATCATCATAGTACATTCACGAATTTAGGCCATTTGTTGACCTGTTTCGGCCTCAAGAGAAACACCATCCAGAAGTATTTTGAGTGGACGTCCTGGTCTTCTTCTCCCTGCAGGTTGATAATATAAATATTAAAGTTTATCATTTTGTACTTTAAAATTATCTTATATATTTGAATATAACTTAAATAAATAAAATCATCTAAATAATTCATCGTTAGTTATTGTTGAATAAAAATGTATCAGCAACAATTAAAGAAATTGTACTACATAACAATTTTGTAAATAATGCTTTTAAAATTGTTTTAAGTCAGTGTTGTCAAAATTATAAATCCTTCTATTATAACCGTAATAAGAACACCTGCTTAACTTCATATTCTTAAATGAAAGTAAACTAAACTCTGATTGGATGTTAAAACAATTAACTTTCGTTTTAACAAATCAATTTAAACCTTATATTTAAAGGACCATTAACCAATAGAATTTAAAAATAACATCTTGTGATCTAATAATGTTCTTTAAAATTATCTGCATACAACTTGCAACAAAGATGGAAGCAAGAAGAGATCTCCTGATAAAATGTAATATTTAATACAAGAAGAATAATTGATTCAAGAAAAGAAAATAGTTTAATTTTTACTTGACGGTGAAGAATAATACCATTTACATTTACTTGATCTGCTGGGAAATTAAGAAGTTGATAAATTTACAATTATTTCTACAAGAAACAGTTTTCAGTGAATTTAAAGTGTTTTCCTATCCAGTGTATCAACTTCCGACCCTAAGAAGAGAATCCGGCTCTACCGAAAATCAAACCCAACCTGAACCAGTCATTAATTTTGGGACACAAATCCTTCTTCAAAATGTTACAACATCGGGCATGAAGAGAATTACTGTTTCAAAAGGTCACCACAACGTGGGACAGCAATTTACTTCTTCTTCTTCCTTTCATGTGATAGACCTGGTGGTCTGTTACGGTCTCAATCCAAAGTTTGAAGGGTCTGCCCAAATATCTCTTGCCTGGTGGCTGGTAATTTAAGATCTGACGTGGTACTGAAGAATGCAAAAAACCCATATTCACGAACTTTGACCTTAAATAAATTTTTTTGCAGATATGATATCGATGGGGAATTTTCACATTTCATTTATAATGGTGTTCCCAACATTCATACCAGTTTTCAGCTCTATGCGAATTTTTGTAAATTGAATTGTATATTTGGACCGGACTAATATTTGTTCGAAAATTAGTGGAAACCAGAGCTAATTCAGTCCATTATTGCATTTTCATATTGTAATATATAATAAATACTAGGAATGTAGGCCTACATACTTACTAACATACTATGACATATCTGCTATGGATTTGCAACTGGCACGTAAAAATAATGCGATGACCAGTTATGATTTTATCAAGTTTGGAGTCACAATAATGGAAAATAGTAAGCAAACCAATGTATAGATTAATAACAGTACTTATAACAGACACAATGTCAATTAAAATATTAAATAATAATAATAATAATAAAAATAACAAATAATTATTACCAAAGCTAATACTCTTGCTTCTGAGAAAAATGTTTACAAAGTTCGATGAAAATGTTTTATAGTGGAAAATTATATAGTGAGATTATCTCCATTCATGTTTTAATTGTCCTCTTTACATAGCACACAAATTGTACTTCTATACTTAGATATCATAATTATTCGGCAGATAAGTAATCCATTTTTCTGTAATTTCTGATTTTATTAGCATGTTTATTAAAATTTTTGCCTAGTGAAAAGGTATACTTCCCAGTGTTCATTGCAATATAATTACTCCATCTGATATTCCATTGCATTTTATAGAATAATGAGCAGGTATCAACTGCAGAATTATTGATTTATTTAATACAGTTTAAACATCATATGGCAATTAAGAATATCCCTTGTGGTGTGGTAAGGTTCTCAATGGAACACACTAGTTGCTATTATGACAGCCTTTCCTAATTCCTTTTTTATATTTAGGACCGATAAATAGCTAATATTTCTCCTTCAAAATAAGTATATTTAGTCCCCCATGTCATGTGGGAGAAGTCTACAGTGGATTCCTACATTTATAAACCTCCTGTAAGCTCCTCTGATATATCAGTTTTAAAATTAAGTTGGATATGTATTTTATGTAGTTCCATTCTGGTGCAGTTACCTGTGTTTATCATTTTATCGTATATTAAATCTATGGTATGAAACCATTCACAGTCCTTCATGCTACATTGGTATCTTTATTTCCATCTGCGTCAAAATGAGCATTAAAATCTCCAATTATTATTTATAGCATTTCAATATGTTTTAAATTTACACATTTGAATCAGTATGGTGTCAGTTGACGTTGCCATAGACTTTTATGTGTTTCCTAATGATATCTAAAATATGTCCCCGGAAATGTAGAGAAATTCATGCATCGTATTATGGAGATAGGGAGGAGCCTAAGAGCGCATGTGCTTTACTTTCCAAGTCAGTCAGTCTGAAGGTGAACGCTGAACAGTTACAAACCCTTACGATTTCTTTATAATCATTCCATTGCAAGAATTCAACAATGCCTAAAAAATCACGAAGCTTAACAGAGTTCAGAAATATTGATAAAATTAATATAGGCCTACTATTGTTAAATTTTGATACAAAATGTTTTATTTTCATATGGGATTAACACAATAAAATAATAAAAGGTTGAAATGTCAAAACTGTTACGATTCTTTCACGCAACATCTTGAAAACTTGAAACTTCAATTTTGAATAAAATTGGCACAGAAATTGTCAAATACTAATATTCCAAGAAAGAAAAATGAAAGAGAAGATTTAGAACGCAAACTTTTAAATATTAAACATTACGTATTATCAGCATAAATATTATAATTTTTTAATGTGATTAGAATAAGATCGAATAATAATAATAATAATAATATATTATATTATTTTCTAAAAATAAACAAATATAGGCCTATATAGATCAATGATACTGTGTCATAGTTTTGTTTGTATTGTCAGAATTTGTAATCAGGTGGGAAAAACTACAATTCCATTCACGTGTTTTAAAGACTTTTCTTTTGTTTTATAGTGTCTTGAAAATCACACCAACTTTGATACTTCTTCAGGTATTACAAATATTAAATCAATTTCATGATTTTAGGTGAAAAAGTGTTCTGGGACCAGGAAATGAACTCGGAATCTTTGGTTTAATACATCAATGCTCAGCCACTGAGTCATCCCAAGAACCATTCACAGCACCCAGTCCGATTAACAAGAATTTAAGAGTTCCATTATTTTTATTTGTATAGTGCCTGAAAATGTAATCAAAATATGTTTTCTTCTGACGGAGAAAATAATATTAAGTCATGAAAATTCACACTTAAAAAAAATGAAAACACACCTTGAAGACTTTCACTTTTTACAAATTAATTTTTCAAACTGATTTCGATGAAGTTTTCAGTTGCTAAAAATTATTTTTAATGTAGGCTACATTTTTAATGCCTCAAACAAAACAGTTTTTTTTTAAATTTTGAATATATTATAAAATGATAATTTCTATGAAACGCAAAAACACATGAACTTAGTTTTATAGTCTTATATATATATATATATATTAAGAATATTGTCTCCACTTGTATCGCTATTAGAGACTTTTTAAATGGTTGTATGAACAAGATTGTGACACCCAAAAATCAAATTTAGAAGAACCTTGCATTCTCCAGAACGCTAGACCGTGCCAGATTTCCGATTAGATATCATTCTGACTTGAAACTCTACAGCGATGTAAAGTAATGTCACGTGATCTATTCTCCCTCCAGCACATCATACTGCGACCTTATTTGGCTGTGAATTTTTGTCCGCGTGTTACGCAGATGGCTTATTTAGAACAACCTTCTGTACAAATTCCAAAGAAATAGTTTACTAACAATTTGTTTGATTTTTGGAATTTGTGTGTTATCCTCATATGTGTCAAGGAGGCTATTGTTAGCACTTATCCAGGTTTATTTGTGACAATTATTTATTTCAATGTCTTATTAAGTTATCTTGATATATATTATTAAAAAATTTATTCACACCTATACTACGTTCCTGAAGTTTATTCTTCACTTCAAACTTCTTTTGGGTGTTTACATAATATTGGATTGCAAAGGAGGATTACTCTTGACATTGCTTCTTCTGATGCCTAGCCATAGATCCAAAGCAAGGAATATTTTAATCCTGGCATAATTGCATGAAAAATTCATCATGGACAGTATTCTTACTTGTATTCACGTAGACCAGGGCATTTTTACCGTTCATTAAGAATGTAACGGACCCCATTGGAAAACTACTAAAGAAAGAAGACATAAAAACAGTATACAGGCCTACAAAGAAAATAAAGAACCTCCTCAGACCTATAAAGGATCAACTCCATCCCCATCAGACAGTAGGCATATACAGGATACCATGCAGCTGTGGATAGGTGCATATAGGCACCACTAAACACAGCATCGCAACCAGACTTATGGAGCATGAAATATACAGTCTTCTTAAACAAATGGATACGATGGCAGTAGCAGAACACTCTTTATTTGATGGCCACAGAGTACAATACCAGAATACAGACATATTATCCAACTGCACTCACTATTTTACCCGTCTACAACGAGAAGCCATCGAAATATTCAAACATAAAAACAGTTTCAATAGAAAAGAAGAATCATTAAAAGTCAACAAAGTATGGATACCGGTTCTAAAAAAACGCAGAATGTAAACCTCTACAAATACAGTCGACTAGACCATCAAACCACAATCTCCCAAAGTGGTACAATATGGAAGTATCCTACTCGCTTGAACCAATCAGAAGGCAGATATAAAGTGTAGAAAAAAGTCTACTAGACCATCAAAAAACAGGGCAAGCTCATTGGAGCAATGGAAAGTCCCTAACGCGGAACATAATCACAAGGCAGATATAACTTACGAACACCTCGCGATCTAACGTGCAAATAGGACAGACAGTGGACAGAATTAGCAAGCGCTAGTGGGCAAGCTACGTAACCACAGTGAACGTGTTCTGAGAATATGTGATGTCAGAAATATGTAGGGGTGAATTATTGATGCGTTTTCCAAAGGCCGTCCTATGCGGCTGTGACGTGACGTCGGGGCTTTTATATACGTGTCTACTTGAAAGTGGGTGTGGCCCTGTAGTGACAAAGTTTTCACAAAAAAGTGATTTTAATAGTATGATTTATAGAACACATTTTTGAACATATTTTAAAAGTGAAATATTTGAACAAAGTGTCTGTGCAAGTCTGAAACACTTGGCAGGAGTTGAGGTCAATCGGGACGTGATTGCTGCTGCATTAAAATTCAGGTTAGTGGACTCCCAATAGACCCGGCCCTTGGGGTGTCAGCGATTATTATTTTAAGAATTGTAACCTATCGGTTATTTTAGGTTTATACTGACTAAGCTTTTTGTGTTTGTTTTAAAACTTGTAATATCTTGTCAGTTGCAGTATTCTACTTAATTTATTCCAACCTGTTCCTATTTATTTATTTTAGAATTGGTGTTTTTAGGTTTTATATTGTGTTTTATTTGTATCCTCTCTTGCTACTTTTTCGTGTATTGGTTTTTGAAAACACGTAATAGGTACTACCGTTGCTGTCGTGGGGAGGTGCTCACCCCTCTTTGTTTTTAAAGGAGGAGGTTGTAGCTGATCTTAGGAAAAGACATGGTGAAGAGAATAATCCCAGATGACGAAGAATTTATTATACTTAATAAAACTGTTAAAGTGGCTCGAAATAACGAGCCTGATCCCTTTGCCAATTCCAATGCTATTAACGTATTGTTGCAAAATAATAATGATAAAACAAATGAACCTAATGAAGAACAACAAATAAAAATGAACATTTTTTTTCCTCCCATCACAATACACCTCAAGGCAATATACTATATTGACTCAGCTTATGGAAATTATGAGGGGGGAATTCGTAGCAGAATACATTTCTAGTGGATTAAAGGTCAAAGCTAGTACTAAAGATGATTATGATAGATTGATGTCCATACTTGACAAATATTCTGTTGAATATTATACATACGACAACGACGGTAGAAAGTTTGCCAAACTCGTTCTAAGGGGTCTACCGCCCATATTTGATAACTTAACAATTTTGGCTGAATTGTCTAAATTTGAAATTTCAGTGGTCCGGATTCGCCAGTTATTTAAAGTAACATTGATAATGTAACTAAGAAAAAATAATTAATTCCATTACCGCTCTGGGTGGTGACCCTACCGAGAGCACAAGACGATGTACAAAAATTGAAAAAACTAATAGGTATTTTTAATTTCAAAGTAAAAATTGAAGATTGGGGGGGTTCAACCAGGACTCCAACAATGCTTTAGATGTCAGAGGTTTGGCCATAAGGTAAACTTCTGTCATCTGATAGCACGGTGCATGAAGTGCGCTGCGAATGCAAGAAACCTTTGACTGGACCAGCAGAGTGCGTAAATTGTGGTGAAGCACACCCTGCTAGCTACCGGAACTGCAGAGTAGTTGAACAAGTTAGAGATAAAATAGTAGACCAACCAATATGCCTCGGGTTGCAGTGAAACCGGCGGACTTCCCGCACTTACCCCAACGGGATGGGATTCCTGAAATGACCCCTGTAGCACAAAATAATATACAAAATATTACATTTAATGTAAATCGAGTAGTTAACCATTTAAATAACTTTAAAGATTTTTGAACGGATTCGTAAGGGAAACATAAAATGGTACATCCAAGAAATTAAATCAATTTTTGAAGATATGAAAATTCAAACAGACCCCTTTGGGAGGGTCACCACATTATATCTCGGTTTATTGCGAATTTTCGGGGTCGAAAATGGCTATTAAACCTTTAAATATTGTTTCAATGAACATTAACGGCTTGTCCCACGAATATATAAATTTACAAGAATATATTTTTAGAGATGAAATTGACATCATTTTAGTACAAGAAACGCGAAAACCAGTGTGGTTAGTCTGGCGAATCCCGGACTACAAAATGTATATCACGGATGGACCCAATCCGGCACATGGGGATTAGGGCTGTGGTGGTCAGGTCCACATTATCACATTTGGAAGTTGTCCTCCCTCGACTTGAGAATCTGCAAGTCACTGCCATCACTCTAATATTAGAAGATGAAGAGGTCCTGGTCTGCTCGGCGTATCAGCCTCCCAGCAAATGAATAGTGTTAAACGATTTTGAAACTATCATAAGAATTAAAGAAAATTTTATAATTGGAGGAGATTTAAATTCTAAACCTACCATTTGGAATTCGAGGCTGATATCGCCGAGAGGAAGAATGTTACAGGACCTGGCAGAGAGGGAGGACTTTGAAATTATTGGACCTGACACACCGACCTATTTCCCAAGTACGCTAGTGGGAAACCCCGATGTGCTGGATGTGTTCATGGTAAAAATAAATGTAGCGGTGGAGTAATTGGAAACTAGGGACGAATTAAATTCTGACCACTCCCCCGTGGAATTAGTTTTAAATTTTAACGTAGAAAAGACGCTTTTCAGATCCAGGGCGTCAGTTACTAATTGGGTTGTGTTTACAGAGAATATGAAAGATTGTGTTTTCCCGCATAATCGAGGAAATGAATCAACTGAGGCTCTGCATCTGGAAATAGATATTTTAACTAATACAACTGTAAACAATTTTAGAGAAGTGACTACTTTTTAGTAGTCACACCACGGGGAATTCGCCGGAAGTGGAGGCACTTGTCCGGCAGAAAAGAGTGGTCAGAAGACACTGGCAAAGATACCGTAGGAGAGAGGATAAGATTCTTTTAAATAATCTGACTAATAGCATTCACAATATTTTAAGAGATTTTAAGATAAGGAAATTTAACGCAGATCTGGAACAGGCTGAGAGATCAAATAATATTTGGCCCATTAAGAAAAAAATCAAAAGTAACGTAATTAAAAATAAACCTATTCATGGACCAAATGGTCTAAAATATAAAGCAACTGACAATGTAAATACTATTGCTAACTCCCTAGGGCCTAGAGGCTGGGTTTATACCCCATCTCCAGGATGAATATGACGATGACTGGATAGATGGGGTGGAATCGGAGGTGGAGCGGATCTCTGAGAGAGCTCCCCTACAGAGGTTGCGGTTGGCCTCCCTCGCTGTGGCTAAGACAATTATTAAGACGCTTCCTAAGAAAAAAGCTGTTGGTACAGATTATGTATCAAACGAGATGATTCAGCACCTCCCATCTGGGATGACACGCTGTTTACTAACTATTTTTAATAGATGTTTAAATTTCAATTATTTTCCGCGCAAATGGAAAGTATCAAAAATCATAACGTTACCTAAAGAAGGCAAAAATCCTATTTTTGTTTCTAATAGACGACCGATCAGTCTGCTAAGAAATCTTGGCAAATTATTTGAAAGAATTGTGCTGGGCAGACTAGTCGGCATGACTACTGATCTGCGCGTCATCCCACAAGAGCAATTCGGGTTCATGCCGGGTCGTTCCACGACACTACAACTGGTAAGACTCACGGAATATATAACATCAGGTTTGAATTATAGAGAGAGCACAGTCGCAGTGTTCTTGGATGTCGAGAAAGCCTACGACATGACCTGGCATGAAGGCCTGATATGGATGATACATTCAATGGGCTTTTCGGATGGGATGGTGGGAATCATCTCGTCCTTTTTAACGGATAGGAGTTTCGTTGTCAGCGAGGGGGGTGCTACCTCTGATAGATGAACAATTCTAGCTGGAGTGCCTCAGGGATCCGTACTTTCACCATTGCTATATAATATTTATACCGCCGATGTTCCTGGGAAGACACATACGCAACTGGTCCTGTATGCCGATGATATTGCGATATATAGTAAAGACAGATCCTTAATTAGGTTTAGTAGAAAGGTGCAGACAGGCCTACGAGATATTGAGCGGTGGGCTGATAAGTGGAGAATCAAAATTGGTAAAGAGAAGAATCAAGGAATCATTTTTACGCAACGACCAAATATGAATGGTGCAGAAATACTAGAATATGACGGAACTCTAATCAGATATCTGCCCACTGTTCAGTATCTCGGGGTTATACTAGATCGCCGCCTCACATGGGCTAAAATTGTCAAGAAGATTCGAAATAACTTTCATAAAAGTTTTTCTTATCTCAAGCCCATGTTGCGAACCCACTCTCTGACACCTCAGTCACGTACGTTGGTATACAGGGCTTGTATACGCAGCCAAATGATATATGCATGTCCCGCATGGCTGACCTTATCAAAGGATAAGATAAACTTGCTTCAGGTTCTTCAGAACAAGTGTTTACGAAGTACAGGAGACTATCCAATTAGGACGAGAATCACCCAAATTCATCAAGATTTAAACATTAACTTTCTTCAGGAAGTGATGACTAAATTGGCACGAAAATTATATCAAAAAGCGACTCTGAGCGAAAATGCTCTTATTAATAGTCTAAAGGCATACAACGAAAAGGAACGGACGAAATATAAAATGCCAAAGTTCTATCTGGCCTAGAACGTTAGATGCTCCTAGATCTAGTACAAAAGTATAAATAACTGATTGAACTTAATACTTCCTAAAGAAGAGATCAAGGCGACTACACCGGTATCCTGGAGAACCTGAAGCGAGCATACCTCAAGAATTGCCAGTCTCAATACAAACCTGAGAATGCCAGACGCAGTCTCTGGCGAAACGTCGGGGAACTACAATCCTCACGACCACGGCCTACAGCCCGAAAATCTTCTTCAAGGTCATCATAGTATTCTTACATTTTTTAAGTGGCCAGCTTATTTTTATGCTTTGATACCACTTCCACACAATACCCTCCTATACGAAAGGATGGAGAAGCTGGCTACTAGAACTTCACTGAAAGAAGAACAACGCAGAAATGCAAGACAGGGATGGATTCGTTCACCCGCCGGCACGTCGCACTGCCAGGAAAAATCACAACTACAGTAAACATACAACACCAATAGAAACAAGAAATCTGTTTGAACATCTTAACGACAACAAGGAAGAAGCTCAACCTCCCATAGTGGTCTACACGAAAGACATAACTCCACTAAAGCTGGAAAGTATCACGGCTGGAAACAAAGAAGACGTATCCATGAAATACAACCAAGGGATACTTACTATCAGAACCTTGACAAAGTCGGCCTACAGGCGAGCCTACAAGGAATTAAAGAAAACTGAGACACAATTCTACACTCATGGCTACGGCAGACCTCCTATTTTCAAATTAGTGATGGAAGGGCTTCCAAAGTCCATCACAATCTCAGAAATTTTGAAAGAAATTCAAAATAGGAAACTGCCTATAAAATAAGTCAGAAGTATTGACAAGCAAGTCAATATCAATGGTGAAAAGAAGAAGATTGAACTTCCAGTTTACATCCTCATTTTCATAAAACTGAAGATCTCAAGGAAAAAATAGAAAATGATCTCAAGGAATTATTCAGCATCCGCATTCGACTGGAACCATATAGAAAACCATCAGGAGGCACTCAATTCTTCAAGTGTCAGGGTTTCGGCCATATTGCAGAATTCTGCTTTCGTGCAACAAAATATGTTAGATTTTCCGGCAATCATCAGTTATCTGAGTGCACTCAGACAACAGCCAAGTGTTCAAACTGCCATCAAGAACACGAAGCAAGTCATCGTAAATGCCCCATGTTTCAGAAATGTCTGAAAATGAGGCAACAAGCACGACGAGAAACAAATCAACCTTCAACATCGAGAAAACCAGAAACGACATCCAGAATACTAAGAAACATTGAAGATAACTTCCCTCCTTTGCCTACCATAGACCCAAAACCGGAGAATACTCCAATCCCTTCTTATTCTCCTTAGTACCATCCTTCAGAACCCTCAAATCCTTCAATCCACATTATCCTTTGTAAATTCCCCAATTTCTTCAAGAAAATAGATCGACAAATTTGGAAACTTCAAGGAAAAACTTTAAGACCGGAAAGCTTATGCAGAACATCAATGAATCGAAGACCAATCTACCAGAAAAAGCTGAGAGAGGAATACTGTCTACAGCTAACACTCAACTACTACCAGACCTTCAATACAAAAACTTCAAGTAATTGGGTCAAGGCCTCTAGTAAGGCCGGTACCAAACATCAACATCAGATTACTGCTCAGCAACGAAAGGATCTTGAACCTGATAATATGTATCACTATCAATACATTGTATCTAAATGTATTTATTGATCTTGTAACCGATACTAACATTATCTTGAAAATACATTTTCCATGAATACAGAAAAATATTTCTTCGTATTAATTTTGAATTATAGCAATCTTCAGTATTTGGTTCAATTGTAGGCCTATTCAGACATCTGTCAATATGTCTCTGTAACAGGTTATGCTGTCCCAATGTATGCATCAGAGGCATATGCTACCCTATATTATGATATTTTTAAATTTATTTATGTATTAATAATTTCTTGGTTATTTTTGCTATTTGTCATATGTTATGAAGACAGAAACTAAAAATATAGATATTAAACATGATAATCTTCCAACTTAAATTATTTATATAAAATATAAGAAATTTGTTTGGAACGTCTCTTTAACACTTCTCAAGCTTTGACTGTACTGACAGGTTTGTAGTACTTATTGAACAATGTTCTTCTCTTTCAGTAAGTCCTACATCCTCGTAGAAGTTTTGACGTTCTCAACAATGTTCTGCCATTCATTATGATTTTGGATTAGCCTTCAATGATCAATAATGTCATATAGAAATGTTACATATATTGCACTAAAATAATTTTGTTCAGAAATCTTCAGTAAGATTTTGGAATATAATTATAGTGAATCATACATAGACAACTAGATAATGAAGATATAAAATTGATTCAGTTGGCTGATAAATATAACAAGTGGAAGGCCATGGAAGTGTTTGTTAAAATCAATCCTGGATATTAGGACATTTTCAGTCTCTGAGTGATTTTGTTGTTATACCAGGGTTATTGTTTTAATGGGAGTTGAGTGGACTACATTGTCTTTTTCTTCTTTTCTTTTTTTTTCAATGCCCCAGGTTGTCATTTCGACATTTCTGGTGTTCTCTCATGGCATTGGCTTTATTTTAACCCAATTCTGAAGTTGGGGCGCGTGGACTACTTTGTAGAATATTAAGTAATTAAAATAGGCTCTACCAAATTCAGTTTAACCTTCACTTACTCTTGGAGATAAGATATGAAGTGTCTTAAAATATAATTTGTATTTTATATAGTAAAACAGGTACATACTTGCAGTAACATTTAATTCCACCACATAATTTAAAATGTAGTAGCACTCATCATATTTGACATCTTAACCCGGGAGTTGTGGCATGGGGGATTTTCTGACCCCACATGATTTTAAGTTCTAAGAACTAGCATTAATTCTTGGAACATGTCACTCTGTGTGCACATACCTTTCACTTTTATTTGATGTCAATAACCTCAACCTTGAAGCACATATTCTAAAGATATGAATAAATATATCCAGTGGTGCAGTGACATTCTCCCCCAAGTCAGTCATTATATTTGTACAGCTTATAGTGAAGTTGTTGTAAAAACTGTATTTCATGAATGCAGCATAAAATTGTCAGTTCATAAATGAAAGAGTATTTATACTAAAAAATGTGTTTGTCACAATAATGTAATTACCACAAACAGTGACAGACCATATAGATTCAAGCAGGCAAACGTCCAAGTCTAACAGCTGGACAGTGCATCAATAAATATAATAATAATAATAATAATAATACTAATAATAATTTAGTAATAATAGGTCGAGTATTAATAAGAATAATAATAATAAAGTCCCCCAGAACCAAATAGAAATACCGTATTGCCATATTATGTTTTTATAATAATAATAATTATTATTATTATTATTTTAATATATCACCCTACAATTTAAAATTAAATTATATGTAGCAAGAGTATTTATAAGATAATTATTTATAGGGCTAATAACGTTTTGAGACAACTATTATCATCGTACATCAAGTGAAAATTTAAAAAAAAATAATACTAGTATTCATTTACGCCCAACATTAAATTTGATAAACTTTTTATACAGTACCTTTAATAAATATTTTTTATTTATCGTAATTTTTTTAATATTTTATTTAAAATCATAAATATTTTGGTAGGCCTCCCATTTGTGTTACTTTTATAAGATTATAACATTACTTTAATTTTAGTTTATTTAACGCAAGAACAACTTGTACATGCATAAATAAAATCAAAATTTAGTTTGTAGTGAACATCGTTTTTGTTCTATTCCTTTGAGGTCGGAAAATCCCCCTCCCCCGCCACTCCGTATGTATGTAGCTAAGGCGCCACCTCTCCCGGATTAAATAAATTGATGTGTGTTTAAATTTTTTTTCTGGCAATATTTGATAAAATAACCACATTTAATCAGCATTAGTTGTGTATTTTGCGACGATAAGTATCACGTGACTTTTATGCATAGTCTGATCTCCAATATTAACATATTTATCCTTGCCAGCTATAGTCATCAGTTGCTTGTTTTAAAATTCGGGCCACTGAAACACTGTTGAAATTAAGACTTTTTGGTTAATTGTAGGCTCTCATGTAGGTACATTATCAACTCTTATTTCATTATACCGCTATACCGTAAAATTATTTACAGTGTCCAAAACTACTTCAATCATTCATTTTATGCTCACTCAAAATTTGTACTGTTGACACATTCCCCAATTTGTTTTCGTAAGAAATTCAGCTATATCTATTTTGAAAATCTTTTTTTTTTTACTGTTATCTGTTCTTCTTTTTCCTTCCAAGTATTAGGCCAAGGCCTGTTACGATCCTATAGAAAATTTTCCCTCCAGCGTTTCATAGGACGGCCCAGAGATCTTCGTCCTCTTGATATATAATTATAAACAGCTTTGGGGATCCGATTTGAACTCATTCTTTCAAGATGGTGTTTCCAATTTGAAGGAACTGTTTAATATATTCCAAAATTGGCATAGTCTTCAATTCTTTTAAGATATCGGTGTTCCTTTTCCAATCCCATCTGGTGTAACCGCTGTTCTGCGCATGAATCTCATTTCATAAACCGTTATTCTGCTTTCGTGTTGTCTTTTTAGTATCCATGCTTCACTACCAATAGGTCAACACTGGTCTAGCCAAAGTGTTACATAAACGTATCTGTTTAATATGTTATCTAAGTCTCTAATAGCCGCTAATTTCCTATAGGCACTCATTTACAAAAGTCATAGCTCCTTTAATCTTTAAATGTTAAATGACTTCTGATAGCTTTTTTCGTATCTAAATATAATATAATATATCTTTCAAAAGAGGCTTTGATGATTTACCTGCAATCTATTGACCCAAGAGTGAAAGTGATGAACTCCTAATGCCACTGCACTTTAAACTGATGTGTCTACAAGTTTTTTAAATGCACCAGGATGTCATTTCGACCTTCTGGTGTTCTCTCCTGGCATAGGTGTCATTGCAACCCACTTCTGAGGTTGGGTCACCTAGAAGGCGGGATTATGCTGCCCCAGTGATATGATGGGTGATGATAGTGGTGCACTACGAGAGTTCTTAATCCCTAGCTTAATCTAAGACGAATATGAATGATGATGATGATTATGATGGCCATGAATGATATTTATTATTATTATTATTATTATTATTATGATTGTGCCTGCATCACAAAAAAACTGCAGTTTTTTTTTCAGATACATTGTTCATCAACAAAATGGCAACTGACTGTAGGTCTAATTATATTGAAATGTGAGTACACAAAATTTTATCTCTTTTCCAAAACAGTGGATGGAGAGACATGTGTCTCATCATATGTCGATGATCAGTATCTCACTATTTGAGGAGTATTATTTATATTCAATCATCTGCCAGAATGCATTGCCTACATACTGATGTTGCTACTAACTCCATATAATCAAAATGTATAAGTCATTGTGCTGTAATAACTGGGGCATCATATGTTTATGTTGATATTCTTTATTGGAAATTATGTTGTTTAGAAATGTTTATGTACTGATACTTTCAACATGTCATTGCAGGAAACATAATATCCTGTGACAATGGACATTAAAAAATAAATATATAAAATGTGATACTATTACAATAAAGATTGAGTGCTTTTATTAAAACTATTTCACAGATAAGGATTTTCTCCTTCATTAATAGCCATCATTGATTTTGGTATCAGGTATATTGTACATAAAAAAACTTGGTATGTACTATGTGTGTCGTATCTACTTATCACATCACCAATTTTATTTTTTGTTGAAATGTTCATTATCATGTTGCGTCCTTTTTCTGGTTTCAGTGTTGGATGTTGGGATATGATTGCTTGATTTTGTTTATGTATTGCATTTTATAACGTTTTTACTCATTGGCAGTACACAGAGTCTCCAAGCACCATATGTTAAAATCAGCAAGTGAACAATTGAAATAATATAATATCACTTGTGGATTTAAATATTTCTAGTTCAATCAAATGAAAATTTGAAATTGTGTGAATTTGATTTAGTAAGCAAGAGCACAGGACTTTATTCTTGATTTTTTATCTTTAACTTATATTTCTGTGATATGAACATACATTTAGTAGAGGAAAATGGGTGTTTCTTACAATAGATATTATACTAATGCTCCCTTGGACATAATTAACAGGGAACGGAAGTTCATGCATTTGCATATTTGTTCTCTCTCGTTGTGCAAAAATGCCGAAAGATTATCTACACGAATCACAAATTTCTCAATACAATAATATTGCTTTTATTGTGCATAAAAGAGCATATTTTACCTTTATTTATAAATGCATCATATTTTAACATTTATGCAGGGAAGCTGCATATTTGGTATATTTTGGTATATTTATTTGTATTTTTCAAATATTTAAAGGTTTTTAAAATTTAAAATTTCATTAATTTAAATTAAATAGTTAAGTAAAAAAATGTAACGTAGTAAACATGATTAATTTATGTTTATGAATTTTGATTAACGATGAATGGCACACCCATTGGGAGCCCCTCAAGTTCTCGTGAGGTGACATCAATTTTTCACACGGTCCGTTGGTGAATCCCCGTATGTATTCCACGTGCAGCGAAGGTCAACAGTAACGCGTTTACGCTTCGGACTCACGAGCAGTTGTTGTGTCTTCGTTCACTGAACAAGAGTCTAGTTTTTGTGTGTGGTGAAGTGGATGTAAAGTGTTAAGGGGGCTTTCTATACCGCTTTTAAATCATGCCCAAAGTTAAATTAAGTAATTCAGGTAGACTTCAATAATTTGTAAATGAATTTCGTAACGAGTTTATTTCCACGGATAATAGAATTTTATTTTGTAAAGCATGTGAGAAAAAAATTAGGCAGTGAGAAACGGTTTCAAGTGTTGCAGCATATAAACACATCCAAACATAAGGAATTAGTAATTAAAAAACGTGAAACGGAAAATAATCCAAAGCAAAAACAACTTGCGGAGTGTTTAGGTAGTAGGTTAACTCAGTTTTCTTCAGACTTGTGTGAGGGTTTTATAGCATGTGATATCCCTCTCTTTAAACTCAATAATCCAACGCTAAGAAATCTTCTTCAGAAATACACCAACGAACATGTATCAGATGAAAGTACTTTACGAAAACCATATGTAAGCCAGTGTTACAACAGTGTAATATCAAATATTCAGAATACTCTTTGGAATCAATTTGTATGGATTAGTGTTGATGAAACGACGGATTGTGAAGGTCGTTACATAGCGAATTTCATAGTTGGAGCCCTTTGTAAAGAAAATCCCACAACTCCGTACCTTCTGAATGTTGCAGTGTTAGAAATTACTAACAATGCAACAATTATTCAGTTTGTTATTGATTCGCTGAAACTATTGTGGCCTGGTGGCATTAAGTACGATAATGTGCTCCTCTTGATAACGGACTCTGCGAGTTATATGATAAAATCAGGTACAACACTGAAAGGTATTTTTCGCTCATATGATTCACTTAACATGTCTTGCACACGGCCTTCATCGTATATCAGAGACTATTCGAACATGTTATCCTTTAGTGGGCAAGCTAGCGTCGTCTGTTAAGAAATTATTTAAGAAAGCTCATATGATTCACTTAACATGTCTTGCACACGGCCTTCATCGTATATCAGAGACTATTCGAACATGTTATCCTTTAGTGGACAAGCTAGCGTCGTCTGTTAAGAAATTATTTAAGAAAGCTCATATGATTCACTTAACATGTCTTGCACACGGCCTTCATCGTATATCAGAGACTATTCGAACATGTTATCCTTTAGTGGACAAGCTAGCGTCGTCTGTTAAGAAATTATTTAAGAAAGCTCATATGATTCACTTAACATGTCTTGCACACGGCCTTCATCGTATATCAGAGACTATTCGAACATGTTATCCTTTAGTGGACAAGCTAGTGTCGTCTGTTAAGAATTATTTAAGAAAGCTCCGTCCAGAGTTCAAAAGTTCAGAACAATAGCGCCTGACGTTCCCCTCCCACCACAGCCAATTTTAACCCGTTGGGGCACATGGCTGGAAGCTGCTCTATTCAGAACATTTTTCTAAAATTAAATAAATTATAAATATTTTTGATTCAAGTGAAGCAGCATCTATCGAATTAGCACAGAAAACTGTATCGGACAATGAATTAAAAAGCAACCTTGTATTCATATCATCTCATTTTCATTTTATTCCTAAAGCAATTAGGTCATTGGAAGCAGTTGGCATTCCTTTACTGCAGTCTTTAGCGGATTTCGATAGAATGATCTCCAGTTTAATATCAGTTCGGGAAATGTAGGAGATATAGTGAATAAAAAACAGAAAATATTATTTCCAAAAACCCTGGCTATTATAAACTTGCAGAAATTCGAGATATTCTCGAAGGAAAAACACCAAACAAACCAACAAAGTTATCTATAGAACAGCTCACATTTTTTTTGCAAGCCCCCTCTTACTTTTTTTGCGACGTAGAACGCAGTTTTACGCGCTACAAAGCTATGCTGATAGACAGATTTACAACAGAAAACATACGTCACTGGTTAGTTGTGAACTGTAACAGTAGTAATGGAGCATTCAGCAATGAGGCAAGCACTTCAAAATCCAGAGACTAAACATAAGTTACCTATAAACCTATAACGTATAATTCTGTTAAAATAATCTCAGATTGTTTATGCACATTTTGTATCATATTTAGCTATTTTTACAGCATATTTTGTGGCATATTTAGCTATTTTTTATGGCATAAATGCATACATATTCTTCATGTTTTTAGGGCATGAACTTCCGTTCCCTGATAATTAAGTAGTTGTATTTGCAGGAGTTGTCCATATTTATCATTATATGTATTAATTCCACTTTTAATTTGCTGTATTATTATGAAGTGCAAAATATTATAATATAATTTTGGGTGCATCCAGAACTTTGGTTTAATTTTCATGTATTAGACCTTACTCAAATAACGAATTGTATCAAAACCTTAACAGCGATAACATTTTTGAGGCTATTTATTTTCAACTTATTTTAAATTAATCCTGATATACTGTACCTTGATCATCTTGATGTTGAAAGTGGATCCAAATTTCAATTTTGTTTCTGTTATTAGTTCATTCTTAATTAAATCCACCTGAAAATTATTTAAAAACTGGTAGAAATTTCTTCCAGGAAAAATATTTTTTTTTCCACATAATGTGATTTTTATTATCAGTGAATATAGTAAACAATATTTGTACATAAATTCTGACGAACAGTAATTTATCTCTGACAGTAATTTATCTCTGTACTGTGATTATATCTAACTTCTGCCTAAAATTCTCTTAGTATGTACTGCAATTATTCAATTACATAGCTTTAAAAAAATTTGACTTATATTTGCCAACTTCTCTTTTCTTGAAATCATACGTAGCACAAAGTTTTACACAGATTCTGCCTTGAATACAGTTACTCTAATAAATTGGTAATAATACTAATATCATCATCATGAACAAATTCGTTTTAGGCCATGTGGCCTGTACGGATAATACTAATAATAATAATAATAATATTAATTATTATTACTATCATCATCATATTTTTTAACCTTTAAATACTCGATTTTGTGAGTTCATTTGTTAATATTTTGTATTTGCTTAGACAAGCATACATGTATTTTGGTGGTCATATTTGTTTAGTTATTGTTGGATAATGTAAATAACAGCAGTGCTGTTAACAGGCAGCAGGGGCAACACTGGGACTCCAGCTGGTAAGTATGACTGGCATGCTGGATCCCAGTCTGTACATGAAACTGCCCACCAGGTGGCACGGCAGGAGGTAAGCAGCATTGGAGGCAGTGGATGATGAATGGAAGCCAGTTGGGAGATTATTCTCGTTTCGACGTGGGACAAACACAGACACAAAGATTTCAGCAGTAATGAAAATTGTGGTTTTACTAATAAAACCCTAGTAACATTTCACACGTAGGATGTACAAAAAATACAAAGATCTGTGAGCGAGATTAGTAGATTGTGACTTTCGTTTTCTTTCCCTTTTGTGTGATGCAAAAGTTGCGAAACAATATGCAGGAGGATTCCATGCTGAATTATGATATGGAAGTAGAGAATGATCATGTAACCAATGGGTTGTCTCCACTTTCTAGGTCCAGCATGGATGGTGACCTAGAGAACAAACTGGCACTCGATCCTAGGGTTGATAATGTGGTGATAGCCAGTACCATGTGACAGGTGACCACATGCATGAAGATAACAGAGCCCTAGTTTCCAGTGTAGATGTATCGGCAGGAACCTGCGGGTGGGTTAATAACATGGTCCGAAGGGACTCATTGCAAATGGCGGTGCCCCAACTGCTTAGCCAAGGGGACTTGGCTAATGCGATCCAGTCAATGGTGGAAGAGTAGGCGACTCACATCTCTCTGTGTGTTATGCAGGTGTTTTCCCCTAAGACTGGAGGAGCTAGTGAGAACAGCAGTAAGAAGACACCCAGGCTGCGCTCTCATGCTAGCCATGGTGGGTGTTGTGGAGTGAGTGTGACTCTAGTGCGAGCGTGGCCAGCAGCCCTTGCAGGGAGATTGTTGACCAATTCAATCCCGATGATCAGAATAGCAACGTCGATCACTGGCTCCTAAAAAAATTTACCCATCAAATTATAACGTTCATTGGAGTTAAGTATATGAGGAAATGATTTCAATCTAATATACCGGTACCTCATATCTCCGTACTTTTGTTGTGACATATTCGAGAGTACAAAATTCTAATAAATTTTGAATATGCAACAAGTCAATTCAAAGATCATCAGATAATTTATAGAAGAATATGAGGAAAAGAGAAATTTTAATGATAAAGAAAACAGCATAACACAAGGACACATTCCCAAACAAAATGTTATTGTAAATATTAATAGGGAATGAATAATGGTCATTTGTGCTATATTAACATAAATCAAGTTACTCATGATGTTAATGGTTACATGTCTAACGGGAACACAGATAAATATGTGTGTGATGATCAAATCATAATAATAAATGTTCGGTAATGAATATGTGCATTGTTATGTATATAAGATATATGACATTCCTTTTCTCCATTGTATGACAGATGACATAGATACAGATAATAGGTGCAAACTAATTGCAGAAAAGTAATTTTAATAACACTTATGGATTACCTAATATACAGAAAATCATAATATATGTTATTCAAATAAAGAATAATAAAGATAATTCTTCTTGAAAACCAGAATTGTTTACTTGTTACAAATGTACATCTTATATTATATAATATCATCCGGTAGAAACAAAAAGTATATATATTCCAGTTAGAATCAGACAACAAATTGATGAAATGATGGAGGAACTGTTATAACAAGAAATTGGAAGTTGAGGTAGTGAGCGAGAGATACAGAGCAATAAATATATAGAGAGAAATATAGATGATAAATACAGAGAGAACGAAACATAGAAAAGTCTAGGAAATATTAAACAATGCAATTTAAAAAAACTTCTAAAATAATACCATTACAGACTCCAAATGAAGAGTCATAGTTGGTGGCAATTATTGTTAGAATAACATTTCAATAAAACTAATGACTAAATTGTGATAAAATGTGAGCAACGTGAATCTTATTTTTGAATTTTTTTGTAAAATTGAATGTATACATATTTTGCCATTTTTCGTATGTTATGGCACTGTAAAAAATACTTTCATATACAAATGTAAAATTGCAAAATGCTTTGCAATCAAACTTGTTGTTTGAAGATAATATTTGGTGGAAGTGATCAATTTTAATTTGTGTCACTCATTCTTATAGGATAAAAACTAAATCCATCATGGGCATTAAAAAGCCTGATGTTTAGATAAAGTAGGAAAATATTAAAAGGTTATCTTATTTTAATTTTATGTAAGTTAAAATTATAAAAATAATCCAGTTAAATTCCTTGATATATAATTGATTATAATGAATAAGTGGTTTTCTAGAGGTTTTTTCTTTCATTGCATTATTGTGTCTTTGAATACCTACAAGAGAATTACATGTTTAAATACATAAACGAATATTAGATTGACAGGTTTGATTATGATTGTTTGATAAGAGATCACTAGTACTTTGAATCGTCCAATCAGAAATGATACATTATGTATTTAACTTCTCAATCAATGGAGTGGAACAAAAATATCACATGAATGGTGATTACTTCATAATGTTTGATTACTACAAGATGGCTGTCTTTCACTAATTTTCATAGAAGAAAAACGTTGCACAAGGACTCAGATAGTCTTTAAAAGTTAGTTTCTCTCGAGAAAGTAAAAACTTTAATACTATTGCAAACATATTAAGAATTATTTGATATAATTTGAATTCTAATAATAACTCTATAACATTTGATGACAAAAAAGTAATTTTTATAATGGTATGAAGTTAACAGTTTTCACATAATACTTTGATCATAGCAGAGAAATATTTCTAAGTAAGAGAAATTAATAAGTAGTTCTGAATATTCAATAACAAGTATAATGTAACAAGTTAATGTGCACAAAATGGATTAAACAAGAAGTTGACATTTTTAATAGTTTCTAACAAAAGCATTTATTGTTACACACGACCTAAATGATTCCATGATCTCCCTGAGAATACACTTGTCTACCAATAACTAACAAAACCAAACCTGCAATTTAAAATAATCAGGCAAGTTGATCATATCAACAAGTAGCTGATCTATAATTTAGTTTCATCTGGGACCTACAACATGGGATATGGCCATCAATATCTCAAGTATCAGCATTTCATGACACCACTATTTGGTGCAGAACTTCAACTCAACATCTTAATTAGCTCTATAGCTGTATTTTCAGGATTCTAATTTATCACAACAATACTTTGTATCTATTAGCCATTCCTACTCGATGACGAATACATCTAGATGTATATATTTAGCATTCACTGTGTTTGTAAATACTTCAATTTCCAGAATCAAGGGAATAACTTCATTGTCAAAATGTTTCAAGATCACCTGAGGCTAAAATCACTCATTGGTAAATTCTGACATTTCTGTAGTTTCATTTTCTCAATAATATATTTTCTTATATACATTTTTTCTTTTACACATATATAATTTTTAAAGATTGAGAGTAAATTTTATTTGAAGAGAAATATAACTGTCTGAATCAGAATTTGAACCCAAAGTCAAATCCCAATTCAGGTGTATATTTTTCTTTTTAAATAAAATTTTTCACTTGGTGAGAAATGATAAATTAAATATCTAAGACTGAGAGTAAATTTATTGTAAAGAAGTTTATATTGTCAGAATAACATGTTTTCAGTGCACATATTCACATTTTATACACAATATCATAAGAAATGGAAGATGGTAATGAACTTAAAAATCCAAGACTGCTTCTCAAAACTGTATTACCTTATTCTATATTGGACCAGAGAATTACTATGTATATCACATGAATTTACAGCTCAAAGCTGATATGGGTAATGTTGAACTGAAAATTTATTACTGCTTCTCTTTACTATGCAAAAGTAAATGTCCCATTAAATGATTTATTGCAAATAGAACATGTCAATCTCTTATCATTACTATGTGTATATAAATGCACATTAAGATGCGTCTTCTGTGTAAATGACTTATTACAAACAGAACACTTTAAACTCTTATCATTACTGTGTGTATATAAATGCACATTAAGATGTGTCTTCTCTGTAAATGATTAATTACAAACTGAACATTTAAATGGCTTCTCGTTATTATGCGAACGTAAATGCAGATTAAGATGTGACTTCTTAGTAAATGACTTACTAGAAATAGAACATTTGTAAGGCTTGTCTTTACTATGCAAACGAAAATGTATATTAAGATATGACTTCGTAGTAAATGATTTATTACATGCAGAACATTTAAATGGCTTTTCATTACTATGTAAACGTAAATGCTCATTAAGATGTGACTTCTGAGTGAATGATTTACTACAAACTGAACATCTGAATGGCCTCTCATTATTATGCAAACGTAAATGTTCATTAAGATGTGACTTCTGAGTAAATGACTTACTACAAACAAAACATTTATATGGTTTTTCATTGCTATGCAAACGAAAATGTATATTAAAATATGACTTTGTAGTATATGATTTATTACAAAAAGAACATTTAAACGGCCTCTCATTGTTATGCAAACGTAAATGTTCATTAAGATGCGATTTCTGAATAAATGACTTAATACAAAACGGACATCTGAATGGCCTCTCATTACTATGCAAATAAAGATGCATTTTAAGACTACCCTTCTGTGTAAATGATTTATTACAAACGGAACATTTATATGGCTTCTCGTTACTATGTGTATAATCACTGGGCTTTCGAGTAAATGATTTATTACTAACATCATTTAAAGATTCGCATGTAAAGTCGTTTTCTCCAGTTTGTGAACACTGAATTGGGATGTAGATTCCATCTTCTTGTTCTTCTCTTTGGTCCATCTGAAAATATAACACAATAATGAAATACCGTATTTGATATTACAGCATTAATCTAAGTATCATTCATCCACACATGTTAGCAGGAAATTTATATTGTTACACATAGCATTGCAAGGAATTCTTCAATTTGTTGATATGCGATACTATGCTTTCTTATGTTATTACAGTATTTCACAGTCAACAAAGAGTACATTGAAGCATTTTCACTTGTGCAATAACACTGAATGATGCATATAATTTTCGTTAGTGGGACATTTCATACGAAATTGGCAGAAAAAATAATGAAAATTGAACTTACATCTTTAAGAGTTTACTATTTTTTAAAGATAAACTTTATGATAAACTGAACATTTGAATCGAATTTCATGTCTTCGTTTGATATAATTAGAGAGTAATAGAGCTGTCAATTTATCGCATTTTTTAAAAAGTATCTTTTTTAAATATATTTCTCAAAGTATAACTATTCCCTCAAGTTGTAAAGATAGTCACATTATAGTTGATTTTATGCTCTATCGCTTGAAAATTAGTATGTTAATACTTATGTTTTTCCGAAGGGCGTAAATGTAACTAATATGCAATTGACCTTCCCTACCACAAGTTTGTAACATTGAAAATACTAGATTATTATCTTATGTCACTTAATTGTTTATAATTAGTTTTAAAGTGGTTCGATGAAAGGAAACTACTAAAAATAATTATTTTTCCCTAAAATCTCCCATGTGTAGACTGCCCGCAATGCCGTTCGAGTGGGTAAAGATCGCTCGCTCGTACAATGACGGAGCTACCTGGTAATCGTCCTTTATGTACTTCCAAACAGTTTAATTATTATTATCAGCATTATTATTTTTATTATCATGATTACTATAATTACGTCATCATCGTGGACTAGCGGTTACTATGCGCGCCTCCCTTTCAGAGGTTCGTGGATTCAACTCGATAGGAGGCAATGGAATTGTAAGGGCGTAAGAATTCTGAATGTAACATTCTCCAGAGGGAAGGAATTCCGTGAACCTCACGTCGTAGATTTACGGTACGTAGAAAAATCTCGCGCTTGAAATAAATTTCTACATACTGACCAGACATGCGAGAGAGTGTCTTTAAATATAACAATCTTTATTGATCTCTCTAGTAGGCGATTAATTTTGTGCTGCATTTGGCATTGCATAGACTCGTTTGAATTTCTGTACACCTATAAATTTGTAGGCCTATTACATAATTATTTTCTAGAGAGTAGTTTTGTAATGTGTTGTAATATTCGGTACTGTACACTCACACCAACGTCTCATGTTGAATAATGCAAGGAATGTTAAGCTATCAATAATAATTTATAATAATTAATTGTTCTGCTATTACAAGTGATATTTAAGAGGTCTAAATATATTTTATTGACCTTCACCCAGAATTCCTCAGAAATCCATGGAGCGACAGATCTCAAACTTTAAAAATGTTCTTATGGTGTCGTCTAGTGGAATGAAGCACTTTACACTGATATACTATCAGTTAGGCTTATTCATACTAAACGCAGTATAATTATACTTACACTAACAAAATAAACACTTAAATATGCACATTTGTTAATAAAAATTATTTAAAATATATTTTTAATTTGAATGTGATACATAACACGAAAATGACGAGGTAGTAAACATACGCATTGCTTCTAGGAAACTGCCTGGTGAGAAGTAATATGAACTCGAGAATTTATTGTTGGCGGAAGAGCAGATATTTTAAGACATGTTGACTTACATTATTGTCGTTTGGTAGAAGTGTTATTAAAACATTCGGGTTTATTTGAAAGTGACGTCTACTAAAATTATTATTATTTCGTCATAGTTTTCAGGGTACGATAAAGTACACTGAATAATGAGTTATTTTAAAATGCAAATTGTTAATTATTAACAAAATAAAATCAATGCCAGTTTGTTCATTTAATAATGTAAGAGTTTTTATTAACATTGCGCTTGACTTGTAAAGGGAAAGTTTGTAATAAATAGTTTGTTTAATAATTCACAGTAGACTCGAGTAACAGAGCTCCTTACTTCTCGCTTCAGCAAATAAATTCCATAAATGTTTTAACATTAAAACAGTGCGTAAGAATTAACATATCGCCACTTTTGTGAATTAGCGGTACTGTTCCACTGAGCTCATATAACAGATGGGTACTTTTGAAGGAAATCTGTTAATAGTTTCCGTTACATATTTAGTTATTTTTGTTTTGTGTGCTTATATATAAGTAGCGGGAAAACAATAATTTGTTCACATAAGCACAACAATTTAACTTTTCTAACGATTTAAATAATCTATTACATTTAATGACAGTCACTGATGAAGCGGGGTCAACTGTTTCAACAGTTAAGCGCGCGACGTTTGGTCGTGAAATGAATCAGCCAGGTTTTAACGAAAATAGAATAAAAACATTTATATTGTCTCAATTATTCATCTAACCGAAAAAGTAATTACTGGAAATTAATAATTATTACGTACATAATATCCTGATTTTCATTGGATGTTGTGTATTGCAGTAAACCGCCATAAAATAGAAAATTGAGACCGAAAATAAATAATTCCTAATTATAAAAATAACACCCTTAAACTGCATGATATCACCTACATAAATAAGTTTGGAACAAATGTTTGCTGTTCTCTTTCAGAAATACTAGTTAGTAAACGTTTTAGTTTATCACATTTACGATACCGGTAATTTTAGATCGTCATAACTTATGAACATATAAATGATAAAAGTTTAATTTCGATATTATAACGTTTATAAATGTATTCACTATATTTAGCGATACATAAAATTAAAAACATAAATAAATTGCTGTCCGATTTCATATGCATTATCCCTAATATGATGTAAGCAGTGTTGTTAAAAGATACCAGTGGACAGCACTGGGACTGCAGCAAGAACATGTGACTGCAATGATATAGCATGCTGGATCCCAGTAACTGCAGGAATCTGAGCACCAGGTGACTAAGTGTGAAGACGAATTGCCTGATGACCGGTAGCGATATTGAAGGGGATTCTGATTATCGAGGTGGACGAATATGGGCGGAGAGATTCGGCTGTAGTGCAAAATGTGATTTTCTTTAAAAATTATTGTAATATGTAGAAATTAATATATATTTTAAAACTAATATATTGCACTTTTGGATATACTACTTTGTATTATGATTTTGTCGTGAAATATTTTTCGGAGGTAAATAATCTCCCATTCAGTTCTCCGGGTGGGGTCTACTTCAAGGGAATCCATGCCAAAGGTCCAAACACAGGGACATGTTCCTACGAACATTGGCTGTTAGGATATTATATAGTAGTGGGACACTAGAAATATTACAGCAGGGATTATATAAACAACCCTTGGATATAGTCGCTTTACAGAAAGGTAGATGGCCAGGAAAACGTAGTCAGGAATCATGAACCTTCGCAGCATAGTAAGGGGGTGCAGCAAGAGTTGAATTTGGAACGGTTTTTTTTTTAGTCCTAACGAGGATTTCTCCGCTATCCCAGATATTAAGTTTGCCAGTAATAGGATATCATTCATAATTCTAAAGGACAAACGAAATTATTTTGTAATCATAAATGTACAAAGTCTCAGAGAAGATAAGAATGACAATATCAAGGATGAGTTCTATTGACGTTTAATAAACGTAAAACGTACATTGCTTATAATTCAATGGCCAAACTTTACTAATTTGCTCCTTCATGAACCCACACAAATCAAGATCTAATACTTGTACCTTAACAGAAATAATTTTCTCTTTGTATGTCTCTCAGTTCATATCATTGTATCTCTTTATCTCATTATGAATATTCGTTCTTATAAGTTTTCTGCAACATTCTTTATCACTTGTTCACTTTCTGTTTTTTTTTTTCCTCACTCACTCACTCACTATGTCACACTACACACTCACTCATGTACTCCGAATCAGCAAATAGTACTCTCTCAACTCTTTTACTCAGTCATTCTAAACCTTATACCCAGGTTCTCTGCCACATTCATCAGTGTCTTCCACCACTCGCTATCCCTATTCTCTGGAGAGATCATTTACTATATGACTCCAATATTCAGACATCAAAGATACAACCAAATTTAATGTTGAGATCATATTGTACGTTTCTGAACAAAGTTAATTTTACAAGATGAGGTTGTTAGCTTCATGTAAATCAATATTTAGAGAGCTAGTCCATGTTGACTGTCCAAGATGTTTAATAAAATCATTCACAGCTGGAATCTATATGAGAATGCCATAATCTCATCTAAATAAGTGGATGCAACATGTCTTGGTCATAGTAACCCTCATTACATATATTATATAAATATTTGATAAAATATTCTCATGTGTGACAATTTTCTATGATGGAATTACAAACTGACATAATGGTGCAGTCTAGTACCAAATACAGTGTGTACACAAAAGAATATAGTAGTTTCAAGTAATAATATCATCACTCAGATGAGGCGTAGAAAGTTGTGTGTAGACTGAAATGAAACAGGAAAGAAGATAGTTTTAGTTGAGTGAGTGAGCAGATAGCTTCCTTTTTGGTAACAATAATAACAAAGTTGGCAATTCTTCTACAGAAAATGTTTTGTGTTTTCCAGTTTGAGAGATGTAAATCAGTTGTCATGGTTCAACATGCGTTTCCTAGGTAGTTCAATCGTTATCCCCAATGCCAACAACGTCCGTCGATAGCATAATCAGTTCGCAACGACCGGTTGTCTGTGTTAAGACCAGGAGTGTCTGAGGAGAATGTTGCTGCTGCTGCACATTTCAAGCGCAAACCCAGCGTAATCAGTAGGCTTTAGAGCCTGTAACAATTGTAAACAGTAGGGATGCATTTTCGTAAAACCTTCCACACTGTCATTAGTGGATTGGTCGTCATAGTCCAGACGACAGTGCCTCCTAGATCACCGGATCTCACCCCATGCGACTTTTTTCCTTTGGGGGTCTGTAAAGGACAAAGTCTGCATGCCAGCATTGCCTGCTAATCTGCCCGAGTTGAGAGACAGAAATCGAGAAGCTGTCGTTGCTAACAATCCAGACATGCTTATTATTGTATGGGAAGAATTAGCCTACAAGTTGGATGTGTGTCATGTAACTAACGAGGCTCACATTGAACATCTATGAACTTATAATGTAAACTGGAGATGTTGCTGTTTCACCTAACATGAGTTTTGATTTTGTAATAGTTAAAGTATAATTCAACAACTTTAAAATTGCTATATTATTTTATGTACATCCTATACTTTCTGTGTTACAACACAATGAAAAATCAAGTGAAACATAAATTATTATAAGTAGTCATGACACTTAGAATTGCAGGAAAGGGGTAAAATTATAATAATGATGACCCATTAGCAGAAGGTAAAATTCAAGATAATAATTACATGCCTCCTGGCAGTAATGTTAAAAAAATCTATCAATATTAGAAAATAAGCATAAAATGCATAATAGGTTGTTAGTAATAGCCCATCAAGAATGACTAATCTTTATCTCAACAATTAAATTGTAAATTCAAAAAATTCTCATTATGTGAATTTTCAAATGTGAGGGTTTCATTAAAGTTATGTAAGTAAAAGTAAAGTGATCCCACAACAGACCCGGAGGCCCTTGGGGTAGTAGGAGGTTAAGGCTCCCACTTTTTCTAGACAATCGGCACTTTATGTCAGCCGGGTTGTCAGCCCTGCGTGACGGCCGCCTTTACCCCCAGAACAAGCGTCTGGTACTCATTTCCGTTAGAGGCTGAGTCGACCCCAGGGCCATAGTGCCGCCAGAGGGTTTGGGTCAGTTTAAAAATCCTGACCCCAAAGGGACTTGAACCCTGGACCCTCCGGCTTGTAGCTCAGTGCCTTAACCACTACGCTACGGCGTGCCCCCCATTAAAGTTATGTACAATTATCAAATCTTCTTTAGAAAATATATCCATATTGTTTCACTTATTGTTGTTGTATAAGTCCATTAACTGGGAGTAACCTTCTGCACTTCAACCAATTTATTGACATCAGCCACAAGATGTGATCGAGTAGAAGATACACATCTCAGAGCAAAATACTGTAAACAAGACATGGCTGCTTAAATGGCCATCTACATCAACTAAACCCTTAGAGCCCATCACAATGGACAGAAATCACGTAACAGAATGCAATTCTTAATCATATAAGATATAACTGCAAGCTTATATTACTGAGATGCAACAGAACAAATGCAACTCCAAATAACCCATTAAATGAGTCAAAGCTCCAAGCATAGAAATGCTTACGGCAAAATCTGATCTAATAAAAATATTTTACTTCCATCATTTCAAGAATTATGGGGGAAAAACCCTGAAGAATGGGGCAAAGGAAAGATATTTAAACTGGTTCCTTCTGATTCCTTCTTTAACGAGGATATGAGAAAGATGGACCCAAATTGTCAGTAGCTGATACTTTATAGTTTTACTGCAATAATTCAGTATTCTTCCCATGGGAGTTCTTAGAACATTTAATTGCCTTAATTACTCTTAGGTGAATTTGCTTTTAGTTTTTCGATACTCTACTGTCAGTTTCTTGTTTCATAAATTTACAAACATTCTATATCAGTTTTATTAAGTTATGTAGATAGGAAATAACACTATGAGGTCCTTTAATATTATTTATTTTTTATTATTTCACTCAGGATAGTCTGCAGGATAGAAGGCCGTTGGACGTCAGTTGTGAACGTGACGCAGCATTGACAATATCACAAATTATGTGAAGAAACCCAGGGTCTGCTATGAATTATGAAGTATGAGGCGAGTGAAATAATAAAAAATAAACAATTCTATATCAGTTCCCAAATTTGGCTCTGCAATACTTTGCCTTTGTTTGATTTACTGCCTGTTGGTGGTATTTCACAAATCGTTGTGCTTTCAGGGTGATGTTATCTCGTATACAGTGGGCCCATGTTATAATCTTGGTCAGAACAGGGTTGCTGGGTGAGTTTTTCTTCGGTTTATTTTCCTCAACCGTAAGACAACTGTTGGGAAACTTTAAGGTCCAAATAATATCCAAACATTATTTGACCACTACAATCATTTTATTATATTTTCGTTGTTTTGGAAGATTGTGTAATTGAATGGTTATGTGTTGTCTTAAGCATTAGTGCTCTCTTAGAAGAGGCCTCGCATTGAGCTGATTCCTCATTCAAGAGGTCCTCCATGTTCTTGCATGATCAAAAAAGTATGAATGTGGCTCAAAGTATAAACGTCCTCTCCCAATAATAGCCTGTCACTGTAAGGCTCGGCTGGCTGGGACACATAAACATACCTAAGAAGGGAGAAGTTAAATTACGAATAATAAAGATTGGTGAGATTTCAATTTAATCATTAAACATAACAGTTCGATATCAACATATCTCTATGACTAATATATTTCAAACTGAAAGTACAATACTATGAGAAAGAATACAGACATATGTACCATTCCACTAGCCCCACTCTAGGGGATGAATTTTGTCCACTGTGGATCTAATGCCATATCTGAAACTTAATGAAACAACTATTACCACTACTACTACAAACGTGCCATATATTAGCAACTAATAACTAACCATATAGGGGTTGGTGCATAAAAATATAAAAACAGTAATAAATTACAAAGTGAAAATTATTTATTATGATAAAAATTTCTAGCACAGTTCGAAGATTAAACGTTATGGAAACATTTAACTTTTACATGAATTAATCACTATGGGGTTTAATTTATGATAAAATCAAATCTCCTCATATAAATCTTCTAAGTAGATCGCGATTTCCAGACCATAATGGTCTCATCTTCAGTACAATCTTGGCGACTGATGTTATGTCGATCGGAAGAAACACTTCTTATTGACATAACATCAGTTGCCAATATTGTACTGAAGTTGAGATAGTTATGGTCTCGAAATCGCAATCTACTTAGAAGAATTAAGGAAATAGTTGATTCAATTACATACTGAAATATAATTATATATTTTACAAAGATGTTATTATAAACAGTTAAAGTATTAATAATTCTAGAGACCATAAATGAGACAGAGGTAAATATGTGGTACTTTTTAAAATTTCTCTTTAAGATTTACATCCTAATAACTAAATATACAGTTACAATCCACATAATGTCAATACATATTTAACAGCGCGAGGACTGGATGAATAACAAATGAATGAATGGATGGATAAATACAGTAAATGTATAAAAGATTATGTACAGCAACAGGACCAAGTGTTTTAAACCACCTTGCTTTATTGCAAATCTATGAGATGAAAATTTGCTAAATCCCAATGAAAAACACATGTTATCATTAAGGAGGGACCTACCCTTTAGCCATTAAAAATATGGCATATTTCAATATTTTTTTCTCAGCAACAATGCTGGTTATAGAAGAAATTAGGTATGTCATATCTATATTATAATGTGAGCATATTTGTGTGCTTAAGTCCAACCTAACTTCAGTCTTTACGGGTAATTAAATATTCAAAATGTAAGCTGAAAATTTTGCATTGTATTGCTGTTGCACTGATAATTTCCCTAAATTTCTATATATCTTAATGATTCTCATTTTATTTTACTCATTAATGCCGTAGCTACAAAATATACTACAATTTTAATATAGGATGTAAATATTTTATTTTTCATTTTAAATTGATGCATACTCATTTTTGTTAAAATTTGCATTAAAAATATTTTTTAAAAATAAAAATTGTAGTATATATTGTTCATCTCTGTAAATTATATATATATGCAAAATTTACATCTCAATATCTTGAAAACTTTGGGAGATATTACGGAAACCATATTGAAAGAATTAAGTTATAGAAAACAAGTGACAAACTTATTGAAGATTGGGTACCTTCTAAAATTAAAGGGCTCACTCGAGTGACAGAATGGCACATTTTTAAACATAACTCAAAAAGTGATAGAGATATCAATGAAAATATTTCACTAATACAAAAAAAAATTGAAAAATTACTGTTTTTGACCCTCAAAAGGTGTAGGTCCCCCTTAAATTCTTGCAAGCGTTCAGTAACATTTATAAAGCAAGCATTGCTAAAAAATGAATAAAAGAGAGTGAATTTATGTTTACTTCAATTTTCAAGAATTCTGCAATTTTTTAATGAATAATTATGAGAAAATATGTTAAGATTCTTTAACAGAATATTCAAGACTTAAAAAGCAATTTTTATTTGGAGAAATGTAACTTTGCTATAATAGTAATATTTATAAATTCCTAAAAATCTTGTGAGACCTCTTATAAAATATAGTCTACACAGTAAGGAGATACAAGATAATGGAAAACGATTTCAAAATCTTCTTAGATGAATTATTTAAATTGGTCAATGAATTTATATGAAATGATCTCTATAGACACTTAAAATGCTATTGTTTAATAAGGAATATATACAGGTGTCAAGTGATTACTTTCTGGAAAAAACAAGAATATTAGAGATAGATTTCTAATGAATGTATAGAGTGAACCATGCATGCTTGAATGAAGTTTATATAATTTGTTCATGTAACTGGAGCTGGTCAACTAGTAAAGAGGAACGAGACGTGTATGATTGTACTTGTGATTTGGAGGTGGCTGATGAGAGATGACTATGCATCTGCCATCAATTCCACAAGTGGATAACGATCTCAGGATGATTATTTAGAGATTGTTATAAAATGACTTTTTAATTCTGTGTTTAGTTGCAAGTTAATATTATATTTTAATAGTTATAGTTACAATGTATTCCAGTTAACATTTGTATCTATTAAGTTCAAATGACAATGTAAATTAATTTTGCTATATATATATGTGTGTGTGTGTGTGTTATATTATTATTTATATATAATTGTAATTCAGACAGTTCAAAAGCATCTATGATGCTCTGATGATGGATAATACTAAAAAATAATACATATGCTTTGCTTAAAGATTTGTTACCTACTTTCCTTCCTCTTTTTTTGGGGCACAGTATGGAATGGAACTCAAGTTCTCCTATCGTTCTCCTTATGTCCTATATGAAGCGGTCACAATAGCCAATCAACATAGGTCCATCATACTTCACAGTTTTATTTACTCAACTTCAATACCATGGATTTGCATTTTTATGTATGAGTAACAAGGTGACCTTCCATGACCGGTGTCAACAAAAAGTATATGGGAAGGCAGATACAACTTACGAACACATCGCGGTGAACGTATAAATAGGACAGACAGTGGACAGAATTGCCAGTCTCAAGACAACCCTTGAGGATGCCAGACGCAGTCTCTGGCAAAACGTCGGGGAACTACAAGCCTCACGAAAACGGCCTACAGCCCGAAAATCTTCTTCAAGATCATCATATATGGTAACAGTTTTATGTATTTCCCTTTCCCATAGAACTTTATAATATTATATCATTTCACCCTTTATGTTTACTCCAAATTAAGCCATTGTTAAGTTCTCATTAAACACCTTTCAGTTAACTATCATTGTTAATATGATAGCTCGGCTACTACTGTTTACATAAGACATATCTATTCTGTTAATCTAAGCAAATAGAAATCCTTTCTTTTATTTATGAGATAATAATTAACTGTTTGTTATGTAAAACAAAAACATTTAGCTATAATACTTGTACTGATTAAATGTTGTGTTTGAATATTTACTGAAACTCTGCTGATTGATTTTCTTACTAAATAATACAATCATACTTTAATTTAGTAAATTTAAAAGTTATGATATATAGTGGTTTCAAGTTAGACATAAAATCTCATAAATACAAAGTCTTTGAAAAATTAGATAGATAAATTTACGTTAATCCTACAGTTTTATAGAATCATAGTTTCCTAGTGTACTAAACAAAATAGTTAGCACACCCCTTACACATTAAAAGAGGATGTGTAATTTCTTACAGTTGTGGTTGATTAGTAACGCAAATCTATAATCCGTATAAAATGTATTGGATTCATAAGATACAAAAATATAATTTATAAATTAGCTATCTTTGAAGTCTCACTGAACAGCAAGCTGCAATGGAGCAGTGGTACTAATTCTATGATTTCTCTTATGCTCTCGTGTAATTGTCTGTCCTCAAGTATAAAGTAGCAAATATTTGATTAACTGAGGTGAATGTATCAATAAAAATAGAGATCATGCAACAGTATTCAAGTTGTATAAAATGGGAAGAGAAATTGTAAATGTTATAATGTTGAAGATTGAGTAATTCTAATATCTATGTAGTTATATCAGAAAATAATTCTGGATAGAACTACACTTCATCTTTTGGCATTATTATAAATGTATAGTAGCCATACTGTATTTTGTGGCCATTTGGAGACATTATTTTAAAGTAGTCATTACATTTATGGAATAGTTTTATCTTTGGTTTTGACCTTACTGTTATGGCTGAATAGCGATCAAATTATCCAATCAGTTTAATGGAAATGAAATGTGATGCAAAATGGTTTCTATTTCATGTATTTGAGTTATACCAACAACTGTTAAGTAATATTGTTACAAGGTAGAAAGTTCTAGAAAGAAACTATGTCACACTTCATACCATGTACCTGAATTTCTGATTGGCGGGAATAGCTTAGCTATTTTGTCTTTCATATTCTTAATTCTTCCAGCTATAATAAGAATGACCAGTACAAAAGTAGTATGGAACCACTTCGAGGTTACAGTTCACTGCAGAAGTGTTATAATTCTTATGCAGAAAGAATTATTCTTCTTAGAAATGTTTCCAAAATACTACAGTAATGAAACATTCATCTGTTATTTAAATACTCCTCTTAGGGAGTGTTATAATATTCAAAAACTAGAATAAAGTGTGTGCATCCCTAAACAACACAAGTTTGTTTTAAAGGTCAAAAGAAGAAACTGTCTTCAAACATGTAAAATGAAGCATTTCATAGTGAACAAATTAATCATTAAATTATCTATTTGTGCCATGCGTAATGCTGTTCACAGGATTATTTTTATAAAGTATTACTAGAAACTATAGATAATGTCAACAACTTAGATCTATACAGCTATCAGAGGAAGATAATAAAGTTGTAATCAAAAATGTTTGAAATTATTGTCTACAAAGATTGGTTCTTGTAGAAGAACTGAGACTATATGGCCTTCAAAGAAAATAAGGACCAGGCCAATTAAATTTTAATGCCTTACATGGTTTTGAATATCCCATTATCCCAAAGATAGCATACAATTCTGTGACCCCAGTATTCAACAAGTATGGGCCCAATAATATATATTTTGACTAAGGAATAGATATAATTAAAAGGTGATTCAAACAAGTGATAACATGGTTCCATATCTGCAAAACAAAATGAGGTTGTAAACAAAGAAAATACTTCAGTAATTAATATTGAGTGGAGAACATATTTTTAATAACTCATCTCATACAATTTCAAATTTAAAAATATGTTCTCCACTCAATATTAATGATATGACCTCATAATGTTTACTTCCCAACATTAATTTTAATATAATTAAAGTCTACTCAAGACTAGGGAAGAATTATATGACAATCTTCTGAAATTCAAGATGGCGTTGAATAATATAAACATGTTATAAATTGCATCAGAAAAGACATTTAATGAAAATTTTTCAGAACAAAAACAAAATATTAAAAAATTTCTCACACTCAAACTGAAAAATAAAAAAAATTTGCCTGACAATAAATTTATAGATAGATGTATCCAAAATATGCAGGATCAAAATTCGTCAGGAAAATTGTAAAATTCAATAGTAATAGTAAACGGCAAAACATTGTTGAAAAGAAAATTTTAGAATTAGAAAAAAACAAATAAATATTATTCAAATCTTCAAAATTTGGAATTAGAGATTTATCATCTACATTTGAAATTAATTAAACAATTAAGATTTATCTGTTTCGAAAAATTAATTATTTTTTTTCGAATTTTAGAATTTTCAAATAAAGAAGAAAGTTAATACACAAAAAAAGAAATTCAAGAATTTGTCTAAAAAATGCAATATAGACACTAGGAACAAAATTATTCACGAAAACCTTAAGGAAAGAAATGATACGTCAAAAAGTTTCCAAAGTACAGTTACACACAATGAAGGAAATGTACTTAATCTTTCGGAAGTAGTTTTACAAAAAGAGTTAATTTGCTTAGTCAAGGTTTAAAAACTTGTATTAGTTACTCAGATAGTGTTGAAGATTTTATTGCTGATATTGAAATTGCTATAGAGGATTTAGAAAAAGATGACAAAGGAATTATTAGGAAAGAACGTGAAAAAAAATTTGGAAGATATTAAAAACACTCCTAAAAATTTACTGGCAAAGAGAAATATGTCCAATTTAAAAAAAAAATCAGTAACAACTATATAATCGTGTCAAAAGCAGAAAAGGGTAATAAAGTAGTAATTTTAGAAAAATCAGAATATATCAAAAGAATGGAAAACCTTTTAGAATTAATTGAATATTTGGAATTAAAAACGGTTCCCCTACCAAAACAGTTAAAACTTTGACAAGACTTTAAAAGAAAAAAACATACAATCACTGAAAAATAAAAACTCAAGTTAAAAGTCCCAAATTCTTATAATTTAAGAATATATGGTCTCCCCAAATCCATTAAATTGGGAACAAAATGAGAACAATAATTAATAATATACGGTCACCATATTTATCAAAATGGCTGTTACAAAAATTTAATAGTTTTCCAAATTTCAACAACAAATGTGCTGAAAATTCTTTGGAATTAGTGGAAAAATTAATTAACATTAAAAATGTCTCTTTTGACATAATTTCATTATTTCCTAGTGTTCGAACTGAAAAAAATGTTGAATATTTAAAAAAAAAATGGTTGAATTCTTTAAGATTAAAAAAAAAGAAGTAATAGAAGAATACATTAACCTTATAAAACTCTGTATCAGCAATGCTTATTTTACTTTCACTGGAAAATTTTATAAACAAGTTTCATGTTTATCAATGGGTAATCCTCCTTCGCCATTTTTGGCTAATGTATTTATGAGTTACTTGAGTGTCATATCACAAATGCTTACCCACGGATTTTCAAAAGTTGGTATAGATATGAGGATGACATTTTTTCTATAATAAATTCTAAACATATTGACGATGTTTTGAGTTACTAAATTTGCAGAATGAATCAATAAAATTTACTATAGAATCTGAAATTGAAAATAAAATTCCTTTTTAGATCTATACTTAATTAGGAATTTAAAATTCAGAAAATTGAATTAGATATATACAGGAAACATACCCATACTGATAATTACATTAAATCATTGAGCTTCAATCCCATTGAACATAAACATGCAATATTTAATAGCCTATTATACATATTAACAAATATTCCAGTAAACGAAGAAAATTTTAAGAAAGAATACAACAATATAGCAAAATTAAATGGTTTTGATAAGAAATTAATAACAAATAAATTAAAGAAATTCAAACAGAAAAAAATACTTACAGAATCACACTACCTTAAAAATTGATAGCAAAAAAAGAAAAATTCAAGAAAATTACTTACCATCCTGAAGTACATACAAAATTTAAAAAAATATTTAACAAACATAATGTTACTTTGGCACCAATAAATAAATTCTGTCTGGGTAAACTCCTAAGTACCAATAAAAATCAACATTCCAGACAGTAAAAAATCTATAATTTATCAAATAAATTGTAATGATTGCAGCAAAGTATATAAAGGGAAAACGAAAGGAATTTAGAAACACATACTAAAGAACATTTTAGAAATATTAAAAATTGTGAAATCGAAAAATCAGCAATTGCTGAAGATAGTTGATTAGAACATCATAAAATTAACAGAGATACAAAACTTTGAAACAATTGGATAAACCATTAGAATTAACAGTTTGGGAGAAGATATTCATTCAAAAGAATAAATATCGATTAACTCAATATTCCTGTAGAAAAAATGTTGTTTCAAATTTATAAACCCAACCAAAGATGGCAGCACTAGAGGTAACCATGGAGAAATCAACAAACAGAGAATTTGAACACTTGGAGTCATGACTGAAGAAGAATTTGAAACTAATGGTCACATGGATGGAACAAGTAAGGAGAGATATCCATTGTTAGCAAGAAATTATCAAGCAAGAGAAAGATGTGATGTTGGAAGACCTAGAAGACGTTGGGCTGCTGCATTATGAAGTCGGAACGGGCAATTGTCTAATCCATGGAGTGATGATGATGATGATGGTCTATAAATAAATTCGAAATTGCATGAGGTGAGTTATTAAAAATATGTTCTCCACTCAATATTAATGATATAGCCTCATATTGTTTACTTCCCAACATTAATTTTAATATACTTCAGTAATTTTAGTTTTTTTTGTGTTCTGTAATGTAGATAATAATATCAAGAGGCTTACAATTTTCTAACTTGATAATTTTCAGTGTTTAAAAGATGACACAGGTAGAATGCACACATATGAAAACATTTTTTCTAAAAAATTGCACATAACACCTCTCTCTTTACATTGACAATTTAACTCATGTCGCAAATGGTAGTCAATGACCAATCATGTTTCAATGAATTCTTTTTTACACCAATGACAGTCGTGTTTCACCTCGCTCTTTATCGATTTCTCTTTATCAGCTCCTGCTTTTGTGATAAAGAAAGCTCCTCCTTTTTTTTAATATTCTGAACAGATTAGACCATTATTTTTCTCCAACAAATACATTGAATATAGCAAATATTGAATAGATTCAGTGATTTTACTGAGTTGTTTATTCAAAATATAAATGATAATAACCCATAATGTTGATTATAATAGTTTGATGTTTCATTATTTCTCCACTAGAGTGCATTCTTACAATATTGCGATCCTATTTGGCAATAAATAATATGATCGAGTTGCAGTGAATATACATAACCTCACATTCCTAATTTGTTTTCAAACATCGCCGTTTATATTAACTATACAAATATTTTAAAACACCGGTAACTATATTCAAATAATTATTTTTTAGTAAAGAGCTTAATTTTATTCGTTAAATAGTCCTAACAATGCCACTCTTGATTCCCAAATTCTCTAGATAAATTCACTCCTCACTTCGTGAGTCGTGAATTTATTGATAATTTGGAAATCACTCGTGGCATTATTTATGAAAAGTAAACCTGCTCCACAAAATCTAATATGGAGTGATAATTCAAATTGTATTAAATCCACCTGCAATGAAGATTTATTTTTAAGTGATTATGTACACCTGAGTCTTTTGTGAACTATAATAAGTTAGTATGTCAAATCATATATTTCCCACTTTGTGCAATTATTAAAATTGAGTGTCAAAACAATAAGTAGATTGCAGGCCCTACAACTTCCGTGATGTGTGGATTAAATAATGTTAATATGGCCTAAAAATATCATCATTTGAAAAGGGAACATTTTGCATCTGTACAACTTAAAACACTGGTGACAGGCCCGTAGATCTATGTATTTAAATACCCAGCACTTGACGACCAGTCAGCGAGATTTCTGTTTTTATGTAGTATTTGCTTAACTGTCACTTCGCTGTTGAAACAGGCATGAAATTTTGGTTTTTCTCACAGTAAAATTAAATTGTAGTTCTATTTGTAACTCACTGTTTCCTTTAAAATGTCCAACTTGACAAAAAAAAGTTCTTTAAAGTTAGTGTACATAAGTAAGTATTGGATATTCATGCACTTGCATTTTCTTTGCCTAGATTTAAATCTATTGACCTATGTTTATTCATTATCAATACAAATCTATACATTTTTAGTTTATTAAATATGGTTTTGAATGGCATATAACTAAGTAACTCATTGGCTGTATTAGGAACTGAGATTTATGGCCACATGGGTATAAGCTCCCCATATGTCTCTATCTTGAGCTAATACATTCCAATCATCCCTGTATAAATTATGTCCCTCAAATCATTTAAAATCAGAAGATATTATTTTTCCTTTCTATGAGGAATCTGTATCTATTACAGCATGTATACTAGGAGAATTATTATATTAGTGTGAAAATTGATGAAAATGTTCTGGAAAAAAAGACAAGAGTTTGTGGAACAATAGGATTAATAGGCAACAATGATAGGACACGAGGGTGAGAAGAGTAAAAAGAAAGAAAATAAGAACTGTTGCAAACTTCAGTACAATAAACATATGAAGGACGTAACACAGCTGACCAGTAAATATCATATTACTCTATCCTCAGGAAAATAGTAAAATGGAGCAAGAATGTTGTATATTGGTTTTCTAGTTGTGCACTCTTCAATGCTGTTAGGGTCTGTAAATTTCGAGACCTAAAAGCAAAATATCGTACAAAAGTTTTTCGCTTCAAACCACCTTTTCATTGACAGATGTGAAATTTGGAATTCATGATGGGGAAGAAGTATGCTCTCAGGAGACATGCAGAAACCATGCATTAGCAATTGTGACTTGAAAGAAATATCCCTCCAAACTCTCACCTATTTATAGATAATATAACAAGAGGAAGGAAACTCATTGACAAATGTTTCTTCTGAAATGTGCTTTTACATAAATGAGAATGTTTTGAAAGCTATCACATCCTCTAGTTCTATTGGAAAGACTGATGAGTATACTAATATATTATTAAATAAATAATATTGATATTGAATATAGGTATATGGATTTAGAAAACATATTGAGTTAACATGGTTAAACATTAGAAGTCCACACTAATGTTATAAGTGTTTGGTCGAGCAGGGGTGGTTACTATGCACAACTGTCAGTTGCCTATGTGTTATGAAAGTTTTCTACTGGTTTTAGTGGAATTATCTGTTAATATTATTGATTTATCACTACTGTTAGTACATCATGGACAATCTATTGTCTACAGATGATAAATCTGATTGAAGTTAAAATACAAAAATCAAGAGAGGAATGAAAAAAAAAACTGTCATCCAAAAAATGCATAAACCAACCAGGTTCCTCAGAAATACATGATCTGATTTTCCTTCTTTTCAAAGTATATAATTATTTTGTGAAAAATAATATACACACATTTTCATTTGAGAAACAAACATTGCTTGAGTAAAGTTTAATTTAGACATTTCAGATAAACTGCCACTCACAATGGTCGGATTCAATGGATTATTTTAAAAAATCTTTCTTGTCCTAATTCAATGACATATACTGAGTTTCAAGGCAATACTTTTTTTTAAATTTCTGCTAGAGCAAGATTTTATTTTTGCTTCATTTTAACTCTTACACATAATAGTATGATTTGCTGGCTAAGATACTTAATGTTATGTCTCTTAATGATTACTATATGCCAAATCTGGTTCCAAAAAAAAAAGTTGCCAATAGAGCAATAAAAGGCATTTGAAATGTAGTGTGCCACCTAATATGCACAGAAACATTTAAATCCAATGTGAGAGTGCAAAATTAATAAGCAAGAACATTAATTGGTAATATCCGTACAAGAATAAGCTATAAAAATATGTTGTTATTACATTCACTATAGTTTCGAAAGTATTTAAATTTTGACATTAACATGCTTACTGTTTCCTCATTATCATAGCCACCAAACATTTTACATGCTTCCTGTAAAATTTTCTTTCTGCACAATGCATTTAGAATCAACACTCAGCAAATATAAAAAGTATTGTTGTATGCAGAAGGCAGTGAGCATACAATGAGAATAAGTAATATATGAAGAGTTGTTCTGCACTCATTGAAAACTCATGGTATGTATGAATATGAAATCTTACAGTTATTGAACATTTCTTTTTCTTTCCCTCAAGAAAACATAAAATATAATCTAGGTTAAAAAGACCTCTGTCAATTCATATCATGATCCTGGATATGGTTCAGTGGCAGTTAATAAGCAATCTGGCGATATTGTACCTTGGAGATTTACCTTAATACCTATGATATAGAACATTCCAATAATATCATTACCTCAAGTTTTGTATCCTCAAAAGCAAGCGGGTCACCAGCTGGAAATGTCTCACTTTTAATATCATCATCTCCTTCTGTTTTTATTTCCTTATACATCACCTATAAAATAAAAATTACATCAATATAGTCAAGAAAACTAATGATGAGTGTTTTTGTTTTCCTTAACCTAGTTTAATCTTCTACCTTATATTTGGTGCACATGACACCTGGCTTTAAAGTGGACTTGATGTGTGGGGAGAGAAATTTTCAAACACTAGATCACACACTAGATTTTCTAACCACACAATAGCATGAACAGCCTTACTGAATGAGTGATCAGATAAATGTCAGGTCTTTGTCCGATAAAAAAACAATGTAAGTTGAAACACACTATTCACACACATTGATATTAAATATGATAAACTTGATGATAATAATTATGATGGTATGATGATGTTTGGTGAAAATATGATACTTTTATAATTTACTAATACAAAACGTACAGGTTAGGAAAACCCTAAAAAAATCCATCATTCAGGAAACATACAAATATTAACGGTTAGCTAAATAAATGTTTGTATAATAACTTACTTCTGGTCCATTTTCAGATTGTGTTAGGTGACCTTCTTCTTTAATAACAAACTCACAATTCATTATAATCAGAGAGCCTGAAAATGTTAATTACAAAATTCAAAACAATAACTGCATGATCTAGTACACAAGAATTTTAACTAAGCACAATAAAAAACAGGAAAAGCTAATCAATTAAATATTATAATTTGTAATGCAACAATACACTCTCAAATTCCAGTCTTTATCAGAGAGTGACTATTTAATTAACAACTGCAACTGTAGGATAATTTCCTTTTCCAACTTCAATTGATAATTAATTAAGATGAACCTAATTGGACTTGTTAAATTTTATTGCAAAAAATATTAAAGATTGATTTTAAAATAGAACAGTAAAAACATTATTGTTCGACAATATTCAAATTATTATTAAGTATTCAAGTTGTTTTCTCACTCACAAAAGGCTTTTAAGCACCAGATAACATGGCTTGAAAATATAACTTTGCAAATATTCAACTGCAAACCCTCCACATTTTGAATATGATATGGCATCGAAAGAAATTGTCCTACACTGTTATATAAGATACAAATTAAAATACGAGTTCGAGTCTCGGTCTAGGCGAAAATTTTTCTCTTCAAATATTAAAATACTTACCTGTTGGCAGGTGCCGTCATCCTCAACCATGTTAAAATATTGTATTAAAATGTTATATGGGGGCCTTTCGGAAGTTAACTTCATCATCAGCAGGATGAGTGTCAACTATTAGTTGTTGTGTATGACGTAGTAGACTTGAAGAGTCGTTCGTAGCTTCGTAGCAACTGAATTGTTTTAATGGTCTCGTATAATCGGTTGTACGACTGGGGTGTGTTCTCATTGGAATTTGATACGAATTTTATTAGTATTGGCAATATAGCTAGTTAGGCTAAAGCAAAGTTTAACTTATTTAACACCAAATTCACGCCACATAAAACAACAAATGTATACTTTAATAAACAATGCCTAAAATACAATATCACTCCAAACTATGCCAAAATTAAAATAAACAATAAATATTACTCAGCCATAAAAGAAAAGCCGAAATAAATCAGATAAAAAGTTAAATAAATTTATTTTATATAAAGAAACAAAATTGCAATAACAAATTATATTACCAGTCACAAGAGGCAAATAAAATTTTCGGTAATTGTTGTACATGATCAAAAACAGATACATGACGACACTAACAAAACTATGGAAAATAAATACCAAACAATCAATAAGAAACCAGAAAAACTAATCTTTATCAAATACAACACAAACTATAAATACAATCACAATAGGTCTACAGACGATAGAAGATTAATACATTTAACAAAACTAACATTAAATAAAGAAGAAACTAAAATAATTGAAACTGAATATAAGTTTAATTTCCCCACAACCAATCGTAACACGATAAAAGAAAATATGATAATCGAAAGCTAAATAACAATTAATAAATTACAAATAAATAAAAAATAAATAAAAAAGGCTATGCAATGAATGAAGCCGCTAAAACAGTCAAAGTAAATATACCTCTAATATGTAATGAAGAAAATAACTATTTAAAACACCTTCATAAATTAAAAACCAAACTCAAGAATAATAACATAATACACACAAAAGCCGATAAAGGTAACATAAGAGCACTAATGAACAAGGACAATTCCATTAAAAAAACAAAACAAATTATAGATGAAAATACATTTTAAAAAATTGACAAAGATCCAACAACTAAATTTAATAGAGCATTAAAATAATAATGTAAAACATGTCTCATAATTATACCTAACAATGCATTTGATAAATATATAAATAAGTTCATAAATATCAATCCAACAGTCCTGATAATGAAATCTTTACCTAAAATATATAAAAGAACAACCCAATGTCAATAGTCAACTGCAAAACACTCCTAATTAAAAAGTTTCCAAATTAATTGCTCAAAAACTTAAAAAAGACATTAAATTAGAAGATCAACATACAATAAAAAATTCATATGAATTGGCATATATGTTCACAAGTATAGAAATCAACAATAATACGAAAATGGCGTGATCTGATATAAAAAACCTTTACACTAATATACCAATAAATGAGACTTAAAACATAATACAACCATAAACTAGAAAACAGTAATTTGAACACAGAATACATGAATCAACTATACAGAGTCACAAAAACTGTAATGAAACAAAATTACTTCCAATTTACTAATGAAATTTATGAACAAAAAGACAGACTCCCAATGAGATCTCCCACATCAGGTATATTAGCTGAAATATTTTTACAAGATTTGGAAAATAAACATTACAAAATTGATAAACAATTTTAATATAAAGCTAATCACAAATTATGTTGATGACGTCATGACTTTATGAGAATGAGAACAGAAAAGAAAAGGCAATATTGCTAGAAGTAACAAAATGCATAATAAATAGAATTTACGGACGAGATAGAACATAATAACAAACTATCTAGACCTTAAGGTATGTTCACATATGCGCGGCGCGCGCGCTGCTAACATAATAAAGAGTGCAACAAGTTTCATATAGGCAGGACAAGTAGAAACTTTAACACATATATTATAAGGAACACCTCACAGATTTTATGTATGCAGGTGATAAATCAAGCTATGCCAAACATACCATTAACGCTAGCAACAAAATGGACACAACAGAAAACACTCTAACAATAGAAAAAAAATTCCAGCAAAGATAAATATATTGGAAGACCTTGAAATTATAAAATAAATAAACAACACCTTTCTTACTCTCAATTAGAACACAACCCAGTCGTACAACCCATTATACGAGATCATTAAAAACAAGTCAGTTGCTACGAACGACACTTCAAGTCTACAACGTAATACACAACAACTAATAGCAGACACTCATCCTGCAGATGATGGAAATTAACTTCCGAAAGGCCTCCAGATAACATTGTAATATATTTTAACACGATTGAGGACGACGGCACCTGCCAACTGGTACATATTTTAATTTTTATCTTATGACTCAACGGAATTTGATATGAATTTTATTAGTATTGATCCTATACTTTCATGAGAATGAAACAATAAACAAATATGATTACAAAAATTTAATGCATGATGTAATCTTAATACAAAATCTTTTCTTTGAGAGTACAATAAGTTAAATGTGCACTAAAAAATGTTTGGAGAAGACCAGAATGGTTTCTAAAAAATGTTGATGGTTATAAAGCAGTGAAGATATTTTTAGGTAAGAATTTTAATACAGATGTGTGCAAGGCATATGTGGATTTCATAAAACATTTCACAAAATCTTCCATGAGCTGAAACCAAAATCATTATTCAATAAATTAGTTACATAAAAAAACTATTAAAACATACTTATATTCTCTTCTAGAATCAATCTTCGTTAAAAATAGGTTCAAAATGTCAAATGGGCATAAGGTTTTGTAGTGTGAATAAATTGCCCATTTCTCTTCTTTATATATATGTTCGTACTTTATGCGCGGCCATACCGTTGATCCGATTCTGAAGCGACTTTCTGCAAAATGTTCAGGAGATTCACGGGATGAACATAGGCTATAAGAGAGTTGTGATACTCAACTTCTACACCCTTAAAATCGCCCTTTGTAGTGGAAAACGTGAAATAAGTAGCTCTTTGGATGTTTAAATGGCTTACGCTGCCTAATCCACAACAAATACACAAAATTAATGTACACAGAATTGAATATCTCAAAAAGCTCTACAAAAAGTCCCCGACAGCATATGTTTATCTCTTACGGATAACTCACAATAACCATTTTTGCTTTAATTGATGCCAAGAAGATCGAGACAAGTACGTAGATTCCTGTGCAAGCATAGTAGCACTTATCGGGTATTCTTTTACGGATAACTCACAATAACGAATTTCGTCTGTTAGCTCATTTATGTCAAGAAGATCGAGATAAGTAGATTCCCGGACAACACCGGGTGATCAGCACGGGGAATCTTAAAATAATCACGATATACATTTATAATTATTTTTCATTTGACTTATTCAACTAATCATAAGAAGTATATTAATTTTTTTTTTTTGTTTTTCAGCCCATTCATGCGAAGAAGATCGGGATGAGAAGATTCCCGACAACGTCGAGTAAATAACACGGAGTATCTAAAAATAATTACGATATAAATGTTTCCTTTGACTTATTTAACTAAACATAAAACACATTAATTTTCGTATTTCAGCCCATTTATGTCAAGAGATCGAGATAAGTAGATTCCCGGGCAACGCCGGGTAATCAGGACGGGGTATCTAAAAATATAAATTTATAATTATTTTTCCTTCTACTTATTCAACTAAACACAAAAGCACATTAATTTTCATTTATTTAGATGTAGCAGCGAACGTCGGGTATTAGCTAATATATATATTTATATATATATATATATATATATATATATATATATATATAATAATTCTGCCCGAGGGCAGGTCCTTCACTGCAATCATAGCATTTTCATGCTATGCGTGCAGCTTTACTAGAGAATTGTAGGTGTGGTAGCTTCCCGTTGCTTTCCACACCGGTGAAGGATGATGATGATGATAATAAGGATGATGATGATGATGGCCATATGATTTCGGGGACCGTTTGGGCCTTAAAGTTTTCCTGACATTTGTCTTACAGGTGAGGAAAAACCCCGATAAAAACCTCACCCAGGAAAACTGCCTCGATCGGGATCGAACCCGGGCCCGCTGCGTGACAAGGCAGCACGCTACCTCGAGAGCACAGAGCACAGCGGTGGACATATATATATATATATATATATATATATACTGTATATATATATATATATATATATATATATATATATATAAATTAATGCATTAATTATTTCATGAAAACTGCAGTATTATCAGAGAACTCAAAAATACAAAATACAAAAAAGACATAAAATATTTATAGATGCCCTAATGCTTGTATATAAACAGCTTCTAATAGTGATTAGAGAAATGTAACATTATATAATACTAAGGTAACCGGTAAAAAATATTCCACACATGTATCAATTTAGATTACAAATAATTGCTTTCTGAGGAAAAGACATGGTAACATGTAACATTTAGATAGATAATAAAGTCGATACGCTCAGAAGTAAACTATCCTGAGTGAAGTTTTTAAAGGGATTGAGTTAGTTCCGTATTTGAAACAATAATTTATTCTCCTGTATGTAAGTATAAAAATTCCTCAAGATATAATAAATTGTTTAATACTGCTACATAATAGAAATGATAGAACTATAGTCTAAAAACTGGATTTTATGCTTCGGGTATATGCTTGGAGCAAGGACATTAGTGTGTTATGAAGATTTTAAAGTCATTGAAAAGTAAACAAAAAAACGTAGATTTTTTTATTCCTAGTAAATTAAATTTTACAACAGCAATATATACAGTACATAGCTTCGAGTATAGAAGACAACTCATAAGTTTTTGTTCCAATTAATGGGATGGACACGGTAATGAAAGTGAAAGACTTCAACGAGGATGAACAGTGTGGATTGATCAAGTGAACAAGGATTAAATGAATTAGAACAAGAAAAAGAGGCTCCTATGATAAGTAAAATACTGATATTTGTTCAATTTTACTTAGAAAAACATCAGTCGGCAGACCACTGCTGTATTGTCATATTGTAATCCCTTTGCAACAATTAATCACTTAAATTGGAGTTCGTTAAAAAGAAGAATTTGCATGAGCTGCATACTTATATTTAATCACACTACCACGAATTATACAGATTACTACTTTATGATGCTCAGTGAACCTGAATTAAGGGGGGGGGGAATACTACGTAGCTACAGTTGATCAAACAGAAAGTTATTTATTTTAAAGTTTTGTTATTGTTGCAGTTTTGATGACAGAACTTACCTTAGAAAAAGTTCAACAAAATTTCGTGATAATTATCTTATGCTGGAAACCACACTACAAATTGTACAAATACATTAATGTATTCCACACAACATGCACTAAGACCTACTAGTTCTAATTGTTCTAATTTTTACACATACATACATTCTACATTTCGTTATAATACAGTCTTCTGTATTATCTTGAAATATGGTTAAAATTCCATGCATGTGCACGAGATAATATTGTCAGTTTTTTTAAATACACTGTATTTGCTTTTAATGGTCATACATAGTTAAAGAACAGTGAGGGAAACAAGTTTCCAGATATTAACGAGTGTTTGACGAATATAATATTATTCAAATTGCTACATTTCAAATAAAGTTCAAATCTCATGCATCGTGTAAAAGTAAACTAGTCAACCTGGATTTAGACGAATCGTATTGAGATTTTCGAGTAGATGAATTGTGGGGTAAAGTTCTTCATGCATGGGAGGAGGTCGCAATGAACGAAGGCCTATTCCACAATTCATTCGCTGTGGCATGGAGTTCACTAGATTATGGAAAATATTTCATTTTCCGTAAATGATTTAACGATTTACGCTAATCATTGACGCTGATGGTATGTGACTAAATATTAGTTCCGCATGGATTTATTTTTTCTTTATTTACTTATTTTTGTTTATCTATTTATTACGTTTTAGCGAGGAAAAAATTTCACACTCCAATTAAATAAGTCCAGCATAATAACTGTCTATAGATGACGGGCAATAATAATAATAATAATAATAATAATAATAATAATAATAAATCTTCAAAATAGTTATATTTATTTAACAGTGGACAGAAAAAATAAAATAGAAAGAATTCTAACAATTAAAAAAATTAATCTCATTAGGAATCAAATCTGTGACCTCTTGCAATTTGAAGCAAGCATTAAGACATTGAGATAAACGTTCTTTGGCTCGCTCTCCATAAAATAATACTATTCAATGGAGGAAGGAAAACATATTGTAGATCTTCTGTGCGATTAGTTTACTCGTGTGAATCGCGCATTAAAATTTCGCCGATTCACTTTTGTTGCTAAGTGTACACTTAAAATGTACATATAAATATTAATTATATAGATGTTGAAGAATACGGTTTTTAGGCGACAAAACTATTGTAAACTGAGAATAAGTAGGTACTGTACATTATATAAGTAACATTACCTCTCATACTCAATATAAGTGATAAGTACTTCATTTCGACAGTAGTTATCCATGATATTTCAACACTTGAAATAGCAATAACATTTTTAATGAATTCTTAAAATAGAGTCAATAATCTCAAACATAAAAAAAAATGTCAGACACTGCAAAAAGAAAGTGGGCTAAATAAATCTATTCTATTCTATTCTATAAACTACAAAGCACTGTTTTCTACGTTTCGTGAAGAATGCTAAAGCCATTATACTCGTATAATCAATTGAGTTGGTGTTTACTTGATGAAAATCCATATTTATTAATTACATAAAAATAAAACGTAGTTTTATTTGATTTTCATATTTATTATATAATTCAGTGATAGCTGTTATGTACAGTGTACCGAAACAGCTGTCACTGAATTATATAATAAATATGAATAATTTGTTAACATGTCTGAAGAAGGTACAATGTACCGAAAGAGCTGTCACTGAATTATATAATAAATATGAAAATCAAATAAAATTATTAATTTGTTAACATGTCTGAAGAAGGTACAGTGTACCGAAACAGCTGTCACTGAATTATATAATAAATATGAATAATTTGTTAACATGTCTGAAGAAGGTACAATGTACCGAAAGAGCTGTCACTGAATTATATAAAGCTGTCACTGAATTATATAATAAATATGAAAATCAAATAAAATTATTAATTTGTTAACATGTCTGAAGAAGGTACAGTGTACCGAAACAGCTGTCACTGAATTATATAATAAATATGAATAATTTGTTAACATGTCTGAAGAAGGTACAATGTACCGAAAGAGCTGTCACTGAATTATATAATAAATATGAAAATCAAATAAAATTATTAATTTGTTAACATGTCTGAAGAAGGTACAGTGTACCGAAACAGCTGTCACTGAATTATATAATAAATATGAATAATTTGTTAACATGTCTGAAGAAGGTACAATGTACCGAAAGAGCTGTCACTGAATTATATAATAAATATGAAAATCAAATAAAATTATTAATTTGTTAACATGTCTGAAGAAGGTACAGTGTACCGAAACAGCTGTCACTGAATTATATAATAAATATGAATAATTTGTTAACATGTCTGAAGAAGGTACAATTGTACCGAAAGAGCTGTCACTGAATTATATAATAAATATGAAAATCAAATAAAATTATTAATTTGTTAACATGTCTGAAGAAGGTACAGTGTACCGAAACAGCTGTCACTGAATTATATAATAAATATGAATAATTTGTTAACATGTCTGAAGAAGGTACAATGTACCGAAAGAGCTGTCACTGAATTATATAATAAATATGAAAATCAAATAAAATTATTAATTTGTTAACATGTCTGAAGAAGGTACAGTGTACCGAAACAGCTGTCACTGAATTATATAATAAATATGAATTAATTTGTTAACATGTCTGAAGAAGGTACAATGTACCGAAAGAGCTGTCACTGAATTATATAATAAATATGAAAATCAAATAAAATTATTAATTTGTTAACATGTCTGAAGAAGGTACAGTGTACCGAAACAGCTGTCACTGAATTATATAATAAATATGAATAATTTGTTAACATGTCTGAAGAAGGTACAATGTACCGAAAGAGCTGTCACTGAATTATATAATAAATATGAAAATCAAATAAAATTATTAATTTTTTAACATGTCTGAAGAAGGTACAGTGTACCGAAACAGCTGTCACTGAATTATATAATAAATATGAATAATTTGTTAACATGTCTGAAGAAGGTACAATGTACCGAAAGAGCTGTCACTGAATTATATAATAAATATGAAAATCAAATAAAATTATTAATTTGTTAACATGTCTGAAGAAGGTACAGTGTACCGAAACAGCTGTCACTGAATTATATAATAAATATGAATAATTTGTTAACATGTCTGAAGAAGGTACAATGTACCGAAAGAGCTGTCACTGAATTATATAATAAATATGAAAATCAAATAAAATTATTAATTTGTTAACATGTCTGAAGAAGGTACAGTGTACCGAAACAGCTGTCACTGAATTATATAATAAATATGAATAATTTGTTAACATGTCTGAAGAAGGTACAATGTACCGAAAGAGCTGTCACTGAATTATATAATAAATATGAAAATCAAATAAAATTATTAATTTTTTAACATGTCTGAAGAAGGTACAGTGTACCGAAACAGCTGTCACTGAATTATATAATAAATATGAAAATCAAATAAAATTATTAATTTGTTAACATGTCTGAAGAAGGTACAGTGTACCGAAAGAGCTGTCACTGAATTATATAATAAATATGAAAATCAAATAAAATTATTAATTTGTTAACATGTCTGAAGAAGGTACAGTGTACCGAAACAGCTGTCACTGAATTATATAATAAATATGAAAATCAGATAAAACTACATTTTATTTTTATTTAATTAATAAAGCCATTATGGTTACTACATCAATTTCGATATACAAATGTCAGATTTTCCCTTCATTGAAGAGCTGAAGTAGAAAAAAAATCGCAGTGCTATGTTTCCTTAATTACAATGCACAGACATTGAAATTTAAAAACTATAATTTCGAAACAATGACAATTTTCAAGAAATCTTGAACAGATATTTGAAAATATTCAACATATCATACATATTTTTCAAAATGAACAGCGGCAAAATTAATTTATACAAAAAATATTAAATACCTCATCTAATGTAGCAAAGTTTACTACATACTGTATCTCACAATAATTTGTCCCTAACTTAACAAAGTAACTTACATACTCTATTGTAAAGTAATCTGGTATATACCAACTTGCTCACATCTAAATCTAAATAAATAAATCACACACTCGTATAAATTAATTAGTGTACACTTATTTGTCCTCATGTAAATCTAAAAAAATAAATAACACACACCTTTAAAGTAATCTGGTGTACACTTCCATGCCCTAATCTAAACCTAAATAAATAATAAGATAAGAACCTAAAATACGTACCTTTTGGCAGGTGCCGTCGTTCTCAACTATGTTAATTTTTAAAAAATGTTATATGGAGGCCTTTCGGAAATTAACTTCCATCATCAGCAGGACGAGTATCTGCCACTAGTTTCTGTTGTTTACGACGATATAGACTCAAAGTGTCTGTAGTAGCAACTTACTTGTTTTTGACGATCTCGTATAATGGGTTGAACGACTGGGGTGTGTTCTCATTAAGAAGTAAGGTGTTGTTTATTTCTCTTATGATTTCAAGGTCTTCAAATATATTTATCTTTGCTGGAATGTTTTGTTTGTGAATTGTCGTTAGAATGTTTTCTATTCTGTTCATTCTGTGACTGGAGTTAATGATATGCTCGGCATAGCTTTATTTACCCCGCGTACATAAAATCTTTGAGGTGTACCTCATATCTTGTTAAAAATTTTCTGCTTCTCCTGCCCATATAAAACTTATTACAATCTTTACATGTTAGTTTATAGATTCCCATATCATTACATTTTCTGTATTCTTCTATGCCATTGTTGTTTTATTTGTTTTTGGTTTTATAAGCTATGATAATGTTTTTATTTATTTATTTATTTATTTTTCCAAAGTTCTAGCTAGTTTTGTGGTTTTCATTTCCTGTGTATGTCAATGTTATCCATGTTTTAGTATTAGCAGATTCTCTTTCAAGTTTTGTTATATGTAACATTAATAAACACAGGAAATTAAACCATAAAACTAGCTAGAACTTTGAAATAAATAAATAAAAACATTAACATAGCTTAGGAAATTGAAAACAAATTAAACAATATAATATACAATGGCATACAAGAACACAGCAAATTTAGCAATAAGGTAGTCTATAAACTAATATATAGTGATTGTAATAAGTTTTATATAAGCAGGACAAGCAGAAACTTTAAAACAAGATATAAGGAACACCTTAACGATTTTATGTATGCGGGTGATAAATCAAGCTATGCCAAACATATAATTAACTCCGGTCACCGAATGAACACAATAGAAAACACTCTAACAATAGTTCACAAAGGAATCATTCCAGCAAAGAAAAATATATTTGAAGACCATGAAATTATAAAGGAAATAATCAACACCTTACTTCCAATGAGAACACACCCCAGTCGTACAACCCATTATACGAGATCGTCAAAAACAAGTCAATTGCTACTACAAACATTTTGAGTCTATATCGTCGTAACAACTAGTAGCAGATATTCGTTCTGCTGATGATGGAAGTTAGCTTCTGAAAAGCCTCCAGATAAGATTTTAAATATATTTTAACACAACTGAGGACAACGGCACCTACCAAAAGGTAGGCCTACATATTTTAAATGTTTATCTTATGACTATTCACCTCAATGGAATTTGATATGAATTTTATTAGTATTGACTAAATAAATAAATTGCACGCTCCTATAAACTAATCTGATATACATTACTTGTCCTCATGAAAATCTAACATATTAACCCATTTGCTTCAAGTTAAATACTCAATGCATTGAATTTAAATCAACATAATTTATATTGCCTGTTTTCAGACATTCAAAACGAAGAAAAGGTAAAGGTACTTGTGATCTCAATACGGGTGAAGGCCAAAACATACTCCTCTACTATTCATATATGTCAACAAAAGATTACCCTGCCAAAGGATGTACAAAATATATAACAGGCAGAGTTAAGTGAGTGTACCTTGTCTTCTGAGTTGAAAGCCATTTAACAGCCAGCGAGTGTGCCTCGTCTTCTGAGATGAATGGGATAAATAATACACACCTGTAAACTAATCTGATATACACACTAATTTGTCCTCAAGTAAACCTAACTAATTCAGATACTCATGTAATAAACCTAGTCCTTGTCTAAATATAACTAAATAAATCACACACCTGTAAACTAATCGAGTGATATATAAATACATGTCACCCACTGTTCTATTAGAAATTACATATTTATGCTCTAAGTAAATGGAAACTCACTCAGCGGTGCATTGTAGCTAGGAATTTGATGTAACATGTAGAAAACTGATGGAGGTGAAATGAGAAATAATGCTTCATACAGTTTTATTTTTCAGGTTTGTTTGTGTATTGTCTGAAATTTTAAAAATATTTTAGATTGTTGGACATGTCTAGTATAGTATTAAACAAAAACACTTTTTGTGCCGTAACCTTGATTACTTATTTGGTGTATTTACTGTTAGGGTCAGTCTGAAAGGTAACTTTCATGTTAAAACAATGCACAAATAATGCTCAATAATTAATTCAAATAAAAGGGTAACAAAAATGTAAAAGGACTGAAGTATTTTTTATATGAATAAATCACAGTTCTAATTATAGTTTTTACTTCAGTAGATGAGAAAGCACTATACGAAGAAAATAACAAAGAGACTGCAGTCTGTGATCTACCATTAAATTTTCTATGTTATACAGAACTGTAGTTGGCATGCACAAGTTTATGAACTTGTTCTATAGATGGCAGAATTATCTGTGTAGCCGGTATTCCAAAGTACATGATAAATTCCCAAACATGCTTTTAAGAAATGAATGTACATTAACATGACATTTACAAAACTGTTCAATAAACCATAAACTAATTTAGTACATACTAACTTCTTAACACAACAGAATAAAAAATGAGTAAACCAATTTCTCATTCTGAAGGTTGTCGTACCGGTCACACATATAGTCTGCCATCTATTGACAAAAGCCTTGGACATTCTCACTATAATTCTGTAGATCTAAGAAAAAATTATTTTAAGATTTGGCTCAGTATTTAAGAATTCTTACAAAATGCTCAAATAGTAGGCGATGTTAGTAGAAATGGAGAAAGTAAATAATGCAGTTGTCTTCTAAGAGTGTAGCATATAACTGATAAGCAAAATAATGCTTTCAAGTTTTTCTGCCAGTATAGCACATTTTGGTAGTTTAGCACTCATATGTGATAATTTTAATATCATAGAAATTTCATTTTGAAGTTAAAGAGCTAATAATTAAACAAAGATTATATGATCCTGAGATGCCATTAACAAAAATATGTTTTCCCATTGGATTTCACATATCACATCCTCTTCATTCATTGAATATAACACAATAATTTCTAGTTAAACCTGCACTTAATACAGTGTGCACTATAAGCCATTGATATAGGCACAACCCTAAAGGTACTCTGATACATTGCAGGTTGAACATTTTTAGATCAATAGCCTCTATTTCACAGTTCAAATGATACCTACACTAACCTGTCAAAAACTATAGTTAGATTTCAATCATAAATTTTATAAGTCCCGATTGTCTAAAAAAGTGTGATCCTTAACCTCCTACTCCGCAAGGGTCTCCTATGGCCTGTAGTGGGATCACTTTACATTTTTACCTACAGAATAACAGTATGCATATGCATAAGTTTATAGAATTGACATTAGGAGGAACCACACAGCTATGAAGTCCTAAAAAAAGTTTATAGAGTTGTCGCTAGATGAAACCATGTAGCTGTAAAATTGATATGACCAATGCGGGCAATAAATTCCCAAACCTTTATTAGAAATGGATACACACTAACTTCTCTCTTCCTAACCTAACAAAATAAATGAACTAACTCATTGGCACTATCGACCTCATAGGTTCATGGCCACACGGACAAAAGTTCTCCATACATTCCTATCCTGAGCTAATGATTTCCAATCACTCCCTGTATAATCTACTTCCCTCAAATCATAGTTAATGTTATTCTCCCACCTCATTCTTGGTTTACCAACTGCGCATTTCCTTCTGGTTTGCCTACAAGAAGCTTCCATCCACCTCTTCCATTCCCCACTTGTGCCACAAGTCCTGTCTATCGCAGCCTGCAAGGCTTAACTGTTCTTATTACACCTGGCTTTACATAAAGATAATGTAGCTCACTGTTATATAGTCTCCTCACCTGTCTGTTCATTTCTCTTTGGCCCAAAAGTTCTCCTAAGAATCTTATTCTCAAATACTCGTAATCTCCTTTCCTCCCTTAAAGTAAGAGTCCATGTTTTGCATCCATATAATATAACTGGTTGAATAATAGTTTTATATATTTTCAGTTTAACGTTTTTTGAAAGGAGTTGGAACGTCAAGAGTCTCTGCAATGCATAATAGCACGCATTTCCAGAATTGAGCCTATGTTTAATTTCTTTGTGCATCTCATTCATATTTGTGTTTATACTTCCCAGGTATTTGAATTCAGCCACTTCCTCAAAATTTCCCTCATTTGTCATTAGCTGTCCATCTCATATTTGTGTTTATACTTCCCAGGTATTTGAATTCAGCCACTTCCTCAAAATTTCCCTCATTTGTCATTAGCTGTCCATTTCCATTATTTAATTATTTCAGTGTGTGGCCATATACGGTATTTAGTTTTATTGATATTCACTTCCAGTTCCAATTTCTTAGTGTTACATAATAGTATGAAAATAAATGACATGCATGTAATTTATTTACCTACGTATACACTAATAATAATCTCACAATATGAAGTTAATTTATTGAAATATGGCGTGAAATTAATTAGGATTGTTGGTAACACCGATCGTTCCAACAATCATATTAAGCATTCACGCATTTGTGCATGTACAGTACGGTTCTATACAACTTTGAGTTAATCATTGCAAATGTAAATAATTGTAAAAAGTGTAATGTATCGTTATAAAACGTTTAAAATAGTACGAAATGTTAGTAAAGACAGAAGAACCATGTAGACTAACAGAATTACATTAATATAGTATGAAAAATCAAATGGAAATTATTCTATGGTTGAGCCCTAACCTGTAACTGTAGTAGTTTCAATACAATGATTAGCCCAACAATACCTACAAGAAAATATTTTCTCCAAGTCCTCTTCAATAATTTTCTCTCATTTGTGCAGGAACATTTTGGTAATTGGTTGTGTAGAGTGAAATAAACAAAAAAATTACTATTATTTTAAAGTTCATAAATCATTCATGTTTTCATGTAGGCTAAGTTAATGGTAGATAATATGTTATGAAAATATATAAAAAATCAACGAACAATTGACGTTAGTGTTATCTTAATAACAATACATCGTAAATATAATAACAAAAAAATTACAAGTAAACTATTTCTCTGCTTACCGAATCATTAGCAAGTTCACGGCCACCATCTTCTCTATGGCCACCATTGACGCTACTGTATTTATTTTTAAAAAAATATTTAGAGGGTTGTACATATTCTTTGTACATTAGGTAAAATATCTAATTACCTCACTGGCACTATTGAACCCGTAGGTTCATGACCGCGCAGACATAAGCTCTCTATACATTCCTGTCCTGAACTACTATTTTGCAATCATTCCCTGTATAATCTATTTCCTTCAAATCATAGTTAATGTTATTCTCCCACCTCATTCATGGTCTACCAACTGGGAGTTTTCCTTCTGGTTTTCCTACAAGAAGCTTCCATGCACGTCTTTCGTTCCCCATTCGTGCCACATGTCCTTCCCATTACAGTCTACGAGAGTTAACTATTCTTATTACCTGTTTAGATAAAAGAAACACAGAATTTCAGAATAGATATAATTTTTAACATGTCTTGTTAAGTCCTTCGATGCTCAATGTTAATATCTTCATTTATCCCCATTATTGTTGGTGAGATAGCGGTAACACCTAAACATTATTAGTAAAAGGTATTTCACTACAGGCCTCAGGAGGCCCTTGGGGTAGTAGGAGGTTAAGGCTCCGACTTTTCTGGACAATCGGCACTTGATGCCAGCCGGGTTGTAAGCCCTGCGTGACGGCCGTCTTTACCCCCAGCACAATCGTCTGGTACTCGTTTCCATTAGAGGCTGAGTCGACCCCAGGGCCATAGTGCCGCCAGAAGGTTTGGGTCAGTTTAAAAATCCTGACCCCACCGGGATTCGAACCCTCGACTTTCTGGCTTAACCACTATGCTACGGCGTAAGGTAAATCAAAATATTTAAACCAAAAGTTGTCTGTCTTTATAAAAGATAATGTTGAATTCTCTTTTATTTGTAATTCAGCAATGCTTTAATATTTTTATTATCATTATATTTATATAAATTACATTTTTTTCATTACAATTTTTTCTGTTACCATCATTGTACTAAAATACTAATGATATTTCTTGAAAATCATTATTGTAATTTCCTTTTCATGTTGCTCTAGTATTGCTCCATGTCCTGAAAACAATGTCGAATTCTTATGCTATCTGTGAATAAAATAAAAAATAGTGAGAGAATTTACCATATTTCTCTTTGTGCAGAAAGAACCAAACAACAAAAATGTATAAAATCTAAGAAATAAAAACTGAGTTATGATCTTTCCCTTAAAATTGAAACTTTCTTAATCTGTAAGTTGAAGTAATAAGTGAATAAATACACATTTATTAATAGACTCACCTTATTTATTAAGAACCTCATAATGTTATTTCCTGTTGTAATTTATTGATAATTTTGACTGCTTTAAGTCACTGGAAGATGATAATACAAGTATTTGATTGTACATTGAAAAATGGTAAACAAGATGGCATCATTCAATATATCTGACTTCAATAACAACTCTTCATAAATGAAAGAAGAAATCAAAAGATATCTAAAATTATTGAAAATAAATATAAAAGGGTGGCAGAATTAAATTTATCAACACTCGTTTGGATTTAGAATTAGCCCTTACTTTCATTCAGAAGACCATAAAAGCAACAAATGCCAGAAACAAGTGATAATTTTGGAAAATAAAATACTAAAACTGGAGAGAAATAAATCTGACAACATACCTGTGGAATGCAAAAAAAAAAAAATGGGAAGTATAAATCTAACAATCCAGGTTCACAAAATTATAAACGTGATATGACAAACACATGCCCTATTTTTAAAAAAAGGAGATATGTATAGCCTACTTACAAAAATTATAGGGGAATATCACTCTTGAATACTTCATATAAAATATTCTCAAGAATATTATGTGAAAGGTTGAAGCCCTATACAGAAAAACATTATTGGACAGTACCAATGTGGGTCAGAGGGAACAAATCCACAACTGATCAATTATATTCAGTTCATCAAATATTGACAAAAAATTGAATGCAACATCAGTACACTTCACCTCTTCATTGATTAGAAATCTGCATACGACACTATTAAGAGGAAAGCAGTGATCCAGACATTGACTGAATTAGCAATTTGGAATACCCAATAAACTGGTTAGATTAATAGATATGACAATGACAATAACTAGAGTTATGGTTAAAATCCAGAACGAACCATCTAAAACCATTTCAGACACAAACAGGCCTCAGACAATGAAATAGCTGTTCACCATTGCACTTGAGAAGGGACTGAGAGATGCCAAAGTTAATATAAACGGTATAATATTTAGTTACCGGTATAAATCCACATAATGGCATATGCTGACAATGTAGTTACTGTTGGCAGGACCATGAAATCTATAACAGAAGCTTTTAATGCTATTTCCACAGAAGCAGAATTAATGGCACTCAAAATTAATGAAGAAAAAAACAAAAATTATGCAGATCTCCAACAGACCTGTAAGCTAAAGACCGACCAGAAATAGGTGAACATAAATTTCAAATTGTGCATGATTTTAAATATCTGGGCACTATAATCACTGATGATAATAATGATATTAATAAGGAAATAAAGAGCAGGATTCTCCAAGACAACAGATGCTACTATGCACTCAAGGACCAATTCAAATCACAAATTCTAAGTCTGGATGCAAAACTAAGAAAATCTACAAAACCATACTGAGATCAATTGCTATTTATGGCAGTGAATGCTCGACACTTAGCAGAGAGAATGGAGAAAGACTGAGAATCTTTGAAAGGAAAATCCTGAGAAAGATCCTGGAACCCATAAATGATCAGGGAGTATGGTGAATAAAATATAACGATGAAATCTACAATAGTACTCAGACCCAGATTTTTTAAATGTTATTAAAATTGGCAGACTAAGATGGATGGGTTATATAATGAGAATGGAGGAGGATAATACCGCTAGAAAGCTTACACTAATGAGACCAGATGGTGGAAGAAAAAGAGGAAGATTGAAGCTGAGATGGATGGATGAAATAGAGGAGGACCTCCAAAAGCTCATGGTACATGGATGGAGAAGGAGTGTGTTGGGCGGGGATGAATCAAAGAGTGTCCTAACAGCAGGCATGGCTCATAAAGAGCTATTGAGCTGGGAAAAGAAAAGAGAAATTAACATTTTGTCATAATCAATAAAATGAATTTGCCATTTGCAGACAAATTGTTCAAATCATGTAAGGCACATAATTTTGGAAAGTGCGAAAAAAAAAATCAATACACTCAATGAGACTATGGAGATAAAAATATCCAAAAAAAATAAAAGGAAAATTAAAATATCAACTAAAAAACATTAAAGGAAAGAACTAAATCAAGATTCCAAGTAAGAATATACATATGGAATGTAAAAACAATTCGGGAAAGGACTTAATTGGAAGCAATGTTAAATTTTTTTGAACTGAACATATAGCCAAGAAGAAACTCAATTCTTAGAAAATAACCTAAAACAGCTGTCTACTATTCAAACAAAATAAAAGATTGTGTTGCTGACATAGAGATTTTGATTCAAGGTTTAGAAATGGGAGAACAGATGATTATGAGAGAAGAATGCAGAGAGATTTAAAGAAAATAAAAAGTACACAAAAAAAATCAATGTGCCAGAAATACATGAAAACGCTAATGAGCATAAGGAATAAAATTGTTTTACACCATATTACCAATGAAACCTAAACACTAAACATAAAAATTTAAAAGCATTCACCTGTTTCAAAAGTGAAGCTATCATTGTAATTGAATCAGTACAAAGTGCTGATTGCTATTGAAATGTGTCTACACCTTTTAAATGGCTTTGTTTGGCGACTGAGTTTTATTGATAAATGTGCAATATATTTTATCATGACGAAGAGGTTTCTGTGTATTAATACAACAAAAATGTATACACCTCATCTGACAAAAATAACCTGACAGTAATTTTAGACAAGAAAGACAGTAGAACAGAGGAGCTTTTGAAAGAATAAGAATAAGATAAAATTAATTCTGATCCCTTTGCTAAAACTGTTAGAAAAGTAGAAAATAGTTTCAAGTCCATCAAAAAATTTTAACTCAAAAAGAAAAAAATTAAATTAAAATGGCTGCTCCCAGAAACCATAACATCCATAGTGTCTCAAAAATTCATAAATTAGGCAAAAACATGAGGAAAATATTCAACAAAATTGGATCCCAAACTTAGCAAATTTCCAAATGGCTAAATAGGGAATTCATATAAATTAAAAAGATGAAAATCAGATAACTGAAAGTTTCCAAACAATGGAAATATTAGAGAAGGTAGAAAATGAGTCTGCAAATAGGTGAGTTTCTATTGATGTCACATAATTGTTTATTAACTAAAAAGAAATTATTAATTTAAAAGAAAGCAAATTGGAAATTTTAATATGCCGAATCAAAATTAAGATTGACAAAGAGAGTTGAGAAGAATATTTAATATTAACTGAACACTGCATTAATCAAATGTTGTTTACCTATAACAGGAAATTTCTACAGATGAAGGTCAGGACATTCAATGTCAAACACATTATCCCCTTTTCTGGTAAATTTGTTAATGAGTAATTTTGAATGCCAAATAATGAAAGCACATACTCTGATGTTCAATATTTGTGCAGATACGTGGACGACATAATTTCAATAGTAAAACAAAACCATATAGAAGATGCTTTAAAACTTTTGAATATATATAGTAAAACAACATCATCCCCTTCTGAAAGTAAAGGGAACAAACATTTAGCATTTTTGGAAATTAAATTTTATAGGAATGAAAGAAAAGTTAATTATAATTTGATATTCAAATAATGAAACCTACATATAAACATATTAAATCAACATGTTTCAATCACACTCCACTCACATTAGCAGTCTTTAACAGTGTTAACATGTAATGGTAAACATACCCTTCAAAAAAGAAAACTTTTGAATAGAGGGGAGTTAACATCCAGGACTGACAAATGAATAATTCAAAAGTCTGGTCAAGCTGAAGATAATATGCAAGAATTTTGAAACATGTCCACAATAACACATCATTTTATGAGGTAAAATAAACTGACCCACTTACTTATTTATTAATAAGTAAATGTTCATTTTTATTTAAATTTTTTATTGACATTTTAATTTAATTGTATTTTTCTCAGTTAACTTGTAGCATGGTTCCTTTTGGAGAATGCAATCCAACATGATAATACACAACTGATCAATATACTACTAATGCTGTGCAGAACGCAAAACTTCATCAAATTCTAACAAGGATTGGATCTGCAGGTCTGTTCTGCCTTGGGTCTGTCCATTGCTTCTTCAGCTTTCTAAGATTTCTCTTTCCCATTAGATCTCTAAGCAAATAGTGTTTGAGCTAGCCTGTGCATGGTATGTGCCTGTACCAGTTACCTCAATAATTATGGATGTGATGTTTAATTCTTATTAGATATCTATATGCCATTTGTGATCAAGAAGAGTTTACTCTGTTTAGGGACACCGCTGCTTCTGTTCTCCAGAGCTGATTTTCTAAATTGTTCCTGTTTTTTTTTTCCCCTAGATCTGTTGATTTTATTTTACCTAAAAGTTTTTTTTTAATTTGGCTAATTTTATGTCAATATCCTTGGAGTTTAAGTAAGAGTGATTATGACAAAGATAATTGAATTCACCGACTTAAAAAATATAAACACTGGTGAAAAAGATGATGTTCATGAAAATGGCATTTCAGGAGTTAGTTAACTGTTAAATAACGTAATAGTGCTACTTATTACCAACTGATTGTCAAAACTGAATTTCTAATTCCAGCTTACTTGAGTCACAATGTAACGAAAACAAACATCCATGACAACATGTTTTTATTGTTATGGTCATATAATATGACAAAAATTAAATACATATTAGTGATTCATTTTTCGATTTTTTTGTTAAAAAAAATTAAATCAATTAAATCAACGTATCTTTTAAAATAAATTATCGATTGAAAGGTTTGTTAAATTGTATTGTGTACTGTTGCTTTCTTATTAGCATTGTGGCCATTTGAGTCTAGCTGTAGCCTCTCCTTTATTAGGAATTTCTAGACCATGCTAATTAAGTTACAATTATTTTGCTATACAAGTAATGAATGGCATGTAGTCAGCATATTGACCCTGTGAGACGTGTAGGAGGTAACCAGAGTATTAGTTGGATGTTGAAGGTTGGTGAATATAGCTTAGAGGATACTTTTTAAGGTTTAAGTTTCTTTTATGAAACTGAAAATCTTGATATCCATGATACATGGTTTTAGGTACCTCCCAGAGGACATGTTCCTTGTATTTTCCATTCTAAAAAATCCACTAGAACCAGATGTAAGGAAAAAAAAAAGTGAGTGCTAAAACAATTTGTGAAAATCTGTGTTATGGATAACATAAAAAAGATATAAACAATCAAAATTAACCTGTAAATTCTATAATTCTGAATTAGTTTATATGTATTGGAAAAGGTACATTTTCTTTTTGTTTCATTTAATTGTTCTAATACACTCTCAACATGTAATAATGTAATAATATTGCTACGTGTAATAATATTATTAATACAGGAAATATAAATTTTCTGCACTGGAATGCCAAATTTTTAATACAGTTCCTATACCAAACACTCATGTACCATAGCCAAGCATTTTGAGGCTTGGTAAAATGGTGCAGAACTATAGAGCTGCATTGGTTTAAGTCAATGTGGGTGAAGAAATTTTCCTACGGAATTTCTAAGAGTATGAGAGGGCGCCATCCAAGCATTATGAATAATATGGATAGCTGGAATAAGGAGTGGTTCCACATCTAGAAAACCATCTATAAAGATTATGCACTAATGCTGATCACATGTCATATACACTGCTTGAATGTTTGTCCACCTCTATGATAAATGCATGTAGATGTGAAGCCAGCCACAAGCTGATAGGACAAGAGCCAAGTTTTTTTTTTCCTGTACAAAGAAATAAAGTTAAATAATGTTTATTCACACACACACACACACACACACACACACATATATATATATATATATATATATATATATATATACAGGGTGTATCAAAAGGATGGCGCAAACTTATATGGTTGAAAGTACACGATAATAGAAGCAACGATGTCCCAGTAAACATGGGTCCGCAAACGAGATAATTACGAATGTATGGTTACAAGCCGCCACTGACGTCATTGTTTGTAACTCCTTGAGCACTTGAAGCCGTCCTATGTTCTTTGTTTACAAAACTGAACATTGCCGAGAGGTGAAGTAGTCATCAAATCGTACATGCAGAACGTACAGGACGTATACAGTACACAGTCTCAAAAGGTACCAGTCTCGTCTGAGGAGTGACACTTGTGCTGTGTTGTAGTTACAATGGAACCTTACAGTAATGAAGAGTAGGCGGATATGCATTTCATGTATGGTAGGGCTAATGGCAATGCACGGGAGGCTGCACGCTTGTAACATGAAACATATCATGATCGAAGACTCCCCGAAAGTCATACATTTACATGGGTCCATCAGCGCCTGAGAGAAAATGGGGGTCTTGCACATGGCAAAGCAGTAGGTAGGCTTGCTCGTATTACGTCTGAGGTTGAGGATATGGTGTTGGAAGCAGTACAGCTGTCTCCAGGAGACTCGACGAGAAGAATTGCCACACAAGTGTCCTAAGCCGCAGTAGTGTATGGAGAATTTTACAGCGCAATTTACTGTACCCTTACCACCTCCAACGAATTCAATGTCTCATTGATGCGCACTTAGTTCCTAGAGTGATGTTTTGTCAGTGGATACAACAACAGACTGTAGTCAACCCTCGTTTTCGCATTTAACATTTTATTTACATTCGAAGCAGGATTCACACCCGATGGTGTTTTTAATTATCATAATACACATGTTTGGTGTGAAATAAACGCACATTCTATTCATGAGTCACCACATCAGCACCGTTTCTCACTGATTGTGTGGTTAGGGGTACTAGGTGATCATCTCATTGGGCCACACATTCTTCCACGAAAACTTAATGGACGGAGGTACCTTAGGTTTCTGCTGCGTCATCTTCCAGGATTGCTTGAGGACGTTTCCCTTCAGCAACGTCAGAATTTGTGGTACATGCATGATGGAGCTCCGGCACATTTTACTGCTGCTGTGAGACGGCATCTAACTCGCAGATACGGCCAAAGATGGATAGGTCGAGGCGGATTTCTACTTTGGCCGCCAATATCATCTGATCTAAATCCTTTGGATTTTTGTGGCTGGGGTTACCTCAAAAGCGAAGTGTACAGCACACCCGTTAAAACGGTTGAATAACTGGAGCAGAGAGTTGTATATGCTTGTCAAGAATTGAGAAATGATCCAGGGGTTATCGAAAGAATTCGACATTCATTGCAGAGACGAGCACAGTACTGCATCCAGATGCAAGTAAGACACTTCGAACACCTCCTTTAACAGTTAACCCATAAGTGAAGTGAACTGTGAAATGATAAATGAGAACTAAGTGAGATGAAAAATCAATAGTAAAGTGTAAATTCAAATTAATTTGTACTAACTAGGACGATGTTTACAATGAAATCAGAGGCCAAACCATAGATTCGTAATTATCTCGCAAACGGCTTGTTTGCGAACCCATATTTACTGGGACATTGTTGCTTCTATTATCGTGTACTTTTAGCAATGTAAGTTTGCGTAATCCTTTTTAAACACCCTGTATATATATATATATATATATATATATAAAGATATCTGTTAAGTTCTCAAGAAAAAATGCAGCTGAACATGAGGGCCCCTAATGACTTGAAGAATGCGCAGATTGAATTAAATTTTTCTCTAGGTCCACTGTAATATGTCTGGAATGTTGGTAGCAATGGCTTCCTTTATTCGGTTATGAAAGTCCTCCATTGTTTTGGCACATCATGTAGTTCAGGTAGCCCCAAGAAAAAATAAAATTGTATTATATCAGATGGAATTGGTGGCCACTTGTGGGGAATATCTCATCTTAACTAGTGTCTAGGAAATCTTTCATTCAAAATTTTCCAAACATACAAATATCAGTGAAGTGGAGCACCATGTTGCTGAAACCACAGGTTTGGTTGCAGAGAAAGGTGAATGTTTCCAACATGTCCAAGGATCTCAATGCTTTAACAGTTTTCTCTTCAAAGAGGAATGGTTCGATGACCTTGTTTGACATGAGGCCAAACCAATTATTTACTTTTGGGCTAATCACACTGTTTCTCCGATGCAATGTTCATTCTGGACCCAAAATTCGAACGTTACACTTATTGAAAGGTTCTGAGACATGTACTGCTGAGAACTTTACTCTTGACAGAAATGAAACCTGAAGGAATGCAAATTTTGTGATTTTCTCATGAATGTGACAAGCAAATTATCTCATACTCTTTTGGTTTATCTTTTAACATTATAACCTGCAGAATTTATACCTTGTATGCATAGATGCAACTTCGTTTTGAGAAATGTATGCACATGGCATCTGAAGTTGCTACGTTGGCTAAATTGTACGAGTCAATCACTCTTCTTTACAGTAATCTGAAGACATGCAGCATTCACATTATTCAAACATAAGTAAGCTAAACTTTTAGCCAAAGGACAGATTTTGAATAAACTTTAATAACTCATTTGTACTCTCAAACCTAAAGGTCCATACTAGAACCGGTCAAATACACATTCACTCCCGCTTGATACTGCTTCCGAGCTTCCCAGTATTTTTTACTTCTACTGATAACTTGGCGCACTCAGGGAAAACGCTTGAGGAGGAGTATAATGCAAGCAAGAGCGACGCTGGATCAGATTTCCCACAAGCATTGAACAATCTTAATAAGCAAAGTAATTGTATATAATGACTGTGAACGCTAATGAGAATGTGTTAAATACATTATTTAATGGAACCTTGTACATTCTACAAGCCTTACTAATTGAATACAAGCCTATACATATGAAAAAAAATTAATTATGTACTTCTTCTTCTTCTAACTCTACAGCCCTTTATGATCCCTGGATGCTGTTAGGACAATCTTCCACGCATCACTGTCTAACGCCCTTCTCCTCCAACCTCGGGCCCTGAGCTTTTGGAGGTCCTCCTCTAATCCATCCATCCATCTCAGCTTCGGTCTCCCTCTTCTTCGTCTTCCTCCATCTGGTTTCAATAGTGTAAGCTTTCTAGTAGTATTCTCCTCCTCCATTCTCATTATATGACCCACCCATCTTTGTCTGCCAATTTTAATAATATTTACAGTATCTGAGTATGAATACAAATTGTAGGTTTCAACGTTACATTTTTCCGCCATAATCCAAGATCATTTATGGGTTCCAGGATCTTCCTCAGGGTTTTCCTTTTAATGCTTCTCAGTCTTTCATCAGTGTATCTACAAAGTGTCCAGTATTCACTGCCATAATTAGCAACTGGTCTCAGTATAGATTTGTAGATTTATAGTTTGGAATCCAGACTTAGAATTTGTGATTCGAATGGATCCTTGAGTGCATAATAGCATCTGTTGGCTTGGAGGACACTTGATCCTTATTTTCTTATTAATATTATTGTCATCAGTGATTATAGTGCCCAGGTATTAAAAACATGCACAATTTGAAATTTATATTCGTCCATTTCTAGTCGGTCTTCGGCTCAGGTCTGTTAGTGATCTGAATAAATTTTGTTTTTTTATCAAGAATTTTGAGCCCCATAGATTCTGCTGCTATGGAAATAGCATTAACAATTTCAGTTATAGTTTTTATGGTCCGGCCAACAATAGTATATATCGTCAGTATAGGCCTATCTGGATGGATTTACTAGATATTGTATAGGGCTTCGGTCTGTCACATTATATTCTTGAGAATGTTTTTTATATTGTGTTGAAGAGTGATATCCCCCAATTACATACTTAATACTGTAATTTAAATATACTCAGACAGCATAAAATGTGTGTTTAGAATTTATATCAATTTATTTATACGCAAAATTGTTAAAAACATATATAAATAATGATATTTCCCTTCATCTACCGATAAATAAAAACATCGGATTATCGTTGGTCAGCACACAGTAGCTTCTTATTTTTATATAACATAAAAAAATTGGTCGATATTACATTAATGGAATTTACGCTGTCACAATAGGTCATACTTAAAAGGAAAATAATAATAATAATAATAAACTATTAATTGTTAATCATAATTAAAAAAAACTATTAAACATTAATCATAATTGAAGGAATATACGAATTAATCATACCTAAATATATGAAAGAAATAAACACACCTAAATATACTAATTAATCATACTTAAATCAATACAAAGGGGTTTAAAGAAATTAAAAACAGATAGAATCTTATAATAAAATCATTCTAGATTCATATTATAAAAAGTGGTTGTCGAAACCTGTCGAAACCACACCAGGATATAGTTACAAAAATAACACACTTATATAAGTTTATATAAGCAGCTATGACAAAACTTAATTATATAGTTATACAGTCTCGCCCTGAAAAGACCAGAATTATTCCACAATTAGGTAAATTTTAGAAAGTTTTGAAGGCTCAATGGAACTAAGGTTTCCACAAATTTGGAAATAGGAAAGCTGGAAAAATCGAATATATACCCGCGATTTTGAGACAAATGGTAGACTGGAAGCAGCTACCAAAGGAATCACTGCTTTAATTTGGACATGAGTTCTTCTCTCAGTTTATGTATAATTAATTTTCCCAAATATGGTGGATAAATATCAACATAATTTCAAAACTATAAAGTTTAAGAAAAACGCTTAAAATGATAGATTAATTTGGTTAAGATTTAGTAACCTAAGAAATAGCAATATAAAATGTCCTAAGATCGAAACACATAACTAACTCAACGTCTCAATAAAGTTTTAGATAAGCTACAGTTGACTTAATAAGCTCTCTCGTGTTAATAGTAAGGGAATATTCAAATTCAGCACGCTCAAATATGACATTTCAATAGCTTCCTAACCAAGTAATGTACGGTCTTGTTTAGGTAAAGCGTTAAATAGTTTGGTTGGATATAACTTATGTATTTTAAATGAAGTGTCTTGTTTAGATTAATTTAATGATGATGTTTTCATATAGCTTGTGTGATGTTATGTTAAATAAAGTTGTCATTTTGCTTTATGGTGTTCTATGATCATATAACTGTTCCAGAGTACAGATGTCTTCATCCTATCCAACGGATGTCCAGTTAGTTTGTAATTATAGCGCTTTCACTGTCAAGACCGATAGCCTACCGCTCGGGTCAAGGTCAATAATAAAATATTGAACAATTTTAACTTAATATCCCTTATTGGGACGCTACCCTATGTCCTAATATAATCTAGGTTAACAGACTTTTAATTTTTTAAGGGTTATATTATATTTATGTTTGAAGATATTTTAATTATTATGTATCATTTTCAGGAAGGTTTTTATTTTGTGTTTATTGAAGTAAGGGAAATATTTCATATTTTGTGTTGTGTTAATTTAAGGCAGAGATGAACAGACAGGTGAATGGAGAAGACTACATAACAATGAACTACATGGTCTTTATAGGAAGTCAGATATAATAAGAACAGTTAAGTCTCGTAGACTGCGATGGGCAGGAAATGTTGCGCGTATGGGGAATGAAAGACGTGCATGGAAGCTTCTTGTAAGAAAGCCAGAGGGAAAACGTCCAGTTTGTAGACCAAGAATGAGGTTGGAGAACAACATTAACAATGATTTGAGGGAAGTAGATTATACAGGGAATAATTGGAAAGGATTAGCTCAGGATAGGGATGTATGGAGAGTTTATGTCCACGCAGCCATGAACCTATGGATTCGATAGTGCCAATGAGTAAGTAAGGAAGTTAATTTAAGGCAATATCTCATGTTTCAATTTGTGAAAATGTCGATAATATTCGTTGAGTTCATTGAAGGCCTTGTACTGAATGGCATGTATATATATTTTTTTTTGCTCCGGGAAAGTGTAACATTTCTTATTTATTTACTTATGTATTTATTCATTCATTTATTATTTAACATCCATTAGACCATCGTAGATGCTTTAGGACGTGTCCAGATTAATAACAGGAATATAAAATATAACACATACATACAAAAATACATAATAAAACCAATTTACATTGCAAATAAAATACACCACAATAACATTCACGAGAAAGGATAGCAAATACAATTCCAATCAAATACTACAATTTAAAATTTAGATATTCACCCATACTTAATGGTATGTAAGACAATAAAATATTATTTACAGCAAGTTTAAATTGTCTGCCCGTAAAATGTTTAATATTGGAAGGGAGATGCTTATATAGATTGATACCTCTATGTGATATGCTGTTAATACTTCTGGTAAGCCTGTGACAATTTAGGTGTATATTGTTAGATATTCTAGTGTTATGTTCATGTAAATCTGAATTTATTTTGAAGAGTTTTACATTTTATGAATAAAGCAAACTGATTCTAAAATGTAAATACAAGGAACAGGTAATATTATGAGTTATTTGAAGAGTTTTTTACTTTCTGTTCGGATTGGTGCTTTCCTAATGATTTTAATAATTCTTTTTTTGTTAGTTGAGTATTTGAGTAGATTTTGGTGATGATCTCCACAGTAATAATAATAATAATAATAATAATAATAATAATAATAATAATAGCTTTATTTTACCTGGCAGAGTTAAGGCCTTAAGGCCTTGTCTACCACTCAACCAGGTTTAAAAAAATACAAACAAAAAAATAGTCTAAAATCTAAATTACAATATATACATAAACGATTACAAGTTATGAATACAATGCAATTAATATTTATAATGTATTGTGATTTACTCTAAATTTAACGAATATATATATATATATATATATATATATATATATATATATATATAATATGTACAAGATATATAAAAAAACGAGGAAAAGATTAATGACATAGTATAAAATTAAATAAATAGAGAAAAATTAATTATTAGACAACAGGTAACTGTATAAGCGTGACTTAAAGGTACCAAGTGTGCGGCAACCCCTGATATCTTGAGGAAGGAGATTCCAGGAGCGGGCAGAGACTACTGTGAGGAGTGAAGTGAAGAGTAGAATAGGAGGAAGTGCTATGAAGAGGAATTGTTAGCAGACTGCTATCTTGTGATCTAGTGTCAATATTGTGGTAAGAGGATAACTTCTCAAATCTAGACGCCAGGTAAGTAGGGATGTAGGAATTCAGAAGCTTGAAAAGTAGTGAAAGAGAGTGCAATTTACATCTGTCATTAAGACGGAGCCAAGAGAGGTTATTAAAGTGTTCGGAAATATGGTCATAACGGCGGATATTGAAAATGAATCGAACGCAAGCATTATGAACACGCTGCAGTCTCTGCGACAAGTCATAGTTTAGATCATTATATATAATGTCACCAATAATCGAAGTGTGGTAACACAAGATTCTGCACAAGGATTTGTTTTAACGAAACTGGGAGAAAATTCTTTAAACGTCTAAGATAATGTAAGATGGAGAAAGTCTTTTTACATATGTGTTTCACTTGTGTTTGCCAGGTTAGATTTGCGCCTAGATGTAGTCCAAGATCTATTACTGAAGAAGAATAAGGGATAATTATATTATTTATAGTAATGTTTGGAAGTGTAGATATGTCAAAGGTTGTAAGCAGTCTTTGTTGTCCCATTAGAATTACTTGTGACTTGTTAGGATTTAGATTTAGACCGATACTTGAAGACCAGTTAAAGATGGATATGAGATCGTCATTCATTTTTGTCAAGCTGTTATAGAGAGAATGAGGAGGTGAATGTAGGTAAATTTGGAGATCATCAGCGTAGAGGTGATAACGGCAGTGCTTTAGTACAGTTGGCAAGTCATTTATGTAAATTGAGAAAAGAAGAGGTCCGAGAACACTGCCCTGGGGGACTCCAGCCGGCACGTTGCGCCAAGACGAAGATCTAGAGTTTAATGAAACGTATTGTTGACGACCGTGCAGGTATGAGTCGAACCAGGATACAGCGCTGTCAGACAAGTGTAGGTGCTTGAGCTTTATCATAAGTAAGTCGTGGTCTACTGTGTCAAAAGCTTTGCTGAAGTCAAGTAAGGTTAAAAGAGTCAATTGACGTCTGTCCACGGCTTCATGAATATCTTCAGTAATTTTTAGCAAAGCTGTGGTTGTGCTATGACCATATCTAAAGCCGGATTGATAAGGATCAAGGAGGTGATTTTCTTGGAGATATTCAGTCATTTGCTTATGTACAATATGTTCCAGGGCTTTAGATAATGTCGGAAGAATGCTAATCGGTCGGTAGTAATTACAGTTAGTAGGTGTACTTATTTTTGGTATAGGCCGAACTCTAGACTGTTTCCATGCAGTAGGGAAGATAGAAGTTATAAGGGAAGCATTAAAAATATGAGTCACTGTGGGTAGTATAATGTCAATGATTTTATTTAGCATTAAAATGCTGATGTTATCTGTTCCTTGTGCATTGGATTTAATCCGCTTGAGTGCTTTTTTAACGTCTATAGGCGAAATGTCGTTAAAGTAAAATTTATCTCTTCCTATATGGGGGGATGGGGATAAGTCTTTAAGAATGTCTATTTTAGTCTTGTTGTCTGGAGGTCTCATGGGTATTGAAGTAAAATGTTCATTTAAGTCATCTACAGAAATGTCTATAGAGTCAGTTGAGGGATTCAACTGTCTAAGTCCCATTGCACGGAGATTTTGCCAAGTGTCCCGTGCACTTATTTCAGGTCCGATTATACTGTGGGCGTGTCGTATTTGTTGGCATTGCGTATTGTTTGTGTAGTTGTGTTTCTAAGTTGTTTGTACAGTTGCCAGTTCTCGTCATTTTTATGTCGTCTGTATGTTCGATATGCTTTGTCTTCGTTTTGGACATAAGTTCACGTATTGAGTCATTCATCCAGGGTGCAGGGGGGTGGGAAAATCGTTGGGTTTTTACTGGTGCATGTCTATCATATAGTTGTAATATCAGTGTGTATTAAATGTCTCTACTTTTTCATCAACTGATCTAAGATTCCATATTGTGTACCAAGGTAGTTCTAAAGCGTCTGATTTTAGTTTAGTATCGTCTATGTTTTGTAAATTTCTGTACGTAATCAATTTAGAGCGTCTTTTAGGACATTGGAGTGAGTATTCTACGAATACAATGTCATGAGCAGATATGCCGGGAGCAGGAATTTGTCCATATGACAGTACTTTCTGTGGATGTGTAGTCACTATTAAGTCCAGTAGAGTGTCGGTATTAGCAGTATGATGTGTGGCAGAGAAAGGAACAATTGTCATATTTAAGCTTTGGAACATATTTTTAAGTTGTATGGCTGGTGAGTCAGTCTGAAGAAGATTTGTATTAAAATCGCCTGCGACAATAACGTGTTCATAATGAGGTAATGAATCGTTCAGAGCGTTTTCTAGATCCGAAAGGTGCCTTATTTTTGGAGGTTTGTATACAATGCATAAGAGACATTTTTTTAGATTGGCTTGAATTTCTACGAATAAGAACTCGGGGCGAGCGGAATATACAGAAGGGGACTTGTGGACAATTCTTGCATTAAGCTCATTTGATATAAAGGCACAAACTCCTCCACCTCTTTTATCTATCCTGTCATTTCTGAGCAGTGTATATCCGTCTAGGTGAACAAGGGACGAAGGTATGGAAGGGGTGAGCCAGGTTTCCGAAATTAAAATGGCGCTCAGTCCGAGAGATGAAAATTATATCATAGGCTATGTTAACTGTAAATACATGTATCCAAAATATACAGTTTTTAATACTTCATCTGGCAATATTCTAGTGAGGACGCGAATCGCATAGCATAATCGGTTAAGTTTTTCAGATAAGTGTTGTACGTGGCATTCCCATGACAAATTGGAATCAATCCATATACCTAAAAATTTGGCACAATTTGCTTCTTTTATTAAGGTGTCATCGAGCATAATGTTGATGGGATTTTTCAGATTTTGATTGAAATACATGTACACTGTTTTATTTACGTTTAGTTTGAGTTTATTGTTTATTTGCCATTGTTCTAGATGTGTTGATGTTTTATCTATCTTCAGTTGTAGATCATTATTATCAACGTCACTGAGTATGATGTTGGTGTCATCAGCAAATAATATAGTTTTGGCTTCTGGCATAATTTAATGGAATCTTTTGACGAACGAATGATTTCTGTGCATCCCATAATTACAAATAATGTAGTAGGCCCTCAAGGGATTATATATATCACTTCTCGAAATTAGGTTGGAAAATTCTAAATTCAATAGTATTATTTTTTTAAATAAATATCTAAATTACGAGTATACAACAAGGTATTGAGCACCAGTGGACTCAGATTCTAAAAACATGAGAAAGCAATATCTCTATGATATAGACGAACAAAATGGCGGTTAGCAGTAACGTTATAAATGTGGAGGCGATATGAGTAACGATGAAAAAAAATAAAAATATATAATAAACGAGTTATAATAAATTATCATTTACCTACCATTCAAATAATCAGATTTACAAATTCTACCACCTCCACAATAAAACGACGTGAATAAATTAAAGCCAGGGTAAAGAAATCAACAAAAAACACACACATATATATATATATATATATATATATCAGGAATTTAGAAATGTAATTATTTTTTTCGGACCAAACCACTAAAAATTAATTTTGAATCTAACTTTAATCAAGATACTCAGCAAAAAGAATAATAATGGGTTATTTAGGCTTACACTTAGGTAGAAGGGGTAAAAAGATGAATAAATGACAATTTATAACCAAACAAAAATAAAATGCCATAAAATATCACTAATAAATAGTAATTTTCGATCAAAGTCCTCTAGACGGATTTTCATGTTGAATAGATAGTCATAACTCCATTAAGTGGGAATTCGGAGATAAACCCCCTTAGATTTAAATGGGATAGTGATTAACCTCTCTGACCTTCAAAGGGGCTTATTCAGACTGAGTGGAGATCTCAACGATAGATTTGGAGGCACAGAAAAATACACAGGTAATTATTAATGAGCCCACATGGACGTAACCATTATGGAAAATTAACAACTAATAAACAGCAACATGAACACTCACGTAATAATAATAATAATAATAATAATAATAATAATAATAATAATAATAATAATAATAGTAATAATAATAATAATAATAATAATAATAGTAATTAAGTTTAATTTAACAATCACGATAGAAATATTAAAACAGCTAATAATCGGTACCACTTAAACCAAGCCCACAATGGTTCAATGGAACCACACGATGACTGAAAAATAATGAATATTTCGGAAAACTAGCAGGACAAGGAGCTAGGGGAATTAGAAAAATTAAACCTAAAGATTAAAAGAGAACTAAAATAATAAGCACGGATAAATCTATGAATAATTTAATAATAATAATAATAATAATAATAATAATAATAATAATAATAACAATAATAATAATAATAATAATAATAATAATGATAATAAAGATAAATAGTAATGATAAAAATAACTAAATTATTACATATATTTTTCTTAGGAACCTAGTAAAAATAAAACGTCTAAGAATAACATAGATAAAGCATTAAAAATAATACTAATGCGATAAATAATATTAGTTGAGGAAAAGCGAATACTACCAGAAATTCATAATAATAATAATAATAATAATAATAATAATAATAATAATAGTAATAATAATAATAAACAAGATATAAGAGCAAACTACCATTAATAATAATAATAATAATAATGAATAATAAAATAATAATAATAATCAACAATTTTGAAATAAGAAGTAAGAGCAAACTACCATTAATAATCATAATAATAATAATAATAATAAATAATAATAATAATACTAAAAATAATAATACCTGTGATAATAATACATGTTAGAAGAAAAACTAGAACCGCAGCTGGCACAGGATTCTGTACAAGAAACTGTGGTTTTCCAGTAAGATGGTTCACCACACCATTTTGCCATCATTGTTCGTGACCACCTCAACGAAATTTTCCTTGGTAGATGGATCAGTTGTTGTTCATCGAGAATTTGGGCGGCCCGTTCTCCAGATCTGACACCATTAGAATTCATTGTTTGGGGTTTCGTTAAGTCCAAATTGTATGAAGTGAATTAAGAAACCGAAAAGCTGCAGCGGTAGCTGCAATCACATCAGCTATGCTGGCAAAAGTGTTTCGCTGTACACAAGAAAGATGGAGTCTGTGCCGTGACACATTGAAATGTACTGAGTTTATCATCCAGTAGTCATTACTTTCCATATGTAATAAGGTTGGCATAAAACATTGGTTTGATGAAAATGTCAAGAGACTTTTGAATCACTAGCTAATACCCGGCGTGTGCTGCTACGCGTAAATAAATGAAAACTAATGTGCTTGTGTGTTTAGTTGAATAAGTAAAATAAGAAAAATTTATATCGTAATTATTTTGAGATACCCCGTGCTATTTACCCGGCGTTGTCCCGATCTTCTTGGCATAAATGAGCTGAAAGACAAAAATTAATGTGCTTCTTATGATTAGTTGAATAAATAAAACGAAAAATAATCATAGATATATATCGTAATTATTTTAAGATTCTCCGTGCTGATTACCCGGCGCTGCCCGGGAATCGATTTATCTCGATCTTCTTGGCATAAATGAGCTAAAAGACAAAATTCGTTATTGTGAGTTATCCGTAAAAGAATACCCGTCGTGTCCTGCAATGCTTGCACAGGAATCTACGTAGGCCTACTTGTTTCCTCCATCCTCTTTTTGAATGAAATATGTGTTTTTTTCATATCCTGATTTAGATTTCGCTGGAACTACAGAAGCGCACCCAATTTCTCACGCTTCTTCAATTACATCATTTTGACTACCATCATACAACTTGCCGTCATTTTAGGCCTAATTGGTGACACAGTCTGCTGCAGTGTCAACTAAATTATTTTCTGCATTTCTGCCAATCCGTATTGGCCAGACTGCTAACGTTAGTCAGTTGTTTATAATGAACACAAATATTTCCAGTCAAATGTGTTATTATTTTACATTTTGAAAACACCATCTAGGAAGAAATAATGTACAACACACGTTTGTGAAGTGTTTTATAGAATCTCTGGAATTAAAAACCTCGGTATTGCTCGGTTTTTAATAATCTCCTCACTTCTGTAAATACCACTTGCCAACCTCACATTGTAATGTACATTTCAACACCGATAAATAATTAAATGTAAATAATTGATATATCAATCCCTGAAAAATGTATATGTTATGGGCTTTCAGCCACGTTTAAATATAAAATGAAGCACATAACAACTTTTGTGATTTATTTATAATAAAGCAATTCGGAACTAGGTTCCGGTTGTACTGTAAACAAACTTACACACGGTATTACTCCGTCTATTGGGAGAAATGTGTCACTACTTTTAACCGCCATATGACCGATTGTGTACATTAGAAACATTGTTCTTAGGTAATATATATTTTACGGGAAATAAGACTGAATACAATATAAGATGGTACCTCCATTTTTATTTCTTTATTACAAAAATTATGTACGCCTAATTAGACATTTACGCTACTTATTGCTTCTACAACGTCCATAACGAATGTAAAGCGAGCAGGTCACATGGTGAGGATCACTCTAAAAGCGGACAGCCTTTACTTATAACACTTCTGTCTTCTTCGAATTGTGAACCGTGTGTACATTTATTTTTATTATTTCTAATGTTATTTCTATGGTTTTCTCTGCGATATGTTTAGTGTTCTGTACCCATTTCAACTCCATCTTTCCCTGAGTTACGTAACGGTGGACGTAGCTACACTTTTCAAATAAAGAATGAGCCGACTCTTGACCTAGAACATTTGTCAAGTTTTAAGGCGCGATTCACACGAGTAAACTAATTGCACAGTAGAGCTCTTCCAATAAAAAGCATTATTTTACGTACAGCAAGTCAGCGAAAGTTTAGTTCTGCCTTATGGCTTGCTTCATATAGAAGAGTCACAGCTTCGATTCCCGATAAGCTTATATTTTTTTATTTGTTACAATGCTTTATATTTTATTCTGTCTGTCCACTCTCTAAGAAAAAACGTAGTTTTATTTGATTTTCATATTTATTATATAATTCAGTGACAGCTGTTTCGGTACACTGTACCTTCTTCAGACATGTTAACAAATTATAATTTGTAATTATATAATATATAATAAATATGAAAATCAAATAAAACTACGTTTTATTGTTATTTAATTAGTAAATATGGATTTTCATCAAGTAAACACCAACTCAATTGATTATCTAAGAAAAAACTTACTATTTGGAAGTACTACTGTTTTATTATTATTATTATTATTATTATTATTATTATTATTATTATTATTATTATTATTATACGATAATATTATAATTATTACTATTGTTGTTGTTGTTGTCCATCATCTATGGGCTATAATTTGGTTGGACTTGACCTATGTAAACTAAATATTTTAATTGAAGGGTAAAACATTTCCTCACTAAGACGTAATAAACAAACAAATAAATACATAAATATATGAAGCTATATTACTTTATGTGTCCACCGCTGTGCTCACGAAGTAGCGTGCTGCCTTTTCACGCAGTGAGCCCGGGTTCAATCCCCGGTCGAGGCAGTTTTTCTGGGTGAGGTTTTTATCGGGATTTTTCCTCACCTCTAAGACAAATGTGAGGAAAACGTTAAGGCCGATCATATGGCCATGAGCATCATCCTTATTATTATCATCATCCTTCACCGGTGTGGAAAGCAACGGGAAACTACTACACCTACAATTCCCTGGTAAAGCTGCAAGCATAGCATGAAAATGCTATGATTGCAGTGAAAGACGTATCCTCGGGCAGAATTACTGTGGATGGATGGATGGATATTACTTTATTACATAAATTCATATCATTATTATTAAAACGTGATGCTACATACACAATTAAATTTATACCTGTAGATAAATAGTGTTATGAAGTTTACGAAGGCTGGAATATTACTTAAAAATAGTGTAAAGTAAACGTCGATCACATAGCTCAAATTAAATATTATAGGATGTATTTCGCGTAAATATGAATAAATAAAAAATCATTATCGAGGGATTTGAACACTGGCTCTCATATATATTTATTTATTTTTCCATACTTAGTTTAACGATGCTAGTCGTCGTCGGATGCTAGTTGTCTAAATCCTGGTTGTCGTGTTTACTTTTACAATATGCACAGATGACCGTTTGAATAATTTATGTAATCATTGTTATATTTTTCATTGTTATCACATCTTACTGTTCTTTTATTATTTATTTAATGTATTCATTATTTATTTTTCAAATTATATACAAATTCTTGTTTAGTTTTTTCTGGAACAATCATTAATTACAGAAACCTAAACCTAAGTTCATGAAGCTGTGTGTGTTCCTTAGGTCCCCTGACTTTAAACTCATGATTGCGTAATATAGGGCAAACTCGGCTAATTTCGTGACACGGATAATTTCGCTATATATATATATATATATATATATATATATATATATATATATATATTTATTTATTTATTTATTTTCTTTTGTTGTATTGGGAAAAAAAAATTCTGTCTCATAGATAGCAGCAAGTCTACTTTCTTGCTATGTTTTCCTATTTGTAATTTCAGCGGTCCTCGGGTCTATTTTATGTTAACATGTAGTAGAAGTGTTTTCACTCATGTTAGACTTGCTAGATTTAATACTTGTCTGTGTTTGAAGAACATTTTTGAGTTTTAGACACAGGTGGACCATGGATATAATGTCGAAAATGTGATCTGTGGTTCCATGAAAAGTGTCAAGGGTTTATGGTTTATAAATGATATTTCAAATGCATAGGGTGTAACATGGAGAGTGCGTAGTTTGTCACGAATTTACTTTAATAGTATCACGAAATTAACAGAGTTCTTCAAAATTTCAGATAAAATAGATACATAATTTATGTCGTATTTCCAATAAAATAAAAAATATATATCCGACAATTGAGTTCATATATTTCATTCCTGTATCCTTAAGTTTAATATTCCTAAAACTCTAACCAGAAATTTCCATTAAATTAAGGTACAGTAGTCTAAAACCTTAATATCATGAAATTAGCCGAGTTTGCCATATATATTCCATCGTGGCACTTTGCTTAGGTATCGTAGAACGAAATATAAAATAAAATAGCAGATGAAAATAAATAAATGACAGTAAGTCTATGTAATGGGCCCAGATGTAAACGTTGCCCAATAAGTAAATATAAAAAGAAACAAAATAGACTGCTGGTCAAAAAAGGGGGGTGCAGTTATAATTAAAAAAAATCGTAGGCTGGAAGTTATGTAATAGAGATAAGAAGTAGATTGTTTTAAGGAATTCTGCTCATCTACGTAATATATTGAACATCGTGTCGTCCATTGAACGAATAACGTGTTTCGATACGAGGTAATTGTGATTAGATTTATTTAAATGGCATACTCACTCACTATTTACCAAACATTCTGATAATATATTTCGCCTCTGAACGAACATATGAATCATTAACATCCGTTTATTAATGAAATGTTTATTTACAGGCTGCAGCGAGTTAGAGAAAGCTTTTTATAACATGCTGGCATTAGTCTGCGTGATAGCATTTCTGCTTTCTAAGTAGTGGGCTCGGGTTCGATACCCGACAATACTGACATAATTATTTTACCAGCTGACAAAGGAAATGCAACCGTTGTGATGAATTCGGCCCACTACGATTTGAAGATGACAGCCCTTTTAAATTCTGAAGCCTACAAACCCCGCACCAGTGATCCTACGGCGTACTTGGAGAAAACAACGAAGAAGAAGATTCTTGATACACCTATAGATGAAGAGTTGAAGAGGCGACTAATACCACGAGAGAAATCTTCACTTTGCCCAAAAATCTACGGCCTTCCTAAAATCCACAAAGCTGATATTCCTCTTCGACCCATCGTCAGCTCCATTGGCTCACCACTGCAAAACATAGCTAAATATTTAGCTAAATATTTTCAACCATACGCAGAAGAAGCTGATTCTTATGTGAAGAATGCTGAACATTTCCTACAACATCTTCAGAATCAAGAAATCCAACCTGACGATCTTCTAGTAAGCTTTGGCGTTGTTTCTCTGTTCACTCAAGTTCCTGTCAACGAAGCTATAGAATTCATCAAATCAGAGATCAAGCCACCAGACTACATCATTGAGTTGACTCATCATTGTTTAAATAACACCTACTTCAGGTACAAAGGCCAGATGTATAAACAAGTACAAGGAGCACCAATGGGATCGCCTCTTTCGCCTGTTATCTCTAATTTATTTATGACTTGTTTAGAAAGAAAGGACATTGAAAACTTCACCCCCTTAAGCCAATAAAAACTATGGTTACCCCCGAGGATAACGTTGATGATGGATACTTTGTAATCTGGCATCACGGTTTTTAGATTAGCTTATCAACGAATTCCTGACGCACTTAAACAGCCAACATGATCAGATCAAATTCACTATGGAAGTTGAACAAGAACAGCGAACGACCATGTCTAGATGTACTTGTGATAAGAAGACCTAGAGGGAAAGATTAGCACACACCAACAGTATACCGGAAATCTACTCATACTGATAGATATTTGAAGCCCCGACATAACACCATCACCCGGCCCAAATAAATTCCAGTTAATCAACAATATCGTCATCCGATCACTGCGACTTACAGACCAAGATCATCTTAATGAAGAAGAAAAACAACTGAACAAACGGGCACTTCTAGCAAATGGTTATCACGAATATGCCAGTGAAAAGAGTGTTTAAACAGAGCAGGGGAAAGCACCAAGCACATCGGAGAAGAAAGAGCAGACCTTAGGCACTGCCTTCTTACCATATGTGCAAGGCACTACGGATAAAATAAGCCGAGTACTACAAAAACATCAAATTAAAACTATATTTCACTCGGAAAACACCATCTCCAATTTACTTAGGTGTGCTAAAGATAATATACCTCTAGAATCACAAGGCATCTACGAGATCCCTTGCACCTCTTGCGAACAAACGTATGTAGGACGTACCAACAGACGAATTTCCTGCCGAATTCAAGAACATAAGGCTGCAATAAATCGTCAAGAACCTACATCAACTCTCGTGCAACACATGAAACAGAGGGGTCACAAGATCGACCTCACCGGATCTAGAACGTTGGCTAAAATAGATCATGAAAAATCAAGAATCTACAGAGAAGCAATAGAGATTGAAAAAAGGCCACATACTATGAACACCCGAGATGATGCCCAAAGATTACCATCTACATGGAAAACTGCTCTCGCTGCTCACCATGTCATCCCTAGAACAGCGAAGAAGATATGAAGAAAACCACGGTTGGGCAACATCGAGCGTGGTCGACGCTTGGATGGGTGCACGGCTTCCTAAACGGACCACACTGAAAACTGAAGGTGGTTAACCACATAAGAACTGAACTTTGTATGGGTGTACGGCTTCGAAAACGGACCACACTGAAAACTGAAAATGTTTAACTACATAAGAACAACCTTGGATGGGTGTACGTCTTCGGAAACGGACCACAGCGAAAACTCTATTTGTTTAATTATATAGGAACTAAACCTGTGACTCGAACTTATCATTCCTTGATAATGGCATGTGGGATCATGCCGAAACGTCGGAGTCAGTGGCCAGGGGCCGAACTTGAATCCAAGAGGCGGTAAACCCAAGAAAACTTTCTTATTCATACTTATATCCGCGAAAATCTGCAATATAACATATATATATATATATATATATACGTATATTTAAATTTAGGCATAGCAGCGCACGGCTAGTACATTATATTTTCGGAATAATTGTGCAGATTGTAGCCAAATTATGGTGCCGTATAGTGAAAAAAAATGGAAAATATTTGGAGCAGGAATTATTCCAAAACAATAGCCAATCTGTGATAATATTAACTAACTAACTCACTGGCACTATCGAACCCGTAAGTCCATGCCCGCGCGGACATAAGCTGTCCATACATCCCTATCCTGAGTTAATGATTTCCAATCATCCCCTGTATAATCTACTTCCCTCAAATCATAATTAATTTTATTCTCCCACCTCATTCTTCGTCTACCAACTGGGCGTTTTCCCTCTGGTTTTCCTACAATAAGCTTCCATCCACGTCTTTCATTCCCCTTTCGTGCCACATGCCCTGCCCATCTCAGTCTACGAGACTTAACTGTTCTCATTATATCTGGCTTACTATAAAGACCGTGTAATTCACTGTTATATAGTTTTCTCCATTCACCTGTCTGTTCATTTCTCTTTGCTCCAAAAATTTTCCTAAGAACTTTATTCTCAAATATTCGTAATATTTTTTCCTTCCTTAAAGCAAGAGTCCATGTTTCGCATCCATATAATATAACTGGTAGAATAATAGTTTCATATATATTTTCAGTTTAACGTTTTTTTTAAGGAGTTGGGACATCAAGAGTCCCTGTAATGCATAATAGTACGCATTTCCAGAATTATGCCTATGTTTAATTTCTTTGTGCATCTCATTCCTATTTGTGATTATTGTTCCTAGGTATTTGAAATCAGCCACTTCTTCAAAATTTCCCTCATTTATCATTAGCTGTCAATTTCCATTATATAATGTATTTCTATGTGTGAACATATATATTTAGTTTTATCGATGTTTACTTCCAGTCCCAATTTCATTGTGTTACTCAATAGTGTGTGCGTGTTGGTCCTTAGTATCTCCTAGTTGTCACCCAATAGTACTGCATCATCAGCATAAACTAACACCCTATTAATACCATTGAGTTTTAAGCCTTCTTCATTTTCTAAAGATTTGATGGCATGCTCTAGTACAAAAGTAGTAGTAGTAGTAGGACTTTATTAGACATAAAGTAACATATTTACAATATTATTTACAAATATGGGTCGCACGGGCAGTAAGCCGTACGTGCAGTTGACAGTCCGTTACAATAAAGTAGTAATTGGTAATAGTATAAAGAAAAAAAATAATAATAACATTACATTTACATAAAGAAAACACAATAATAATACAATTACACAATAATAAAATAGAATTATACACTAATTAAGCTATGTATAATTATTAAGAATTAATGTTATTGCATTTTGATAACATAATTATATTTATTCATGAATGAGTGTTGTTCTTATTTTCCGCGTTTTGTCCAGAAATTTATCCAAATTTATCCAATTTTCTGGATTTACCAATAACTCGTAGCATGCCAATCTTTCCAGATTTGAATTTAGAAATATTTCCGGTAATAACTGACGTCTCCAATATTCTAAATCATCACATTTTCCTAATATATGTATCTCATCTTCAATGTTCTCGCACATTGGACATTGTCGCATATCGTGATCGTCGCTAATTTTTAGAAATATCCATGCCCCTAGCCTAAACCAAGCAAGCCCTGACCTCTCTTTAAATCCTAGGTTGAGTATATAAGATTATTTTCCCCAAACGTGTTTTAGGTCTCTTTGTAAACACAGTGTACATTCGGCGAAAGAATCTTGTTGGTTTATATCTAGGTACCTCCTCCTTTTCTCCACACGTTCTTGCGATTTTCAGTCCCTTTTTCCCATATCCAACCCATCCTAATCTTTTTGGAGTTCTCTCCTAACCGTCTGGCCAAAATGTAACATCTATGTTTCTAATTTGGTGATCGTAACAAATTGCTCTAAGCATTGTTTGTTCACCTTGGATTACCCGCAACCAGTATTTGAATAGAGGAATTTTGCAGTTTATGTCGTCCTGGAATTACCCAAATTCATATAAAATTCCACAGTTAGAAACGGCCTTACTAAGTCCTGTAATGTATTTTAGAAAATGCGTATATACACTGCTCAAGACAATTAGAGGAACACTATGAAATATGCAAATATTTTTTCATTGGATAAAGGTACAAACATGAAATTAATAAAGTACATTATTTGTGGTTATTTATTTATTGATTTATTGCTCATGCCAGTAAAAACAAATGAATAACGCTGACATTTAACTTTTCAAATAATTCCGCTATGTAAGCAATTGAATCTTGTGCTTATTTTTCAAAGTTAAACACTCGTTATATAGAGTTAGTATCGTGTATGGCCTCCACGACATTCGATGACATTTTGGCACCTTCGTGGCATGCTCCCAATAATATTCTGGATTTCCTCTTGCGGGATATTCTCCCATTCCTCCTTCAGAGCATCTCCAAGTGGAGCTTGATGTCGGTTCCTGACCTTCCTGTCTAGAAGATCCCACAAGTGTACAATAGGGTTGAGGTCTGGGCTGACCGCTGGCCACTCCATTACCTCAATTTCATTCCTCCTCAGGAAATCCCTGGTGGCAGCCGCAGAATGTGCCCTGGCATTATCCTGCATAAACAGAAATCCAGGGCCTACTCCAATGGCAGCAGGTACTACATGCTCTTCCAGAACGTTGTCGATATACCGGACAGCATTCAGTCGCTGGGTAACAAGTACAAGGTCCGTACGATTGTTGTACATAACTGCGGCCCACACCATTATGTAACCTCCTCCGAATCTATCAATTTCCTGTACAGGCTCTGCAAAAAATCTTTCCCCTGGCCGTCCCCACACCCTCAATCGACCATCACAACGTGTAAGACGATACCTGGATTCGTCCGAGAAGAGCACAGACTCCCACTGGTTCAGGTTCCAATCATCATGGTTTTCAGCATACGTACGTCTTGCTGCCTTATGTCCATTTGTTAAGCGTGGTTTTTTAACGGGCCTTTTTCGACGAATATTCTCTTTCCTTAATCTGTTCCTTACGGCATGGTCTGAAACCCGGATGCCGGAAGCCATATGAAGGTCATTCTCCAGGTCTTTTGCAGTTTTTGTACTCTGTCGAAGAGCAGAAAGAACAACGTATCTGTCATCCTGGGGGCTTATTTTAAATTTACGGCCCTGGCCACGTCTTCTACAATACTGACCTGTCTCTCTGTGTCTGTTGCGTAACCTGGACACCACGGAAGGAGAAACCCCAAGCTCTCTAGCCACTTGTCGCAGAGATTGACCTTCTCGTAAAATATGTAGAGCATGATACATTTCAAACTCATTTAAATGCCTAATTTTGTCAGAGACTTCAATAAACAAGGCAATAATCAACATTCGTCATTATAGCAACATCAGGAAGCTTACCAATTAGAAGTGACCAGTGCATTCCAAAATAAAAAAAGTCTCTATATTTGTTATTTGAGGTAATTTCTCTGTATTTAGGTCATGGATCTTTAAAATTTGTATCCAATGATAAAATTAATAATTCAATTTACATATTGTCCAACTTTCAGCATCACAGCTTTAAAAAACAATTACTTATTCAATTTATTAAAAGTGTTCCTCTAATTGTTTTGAGCAGTGTACCTTATTTAGTATTTCCGTTCCTTGGAAACCCCAAATCTCACTACCATAGTGCAAAAGTAAATATTATAGGAAATAGTGCATCTCCTTGCTTCAATCCATTGTGGATTTCAAAAGTATCCGACAACTCTTTGCCTACATGTACCTTACTCTTTGTGCCATTTAGACACATTCGTATAAGTCTAACTAACGTTTTAGGAATTCCGAGCTCTAGCAGCATACTATATAACTTCCCCCTCTTAATTTAGTCGTATGCTTTTTTGAAGTCTATGTATAGTTGATGTATTATTCCCATTTATTTTCTAAATCTGTCTTAAGCTAAAATTGTGATCTATGTAGACCTGTTTGTTCTAAATCCACACTGATGATCTCCTAGAATGTCATCAATATAAGGTGTAAGCCTGCTTACTAATATGTTTGTTAGAATTTCGTACAAAGTTGAAAGTAATGGGATGCCCCTACAGTTGTTGCAATCAGTTTATCTCCGTTCTTATAAATTGGTACGATAATCGATTCTTTCCATTTATCTGCAAGAATTTTTTCCCAAATCATATTAAGTAACTGGCGTATCTTGTCCATCAATATTCTCCTCCTGATTTGATCAGTTCTGCTGGGAACTCATCTGAATCTGATGCTTTATACAGCTTCAATTTTTCTATCGCCATTTGAGCCTCAAATGTACTTGGTTCTGCGATTAGCATTTCTGCTGTCTGTAAATTATCCTCTTCATTATACTGTTCTGTATGCACATTTAATAGTTGATTGAAGTAACGTTTCTATCTATTTAATATTCTCATGGATTCTGCAATCATATCCCCATTTTCATTCTTAATTATGTTTGTTCTAGCCTCTAACCCTTTCTTCTCTATCCTAATTCCCTGATATAATTCTCTAAAAGTTTTTGCATTCATTTCAAGATCATTATTATTCTCTCTCAAATATTCCCTCTTTTTACTCTTAATAACCTACCCGTCTTCACTACCCAATTGCTCCAAATTTACCTCATTCGGCTCATGTAACCATTTCATTTTTGCTAGCTTTCTTTTCATTACAACGTCAGCACATTCCTCATCAAACCATTTCTTGTTTTGCCTCTTTTATAAATAATCAATGCTTTCTGATGCTGACAATTTAATGGTATCTCTAATAGCCTCCCATTCTTTATTTATATCAATTTCTTCTTCGTTTGGCACACTGTCATCTGAATATTTCAGTACTTCAAATCTATTAGCAATTTTAATTTGGTATTCTTGCCGCATTTCTTCATTTTTAAAGTTTTTTAAATCACATTTTTCAGAATCATCCTTAGCGTTTGTCCCTCTCATTAGCGATAGCCGTTGTCTGATTTTCACCCTGGCCAGATGACGGTCCGAATTGCAGTCTGTCCCTCTAACCGATCTAACGTCGATGATGCTACTGTGCCAGCGTTTGTCCACTAATATATGATCTATCTGGTTTCGAGTTTCGCCGTCTGAAGACGTCCTGGTGTATTTATGAATATCCTCATGCTGAAATGTTGTGCTCTTAACTATGAGATTCTTTGATGTGGCAAAGGTGACTAATCTAACCCCATTGTCGTTACTATCTTCATTAAGACTGAATATGCCTATTGTTGTTTCTATCTTCATTAGGACTGAATATGCCTATTGTTGGTTTGAATATATCTTCCCGCCCCACTATTCATCTTAAATATCTCGTGTATTTACATTTAGTTTGCGATTCAAAACAGCGCTGTTAATCTTTGTCACATGGTCGTGATGGATTACCTTCTTTGACAAGATGAATATGAATTAGGCTATACAGGGATTTAACTTAGAAGCAAACTTGTTTAATGTAGCAAGAAACATACAAAATTCTTCTTTAGAAAAAGTAACTCTGTGTTAATAATATAACAAATTTTAATTTCATGCAAAATGTAACTGAAAACTATTAGGGCCAAAATTTAGAAAATTTCAATTTGATGTTGCAATATATGTGCAGTTTCTTCAAAGTACAAATAATATTTTCTAATCAAATACATCAGAAATATAGTTAAGCATATTATTATTGAATGGACATATGTATTCAAATGAAAGTAAATTATTACTCATAGATTTTCATTGGGAGATGTAAAAACTAGATAAAAAACTGTTTTGTTCCTACCGTTACAAACGTTACTATTTTGTAGGCTGTGTACATAGTTCCATACCGTCAATATTAAATAGTAGGCCTTATAAGTATTGCGATATGAGTGCAGTAAGATTTACGGGAATGAAGAAAAAGGATTGAAAAATTTCCGAGTTTCGTTATTAGACTTACCACACTTATACCGCAATATAATTTTGTAGGATGGAAGTTATATTAATTATATTATAGTACATTACAATGCGAGGTTGGGAAGTGGTTTTTACAGAAGTAAGGAAATTATTAAGAACCGAGCGAGAGGGAGATTTTTGTTTTCCGAGATCCTGTAAAACACTTCACACACATGTGTCGTACATTATTTTTTGCACGATGGTGTTTTCAAAATAATAAATAATAGTAAAATAATAACATCTTTGTTGAAAATATTTGCGTTCATAATAAACAACTGACTGACGTTAACAGTCTGGCCTATGTATTTACGCTAAATACCGAAAATAATTTAGTTGAGACTACAGCAGGTCGCAACATCAAGCAGGCCGCGACATCAGTCAGCACTAAAATGGCGGCAAATACGAATTTGTTGTTTTATATTGTTTCAAATAAAGTTCAATTCATTTAAAATGCAGTGATTTGTTTCGTATAATTTATATTAACACTACCTTTCAGATATGTTTTGTATATACATTGTACGTAGTACAGGTCTTCATAAAGGGCAGTGGTTTTACTTCCTGTCCTAGGTAGGTAATTCGTATTATTACAGTATAGTTATTTAGTTATTTACAAGTTGGCAACCCCTAAATTTAGGAAATTTAACTTTCAATCATATTCGCCATTCCTGTAAGTACGACAGAATGCACTATGATACAAAAATATTATTTATTCTATTGTAGTAGTTTATAATTGTTGGTTTATTGCTAAGATACGGAATTTTAATTGATTTCATAATACATGCGGGTGAATTAAAATTTTCAAAAATCTGGATATAAAAAGGCGACGATCAGGTAAAATGCTTATATACATTTCATGTTTTAATAACAAATTATTCCCTTTTCATTATAAGATACCAAGACAAAAAATTCTACCGTGTTTGGTCGCGCATTTTGCACACTTTTTCTGAGGCCACTAAAAAATGGGAGCGTAAAAATATGGATTTTTAAAATGTGAGGTCTTGTTCTGAGTTATCTCAATATGTTCTTTTCTCATTTTTATAATATGTTTATTATGTGTAAAATCTCGTGGGTAACTTCTGGAATAACGTCGTTCTTCCATGTAATGATATAACTTTTCTTTTAATGAATCGCCGAAGCCACCCTCTACAGGCCTTGAAATCGTCTATGTTGTGAGAATTAGGAATTTCACGTGCACTTACTTGTAGCTTGTCATGTGTAACTGCGATACCGTCGTTCCGCACTGTTCAAAATAAAATAAAAGTTCTTCTTCTACAGCGGGATACTTACCAGTTTTCGGGCCACCAAATCTAAGGTACCAGTCCTCCGGGAGGGACTTTAATCCATGGTTCCCGAGTCTGTAGATTTTCGGATTCTTGAAAGAACGTCAAATCTGAAGGAGAAAAAAAAACCTCAGCAAAATTTAACCGACTTTGATTCGTCCGAGTAATACCTTTAGTTTCCTACGAGATGTCTTCACCAGGCGTTGTACTAACCACGAGACCCTCGCTGACATTTGTATGGAAATAAGCGTAAAGGAATGGGTCTGGTTAAGAAACATGCCACTAGGGAAGTACCCGTGTCCCGACATCGGTCAATAGAGCGGTTGCACACAATTTTAAGTAGAGAACCCAGGTCTCAGAAAAATACATTTCAGTTATACTTAAGTCGTTGAAAATTATTTACATGTGATAAGTAATAATTCAATATTAAAACCTCAACTTATATGTTGCGACCCGCGTGGGGATACGGGTGCTCCCTATCGGGAGTTTTTAACCTGGCTAATTTAGTTACGCTTATTTACCAATAAATGTCAACGAATGACACGTGGTTAGCACATTGCATCAGTGGGGCATCTAGTAAGTTAACACGGTATTACTTGGATGAATGAAAGTCAGTTAAATTTTCCACAGAGGTATTTTTATTTTGGCTTAAGTTTCTTTTACGAGCCTGAAAAATCTTCAGACTCAGGAACACGGCTGAAGTCCCTCCCGGAGGACTTTTCGCTTGAATTTGTCCATCTTAAAAATCTATTGACCCTGAACGGATGAACTATTATATAATCTGCCGTAGTTCAGATATTTAGTTTTACCGGGTCTGTAATTACCAGTAAGTAGTGTGTGATCTTAAAAGCTATATTTTCACAATACGGTTGATTACATCTAAATAGTTTGGTTTAATTCAATTCCCAAGTAAGATCTCAATAATCCATACTAAATCCCTATGCAATTTTAAATATTGATTATGATTCTCAAATGATAACAACTTAGAACTCAGATATATGATGTGTTGAAATTTGGGTTTTCTAACTCAAATTTGTTTCCAACAATTCTTCTATAAGCAGGCAAATTTCTTCGATTTACTTACATTTCACTCCATATAAACCCAGTTTGCACGTACCAAAGTTGAAAAGATGTTATTTAACATTTTATATGTAACGAAGGCTCGTGGTGGTAACTGTTCCATGATTTTTCGCAACGGTACAAGAAGGTCCCGAGTATTCCCTTTACTCATTTTGTAGGAATCACTGTGAATCTAACAAAACATTATCCATGCCTCCGTTGCCTGGATCGAACGCCGGGTCCTCTACTCATATTCAGATCCCTTCCCTCCTGAGCTATCTAGTCCCATAACTATAATAAGTAGCACTTGTTTGTAATGTATTATGGTAGTCTGAATGAGGTTATATGCATGTTGCAGTCCCACATTACCTCAGACTATAATCTCATAAAATTGTTATTCCACATTATGATATAAGTTTTCAAATATATACTACTGTAAATCGAGGCAATGTTTTGATAACAATTACAAGTTTGTGAGAGTTATGTTTGCATTTTATATTGAAACTTCTGAAAATCTATTGAGGAATATAGAAATCAAGATTCACCAAACAGATAAAATGTAAGTTCCGGAAATTGAAATGGAGAATTCGAAAACAAAATTCTGTCATAAGTAAACAATCGTGGGATTATGTATAATTTGTACTCCAATAACTTACTGAGTAATGAACAATTTGGGTTCACACCACAGAAGTCAACTAAAGATGCTGTTTGTTATGCGGTTGACTGGATGAAGGAAACGTTCCGAAGGAAAATGCTGGGTGTTATTATTTCTTCAGATGTATCTAGGGCTTTTAACCATGCCTGGTGGCCCAAAATATTGTATCACCTTAAGCAGAAAAAGTCCCAAAAATCTGTATAAACTTATCCAAAATTATTTTCAAAATCGCAAAGTGCAGATTACTATATGTGATGAATCTCTTAAAACCGATGTATCTCGAGGATGCCCCCAGGGATCTGCCTGCAGCCCAGGATTATGGAATATTCTGTATGATGAGCTACTAAAACAAGAGCTACCAAACGGTTGTAAGATTATTGCTCATGTAGATGATGCGCTCTTACATATCAGAAGTGCTGATGTGCAGACACTTATTCAAATTGGCAATATGGCTCTAAATATTCTATTCCATTGGGGAGTAGAAAACAAACTAAAATTAAACCCCACAAGTCTCAAGCAATGCTCACTACAAGAAGGAGAAATATAGAACTGAACCAAGGTTTACAAATTAATGGCCAAGACATTTTATATGTCAACAGTACAATTTATCTGGGTGTAATTTTAGATCCAAAACTTACATTCAAACCTCATTTAAAATACCTATCTGCCAAAAGTAGCAAATCCCTTAGAGGTCTATCAATGGCAATCAGGCCAACTTAGGGATTAAATACAGAGATACTGAACATTATATATAATGGTGCTGTTAAACGATTGTTAATATACTGTGCTGCTGCATATCAAGATGTTTTAAGCAAAAAGTATGTTTAGAAGGAATTATACCAAATTCATCGAGGATTTGCATAACATATATGTAAATCTTGGCGTACAATTTCCACTGATGCAGCATTTGTCATTGCTGGTATTCCTCCTCTACATCTAAGTGCACTTCACTCAGCTGGCTTGAACAAAAGAAGTCGTACAAAGACATTTCAACAGTTTACTTTTGATACTGATTACGCTATGTCTTTCATGGCTGCTGGACATCCTGCTACAGAATATGACAATCTATACGTGCAAAGCTGTGGAAACTCCCATACCTATACCATTTACACGGACGGATCAAGATTTACTGCAGGAGAAGAGCAAGTACAAGTTGGATGTGCTTATGTAGTTTATTGTGAAGACAGTGAAGTTTTCTTCAAACTCTCCCCGACCTGTTCTGTTTTCCAAGCTCAACTATATGCTAGTACAGTGGTGTCTTCAGCACAAATGTAGTGCACGCATTTTCAGTGACTCGCAGGCTGCACTTCAGTCGATCGCAGACAAACTTAATTTAAATCTGAACTCAGTAGAAATCAGAAATAATATAAAAAATTACACAAAACACCTGTGTCTGTCTTGGATACGAGGACACCAGGGAACTCTGGGAAATGAACGTGCTGATTAATTAGCTAAATCCGCAGCATCTTCTGATCTCCATTATTCATTTTCAAAGTGTCCAATATCCTACGTTAAAAAGAAACTGTTGGACTATACCATCACTGATTGGAATGAGGAGTACAAATGGCGCTTTGACTAAAAAGCTCTCCTTTCCTACAGTACACCATAGGCTAAATGCAAAACATTTTATTCTAAATTTCATTTTAACACAATTTATGACTGGCCATGGAAAATTTGAAGTTATTTCAGGAGATTTAATATTAACCTAGACAGTGATCATAATTGTAAATGTCTAGAATCAATACAATCTGTAAAACATGTTATTTTTTATTGTCCTATATTCGAAAGACAACGATTCTGGTTAAACTTACTTTTAAATGATGACGAGGCTTCTGCCTCAATGTGTGAAGTGATTTTTAAGAACCAAAATTATTATAAATATTTTATGAACTTCATAACAAACATTCATAACAATATGTAGTATTTTTAGGACACTTATAGACGATTTATGTAATTCATAACACTCATTAAAAACTATAAGATAATATTTCTCTTTTACAATGTATAGTATAATATTCTTATAGTAAGCTACAACCCTAACATGCCTTTGTGGCGAAATAGCTTTCAAAATATTAGGAGATTCAATAATAAAATAATATAATAATAATAATAATAATAATAATAATAATAATAATAATAATAATAATAAGTAAACAATCGTAGTCATAAACTTGCGCAGGTTTAAGGTAGCTAAATAACTAGACTTTATGAAATCAATAATTTAAAGGACATTGTAAATGTTTAAACATTATCATATCTTATGTCAATAAATAAGATCTTCTCGGTGAAAATTAAATTGTGTTAGGCTAGATATTATCAATAAAACCTAATCACCAAACCAAAATGTTAAGAGCCAATGCGTTTCGATAGCGACCAAGACTAATTATTGATTGAGGGAGAATTCCCCGTAACTCAACAATTCATTCAATAACTAGTCTTGATAATGATAATGTCGCTATCGAAATACGTTGACTGTTTTAACGTTGGGTTAATGATTTTGGGTTTATAGATTATGTGTAATACAATCATCAAATCTACATACAAATTAAAATAATAAAGAGTGTCTCAGACATAAGTGAATATAAATGACAGGGATCCAAACTGAGTGGATTTTGATACTGATGTCTAAATCAGATCCTCTCTTTTGATTGGAATAGGAAGTCAAGTCCCCAGCGCGATGTCCGAATAATAAACCTTATAAAGATTTGTTTCATTTGTGGACAAGTCAAATCCCCTGAAAGCTACATGAAACCACTATACGTACAGAGTGATTCTGTAAGAGAGTGCAAAAATTAAACAGGACGTAGGGGATGCTCCTTAGGAGATGTGGAAGTAAACTTGTCTAGCATTGCTGATTTACAACTAATGTGCTTACAGGTTTACATGTAATATGCTGTTTATTTACATATAGGCCTACAGCATTCTTTAGTTCCTTCAAGGAACTAGGAAGTCATAATGCAGGATGTGATCTGATCCCCTTGATTATTTCTGTGGGTATATCTGAAGTCACTTGTGTTTGATACTCCAATGGAAACGGAAATGGAATTAGTTGCCAGGATTGTAACTGCCTGTGATGTGACACCAGAGTGCTGCTAACTAATGACAAATGTGTGAGAGTAGAAAACTTTCAATTTTTTGTGGGAAAATTATAGGAAGGCGTAGGCATAGGTGAGAATTAATATTCGGATAGGAAACCGGGATGGGATGTATGAACTGGATTAAATTGATTTAAGATAGAGATCAGTGTTGCAGTTAACAAATCACATATTTTTTTGGACACGCCCATGGCATATCTCAACGCCTCTCTGGTATAAATTAAAATATAGATTTTTTAATGCAGTGGGTAGAGTTCCCTTATTAGAATATTTATTTTCTCTTTCACATTTAAAGACTGTTCTGTCGATTCAGTTGAAGTCGAAGTCATGACAGGTTGTTTACTCAACACCCGTAGCAAAGTAACACAACTGAACAGCAGTGTGGTACCTTGTCCTACCAAGGATTGAATACGAGGTGGGGGAGGTCTTGTGACGCCCTTGTAATGACAACTCCAAGCTCAAATGTTATACCAAATTTTCCCAAGAGGAAACAACAGCATTTATTTGAGAAAAAAATGCTGAAGTCGAAGAAAAACCGTTACTGAAAGTAACTTATTCTAGATACCAAAGTGTTGAGCAGAGAGGAAAGCAGGGGAAAAAAATGAAACTTACTGAAAATCGGGATTATATTGTTACTTGTTTTCATTTACAAGCGACATTGCCAACCCTTGTGTGGATAAAACTAGCTCACTGGCTCCGTTGAAATTGTAGCTTCGTGCCGCGCGGACATAAGCTCTCTATAGATACCTATCCTGAGATAATGTCTTCTGCATAATCTAAAAATTAAACTCCATGGCGCGACAGGCTTGGAAAACCCTTGGACTACCATCCGGCTGCTGGCCTCACAGCTACATGTATTAATCATAAAGTTAGATGATCATCCAGTCAGTGTAAGGGTGACATGTGGTCAGCACGTCGGGTTCCCCAGTCGTTACAGCTGGTTTTATTACCTTGGAGCCGCTACTTATTGTAGCTACCCATATATTCATGTAGCTGTGTGGGCATCAGTCCCATACTGACAGAAATTTCACGAGAACATTTCTTCACCCATGGAGACGTACCGGTTCAAGTCCCGTAGTTCTACGCCAAGGCATCTTGCTTTAATCACTCGGCTACTGCGTGAGACTTCTACTTCCCCCAAATCGCGATTAATATTATTCTCGCACCTCATTCTTGGTTGATAGACCACAAGAAATATCTATGGCTCTGTTCCACTCCCTATTCGTGTCACATGTCCTGCCCATCGCGGTCTACGAGATTTTATTGTTCTTATTCTATCGCAGATCAAAATTAGTAACCTATAATTTCACAGTACAAGGTCACGACTTGTAACTCGTTTTGTGGCTCGAAGGGCAAGGAAAAAGAGGAACTAAGTTGCTTAAAGCTGAGATGTGAACGCTGTGATGGATATAACTCCAACGTTGCTTTTTATTCCGACAACTGTGAAGTCAAACAATAGAACAAATATGTCTTGGCAGCATACTTCTATGTAATTAAAGAATACAGCACTATAGAAGCATTACTTTATATGTGCACCTATTCAGAAATTATCGAGCGATATCTAAAATCCTAGTTCAAACAGCAAAAAAAAAAAAATCTTACAGTTTTATCACTCACCTCATAAATGAACTTACCTCATAGTGTGAATTCCTAAAATAAATAACATATTACAGTGTTGTTGAAATGAGCTGTCACGATGATTTTTTGGACTTAAAAAATGTCGAGTCTTCAAACCTCTTTTAATTTTGTAAAAAATCCATCTGCCCAAATCGTTAAGTTCACTGATGCATTCAAAGTAGAGAGACAGCATCTTGATTTATTTTTCTACAAGGCTTCCTATGTAGAATCTGAATTTAGAGAAGTTAATGAGTGAAAAAAGGAAGAAGGAAAACACATTTTGAAAATGTTATACTTACTAGAATCCAAGAAAAAAGTGAAGATTTAATGTACTTGATAAACTCAATTGTTATTAAAAATGTCATAGTTATTTCTAAGAAAGTTTAAGAGCCGACAATTAACAATATATTTTCAATTTTTATTTCTATAGCTGTTCTTTTTTTTTTTTTCTAAGAGTGTAGTTTTGAAGAATAGGATATAGGGCCTATACTCGTTATTTGTTATGTTTGCCTTGCTTTTTTTTTATAAAACTAAAGTTACTTATTTTATATTTACCTAAGAGTCCACCGCTGTGGTCTCGAGGTAGTGTGCTGCCCGGGTTCGATCCCCGGTCGGGATAAGTTTCCTGGGGTGATGTTATTTTTCGTTCTTTTTTCCTCACCAGTAAGACAAATGTCAGGAAACTTGAAGGTCCAAACGGTCCCCGAATATCATCTGGCCATCATTATCATCATTAACATATTCATTAGGCTTCTCCTGGCGCATCATTACCATCATCACATATCATATACCATCGGCGCAGTGTAACTAGACCTTCCAGGCGCCCCAACCTCAGAAGTGAGTTACAATAACGCCACGCCAGGAGACAATACCAGAATGTCGAAATGACAACGTGGTGGCTTTGAATACAAAAATATTTACCTAAGAAAACTCCAATAAAAATTATAAACGTCATTGTTTCTTAAGCGATGCAACTTTGCATTTATTCTTTTAACTGTTACAATAGTCGCACATCAATCAAACATTTGTAAGAAATAAAATAATATTTATATTCCGCCTAATATGTTTTGAAACTGGACCCTGATTTCTTTTCTGGTGCCAAAAAATATATTTTTAAAATATTTGAGTTGAAACAAGATCTGTAATTACCGTATATTTTAATGCATTTTTCTAGGAAATTCAGAAATTTATAACGTACCACTTTTGCACGCGATGAAAGACATAGAATCTCCATGGAGGTTCATATTGACTTTTAAACAGTCATGAACTGTAGGCAACTACTAACTGTGAAATATTTTGATTTTTCTTTCATTTCTTTACGAAACATTCTTTACGTATGATGCATTTTGACCAGAATTTACACGTAAACTCATTTTAAATTTTCAATAGTTATTATACATGATTGAATGATCATTTGGATAGATTTTTTTTTTTTTCAAATTGAGTCCCAGACTTCAACTGATTGACAAGATCACTGACCGTGCCCTATGTAGTTCATCATATAATCACTGATCAAAAATAATTTTATCAGCAAAATTTAACTAATCGGTACATTATTAGTATATTTTATGCAATGAGTTAGATCTCCACGTGAATGTTGTCAAAATTTAAACAGTAGTTACAATAAACTAAAACGTTGTCTAATAGTAAAATCAACAGGTCAAATAATACTAGATTTGTGAAATGTAATAATAGTAATAACTCATTGACACTATCGAACCCGTAGGTTCATGGCCGCGCGGTCATAAGCTCTCCACATATCCCTATCCTGAGCCAATGTTTTCCAATAATCCCCTGTATAATCTACTTCCCAAAAATCATAGTTAATGCTATTCTCCCACCTCATTCTTGGTTACCAACTGGGCGTTTTCCCTCTGGTTTTCCTACAAGAAACTTCCATGCACGTCTTTCATGTCCCATTCGTGCCACATGTCCTGCCCATCGCAATTTACGAGACTTAACTGTTCCCATTATATATATGGCTTCCTATAAAGACCATGTAATTCACTGTTATGGAGTCTTCTCCATTCACCTGTCTGATCATCTCTCTTTGGTCCAAAAATGTTCCTAAGAACTTTATTCTCAAATACCCGTAAACTCTTTTCCTGCCTTAAAGTAAGAGTCCATGTTTCGCATCCATATAATATAACTGGTAGAATAATAGTTTTATATATTTTCAGTTTAACATTTTTTGAAAGGAGTTGGGAAGTCAAGAGTCTCTGTAATGCATAATAGCACGCATTCCCAGAATTGAGCCTATGTTTAATTTCTTTCTGCATCTCATTCCTATTTATGATTATTGTTCCTAGGTATTTGAATTCATCCACTTCCTCAAAATTTCCCTCATTTGTCATTAGCTGTCCATTTCCATTATATAAAGTATTTCTATGTGTGACCATATATTTAGTTTTATTGATATTTACTTCCAGTCTCAATTTCTTAGTGTTACTCAGTAAGGAATTGTGCTGGATCGAGTCCCCCGAGGGAATACATTTTCTCGTTGTATTTCGCTATAATAAGTAGCGGCTCTAGATCGAGAAAACTTGATACAAGGGCTGGGAACGCGATACGTTGATCGCATGTCACATGACTGAATGATCATCTAACACATGTGGATGTGAGGCCAGCATTTGAAGATAACTTATGTGTCTTCTAGGGCTGTTCCACCATTGAAAAAAAAAAGCCTGGATTATGAATATGTATAAATGTGTTGAGTGGCCTTATAGTGTAATTGGGGAAGCTTTTTGGATCGGTAATGTCATTGCAACGTGCATTGAGACAATTGAGTGGGGTGGAATAAGAGAAGCGCCGCATACCGCATAGGGTTAATGAGGGAGAGAAACCATCCCTCCCCTTATCGGCGGCTACAGCCCCCAGGCATACTCTTGGAACTAAAAAATTGGATAAAATGAAAATAATAAAATTTCACGATACCAAGCCGGGTTCAGGGAAGGCTTCAGGACGGCGGACAATCTATTTGTCCTGAGAACAGCAATTAACAGATGTTTGAGTGTCAAACGAGGCAGGTTACACTGTACTTTTATAGATCTGAAAAAAGCATTTGACTCTGTTGAACGCAATGCCCTATGGCAGAAATTATGGCAACTAGGAGTATCGGGAACTATGATTAGGGCGCTAATGGGAATTTATAAAAAAAGTGGAGTTCTGTGTTAAATATGGGAGGGACCAAGTTTCAGAAAATATAAAGGCAGTTAAGGGTGTAAAACAGGGATGTGTATTGTCACCACTGTTATTTAACTTATTTATAGACGATGTAGCTTTGATGCTGGAAGTAGAGGGGATCGATGCTCCAACGGTGGGTGAGCGAAGTATTCCTGTTCTAATGTATGCAGATGACTTATGCCTCTTTTCCACAAAAATAGATGGCATGCAGAAGGGTTTAGATTTACTATCGACATACTGTACGACTTGGGGACTTACTGTTAACGTTAGCAAAACGAAAGCCATGACTTTTAAAAACGGGTCGGTATACAGCGGGAGGGAAAGGTGGACATACCGTGGTGAGAACTTAGAAAATGTTAAAAACTTTGTCTACTTGGGGATGACTTTGACAATGAATGGAAAATGGACGAGACACATCGAAAATGCAACAATGAGAGCTAGGTGCCGGACAAGCGAAAATGCTTAATAATATGTCAAAATTGCGAAACATACCGATGCGTACACTAGAACAGGTTTATTCTTCGACTGTGAGAGCGACCATGCTGTATGGCTCAGAATTATGGGGTTGGGAACGAACGGGGACACTAGATAAAATTCAACCTATGTTTCTTAAGAAAGCAATGAGATTAGCAACGGGGACTTCAAATTGTGGCATACTGAAGGAATTCGGTACATTTTCGGACACAATAAGGGGCAAAATTATGGCTATTAAGTATTGGTTGGACATAATAAACGGGAATCAGGACTCGCTTAGAGCAGAGTGTTACAATGAACAGAAAAGGCAGTGTGTTTCGGGAGATTGGGTAATCGGTGTAGAAAGGGGATTGAAGGGCATAGGGATGGGTTGGGTATGGGAGAGGAGTACGCGGAATAATAGAAATGTTTGGAGGACAGTTAAGAAGAGACTAATCGATATAGACAGACAGTATATAGAAGCAGAGTGTAGTCAGAAAATATCGCTCACCCTGCAGACAGAACTGAAACTTTCGTGGGGAAGAGAGAAATATATTGACTCTTGGATGGGGATGATAAAAGTGCTATTGCATGGTTTCATTTGGGGGGATGGATGGCCCATAATTTAACAAATGAGGAAGGCATTAAACTATGCCCACTATGCGATGACCATGAAAACTGGCAGCATATTATAGCATTCTGTAGAGAGACAGAACAACTTAGATTACAGATGCTGCCGGAGAGATTTCTCAAGTCGGATCGAGGGAGAGTGGCGTGTTGGGATCTTTAGGACGGATCGAGAGTGAATCAAAAACATGCAAATTTTTGGGTACAGTAAGAAAATTGAGATATAACAAAATTGTAGATTAAGGATATATTGTATTAACAATAAGAAGAATCTCAATATGGTCTTTGTTTTCGATCTTTAATCATGATAGTGCACTTAATGTCTGCAGGGACGGGGGGAGGGGGGTATGAGCGTGCGGTGTGTATATGTGTGGGGGTGTGTGGGTGTATGTGTGTGTGATTTTTTTTTCTAATTTGTTTTCTAGCATTTTTTTTTAATATTAATGTACGGAATGTGGATGAATGTAGATATGTATTATTTTGATTTAGTGCAGACATAGATTTTACTTATATGTAGCCTGTTATTGTTGTTTGATACAGGTGTATTTGTAGGTATTTGTTTATATTATTAGTTTTATTTTTTTATTCATGGAAAAATAATGCACGTACGGCCAAGCAGGCCCGTGCGCAATGTAAATGCATATGTATTTTCTTTATTCTGAAAAAAAAAGGCAATAAATTCCATATTCTATTCTATTCTATTCTACTCTTGGAAACTAACAACCCTCTCCCCAATCCAGAACCAATACCTAAATCATTTCCTTATGACGTACATCAGCTAATTAAAAGGTGTTTTGTTTTGTCTCCGATAAACGTGCAGTCCAACTCAGAAATGGTTCGCTCCGTCACGCTGTTTTTGTTTATTTCCATTCCATTCACCTCCCCTCCCCAACCACCTCAACCGTCTACCAATCCCCATTACTCAGATCAAATAATAGCTATACAATTTGTTTGTTTGTTTGTTTGTTTTTTACTCTGCTTACATGGCCCCTTTTTTCACCCTGTGTTTTGTTTCTTTATTAGTTTTCTTTAGATGTGGAATGCAGGCTTTCACGGCCGGTAATCATGGTAATAAAAGATTCCGGGCTATGTGGCCAGTTATAGACCACGGCCACATAGCCCGGAATCTTTTATTACCATTTCTTTAGATGGTTTGCAAAAACCTGTTTTCATGTTTAACAAATTTAATTTAATTTCATCTTGTACTAAATACTAACTTAGTTTGATTCTAGCCTAGTAACCATAGACTGCCAGGAATTGAACTGATAAAAATTATTAATTAATCAAAGTCGTTAATCAAGTTCGTGATTGGAATTTGCGACTTTTTGAGTTCCATTGCTCAGTAATTTTGTTATAATAATATTCAGTATTCTCCAAATATTTTCTCGATTTTTATACATTTCTCAAAATATTAAATACGCATCAGAACTGAATTTTTATAGCAAACATCACTATGAGGATTAATTTAAGATTTAAATTAAAATTCTTTAGACCTCACCTCATATCCATTCATCTAATTATACCGGTTCCGAAGCCTAGGAGGCTTCGACTGATGTTATGACGTTCAGGAGAACAAATTCTTACTCCTTGTATTAGTCACCTACAGTGACAGTAAAAAGCAGTACTCCTGAAGTCGACAGGAAATTACTGAAGATGAAGCCGCCTTGGCTTTGATACCGGTATAATTAAGAGATTGGATATGAGGTGAGCTATAAAGTATTATAATTTAAATCTTACGTATCAGAAGTTTCAAATTTGTAGTATTTCTTAAATTTCGTAAGTAGTATAGCTTAACAAATAAAACATTATCACCTGGAAATTTTCGAAAATTCTTAAAATCTTCTAAAGTTATATTTAGTATAGATAGATGAATAGATTTTTATTTTTAAAAAACATAACTTACTACATTATATGACAATTAGTAATGTTGTGTCTCAAGCAGTGGACGTTGTAAAGAGGATTCAAAGTCAATTCTCATTTAATTGTTCTTTTAAATTTTTAAACAAGATTTTTTTTAACAATCTGGATGATTATTGAACATATCCACGGATACCACCTCGTAACTATTTTGAGTTTTACTAAATTTACATGTATTTAGATATATATTGTTATTATTCCTAGTATGATAGTTTTGAAGAGAGATACCGGTACATCACATATATTGGTGAGTTCTACGTTATATGTAAAGTTAGCAACTAAATACATAGGCCTACATTGACGCCAGAGTAAAAATTCCTAATATTATAAAAAGTTGTTTATAGTGAGTTCCTTTGCTGTTTCCTCTAATAATTATTATTCTAATAGCTCTTTACCGTAGAATATAAAGCTTTTTTTCGAATAATTATGGTTACCCCACAGTGAAATTCTATATATCAGGTGACTGTAAATATGACTATGTAACCCATATAGCGTACCGTAAAAATATATACATTGGAGATTCACTACCAAATTATATTTTAGTCGCCATTTTCTCTTTTCCATTTATATAAGGTGATACAGCCTCTATTTCATTATTATTCTACTATGGAATGGTAAATATGATAAAACGAATCTTGGTAGAACTAATTAAATTCCAACCCAGCATTGGCTTTAACGATTGAGGATAAAAATTCTAGGTTGGAATTCGGTTACAAGACGCATTTCATCATATTCACCATTTTATATCATTAACATATAAATAAAACACAAACAAATGAAATAATTATACACTATATGGCATAGATATAAAACCATCTGTAAATAAAAAAAAAACTGAAAATACTATTTTTGCATAAACTCACAACAGTTCATGAGGCCCCGAGATCGATTCCCATTCAAACCATAGGAGTTTTTCCTGTGGTTGCTCATGATTCGAATTTAAGTTAAGTTTAAGTTAAGAACTCTCCTGGCGCTTCATTATCACTTATCACCCATCATCTCATCAAGATAACGTATCCCCGCCTTCCAGATGTCCCAACCTAAGAAATGGATTAATTCCGCCAATGCCAGAAATGTCACAAAAGACAACCTGGTAACATTAGTAAAAAAACGTAGTTAGATTAACATGACTGACAACTGACGCATCATTGTTGTTAAATACTTTTCTATAACGTAAAACCATTCATCTTTAGTTCTATATAACAAAATATCCTCATGGTATCAACTTTCATTCATGTCCAAAATTTACAGATTTTATTAACTGGTCTTACTTATTTACATGCAAAATTACAAATTAAGCTTCCCGTTATTTTTATTCATATGGTGGCGAAAATACCTTTTAAATTGAAACTATGTTTTTTTAGGCATCCTTAAATATCTAAATCATTAGCGTCGTATTTCAAACCTGGTTATGAAACTAACTCACTGACACTATCGAACACGCATGTTCATGGCCGCGGGGACTATATGCTCTCCACACATCCCTATCCTGAGCTACTGTTTTCCAATCATCCCCTGTATAATCTACTTCCCTCAAATCATAGTTAATCTCTCCTAATTCTTGGTCTACCAACTGGGCGTATTCCTACAGGAAACTTCCATTGTCCCTCTTACATTCCTCTTTCATGCCACATGTCCTGCCCATCACAGTCTACGATACTATTATATCTTGTGAAAGTTCATATAAATTTTGCTTATAAGCCTCTTTTTTTCAGGTTCAGATTCTCTTACGTCCCGTACATTTTCGACATGGGACATATGACTGTAGTTTCGTTCCGTAAGAACCCATGTTCAAAATTTTAGGCCCTGATAAATTTATTGCCCCGGTCGAGTTTGAACCTGCGAACCTCGGAACTAGAGACGATCATAGTAAATACTAGTTCACCGGAACTTGACCTGATGTTCAATTTTTGGCCATTTTATTAGCGATGATTACAGAAATTTAGTTAGACGCACTTCTCTCATCGTCACTGCTTGTGGATTTTGTGGTGGACGAAACGGAGCTTGGGTAGCTTTTTCTATCGAGGTTCCGCCCGTTTTCCCCTGCCACAAAATTAATTTAATCCTTTCCCATGCTCATCTCACCCATTTATTTTCATTTTGCCCATCTACCCCATGACGTGGTCTGCCGGCACCCTTGTCGTTCAGAGACCTCTATAAATAAAAGTGCTTTCACCCGACTCTGAGTTGGACATACGTTGAGGATATTATTATTATATTACACAATAAATTACTCATTTTATAAAAACGATTGGAATTATATGTTAAAGTATAAATATGAGATCTGTCGTTCTGGGTAAGGTCGTAATATAGGCCTATTTGTTTCCTAACGAGCGAGCCCGGGTTTGAATACCGGCACGGTTAAAATTTGTAATTATATAATTAATTAAATTAATTTAATTTAATTGTAAAATTGTTAATCTCTGGGCCACGACGGGTGGTGGAGTGCAATTTTAATTTCCTGATTTTGAACCAGATTCCTGCATTATATTGTAAATCCCTCCGCAGTACGTACTGTTGAGGCGTTATGTGACAGCGAATCATCCGTCGGATTAGGAAGTTAAGCTTAGCGGCCCCCTTGGTACTTTTCGACAAGAGTAGGATACGAACCGATATCAGGTTTCACATTCTCCTTTCTCCTCATTATCATACCTTATACACACTTTACATAAAACAAACACTTAAACACACATTCATCCTAAGTGTCCCGCGCTATTGCCGAGTGGGTAAGACAAGAGGGTAAGACAAGATGCCTTGGCGCAGAGCTACGGAATGGGACAAGACATTTTATCATGTAATTTCGACCAATATGGGACCGCATTCATCATCGTGAGGAATTTGGGTAGCTACAATAAGCAGCGGCTCCAGATTGAGAAAACGAGCAATAACGGCTGGGGTGCCAGTCCTGCTGACCATATGTCACCCCTATACTAGTAAGATGACCGTCTATCTCTGTTATTAACACATGTAGATCTGTGGCCAGCAACCAACTGGTAGGCCAAGGGCCTTCTAGGCCTGCGGCGCTATGGAGTTTTAACACTCACCCTATATCCCTCTCTCTACACAATACAAGAATAAACTTCTACGTAAATGATCTGCCGAAGTGATGCGTAAATTAAATATAGACCACATTAACCCCATATATCTGCCCGGCGCGAAACCCGAAGCACCAAAAATGTTGTGGACGGCATTAGAAAACATTATTGGGAGAGATGTAAAATTGTGACTGTTTTATTGTGTTTTTCTAATACTTTCGCTGTTATTTTTTATGTTCACAGTAATTTGATATTCCCGCATACGATCTTGGTTGTTATGAAAACAAAATAAATCTCGATACTTTAAAAATGACCAAAAGCACTATTGCCGTAAGTAAAAACGTTTATTTTTAAATATTGATAGTGATAGTATCCATCTATATTCGGGTTTTACAGCTGTTGCCGTCTTCCCGTGCCAAATCTCCAAAGCCTACGATCTTGGACATCTTTAATGTTTTGCCCTCTTGCTTGCATTACTATCCTCATGCTTTCCTTCCATGTTAACTTTGGTCTCCCTCTTTTCTTCTTTCTGGTCGATTGTCATTGGTTTAGTAGTTTCGGCCATCGCTCATCTTCCATTCTTAAAGTATGTCCAAACCATTTTAATTAATTTTTGTCAATTCTTTCAACTATGCTTGCTTTTGCTTCCACTATTTTTCTAATTTCCTTATTTGTGACATGTACTAATTTAGACTTTCTGGCACTTCTGCGTAAATAATCCATTTCTAGAGCTATTAATCTATTCTTGTAGTACTTATTGAGTGTCCATACCTCACTTCCATACATTGCAATAGATTCCACCAATATTTTACCAATATATATATATATATATATATATATAGTTTTTTTTTTTTTGTCTTACCAAATATGCTTATCCCACCATATTGAATTTAACAATGATATTATTTTGCTACTCAATTCAATTCTATGATTTATGTTCTCTTTACCTATACCTTCAATGTTATCCATAATTATTCCCAATTATTTAGTTTGTTTCACTTGCTTTATTTGAATCGCTTCTTGCAATATTAAATTTTCTCTTTCATTGCTATCTATTTTCAAATATTCTATTTTTTGTAAATATGAATCATGGGGTCTCATGGTAAATTTGCAATTTGTATTAATTTCGGTATTAAATCATCACGTCCAGCTTACCACGCCTCTTCTATTTCATCATCACTGCACACATCGTCTAAAACTTTCTCCATAATGAGAAATAAATCCCAAATCAAATTGCTTTCACAGTTTTAACAAATATAATATGGCGACATGACCAACAATACTTATTATTTGCCCATAGCAACACATAGAACCCATTAACCTTCTGAAACCTAACATTTCTCTTCAATTATATTTATTAATATTTTAGCTAATATCTTAATTATTAAAATTTTCAGTGTTCTGTTTGCCCGTATTTATCAAATCATCTAGCTACTTAAATGTCCTTATAAGATTGAAAGGACCCGTATCAGTCAGGTAGTGATGACCTGCTACAAAAACGTTATTAATCATGTCGGAAATCTTGAATTTATTTATTTATTCGCATGGTGGCGTTAAGGCCATTGGCCTTCTTTTCCATTCAGCACGGCAAACAAATATTACATTAGAATATAGCAACCACAATTAACTCTAATATTAAATACTACATCAGGTTCAAACCCGTCTGTGGTCGATGGATTTTTTAGAATGGAGAAACCCAAGGAAAAATCCTCCGAGAGGTACTTTAATCCGTGGATCCCGAGTCTGGTGATTTTCAGACTTGTAAAAGATTCTTAAGACTGAATAAAAAGGTCTCTAAGCAAAATTAGATAAATTTGGTCATCCTAGTACTACCTTGGTGTCCTAGATGTCACTCTGAGGCGGAACGCTGACTCTGGGCCACTCAATGACATCTATCCGAAGACAAGAATAATTAAATTGATATAATTGAATTACTTTCTTGTAGTGGGAGAATGCGTAACTGTCATTGGGAGACACAAGGGCTTTCAACCACAATTAAATACCACGTGAAAATGTGTTCAATGACGTAATAATTTATAAGAATAAGATCGATAACAGTCCACCGCTATGGTCTCGAGGCAGCGTGCTGCCTTGTCACGCAGCGGGCCCGGGTTCGATCCCCGGTCGGGGCAGTTTTTCTGGATGAGGTTTTTATCGGGGTTTTTCCTCACCTGCAAGACAAATGTCAGGAAAACTTTAAGGCCCAAACGGTCCCCGAAATCATATGGCCAGCATCATCCTCATCATCGCCATCCTTTACCGGTGTGGAAAGAAACGGGAAGCTACCACACGTATAATTCCCTAGTAAAGCTGCAAGCATAGCACGAAAATGCTATGATTGCAGTGAAGGACCTGTCTTCGGGCAGAATTACTAAGGATGGATGGATGGATAACATTATAATGTTAATGAAAAATAAATTAAACTAAAAGTAATAATAAAATGTACAAAAGCAAGATAAATTAAATACTTTGGTAGACTGTCCCTATCTAATGCACATATAAACAAATAAAAGTAATGATATGTAATAAACTAATTTGTCAGTTAAATAATATTTAAAACAAACAACTGAAAATATTCATTAATCTTATTGTCATTTTCACAAAATATGTTAAATTATTTATTAATTGTTAAAATAATATTATCAGTGAGGTGTACAAGTTAGTTTGTTATTAATAACTCTTCAGTTTGTTTTTGAGCAATGTTATAGTTTGACAGTCCCTGACATAGGACGGAAGGGAATTCCATGTTCTGGCAAGTGAAATCGTAAAAGACAGTGAATAACATTTTGTACTGTCGAAGGAAATACCATAAATATATATTGATGTGATGGGAGAGTTAATAGGAGGAAAGATGCAAAAAGGAATATCAGCAATTTCTGTTCACGTAAAACAGCGAATGGTACAAAACAAGCTAATAGTAGGTTAGCTTTATAACTCTGTAGTTTTAACTTTATTTTATAATTTGCATACTGATACTTATGCATTTTATTTCAATCCAATAAATTTGTGTGTCCTTCACTGTAGTCGAAATCTTTAAGTTAAAGAAACGAACATTATGATGTAACGTGAAGCAATCGTTTGGTCAAAACTTGCATTCGTAGTTAAACCACAATGGTAATTTCATGAGTGTGCCTAAAAATCAGAATTTCTTGGTTTGATAATTCTGGAATACATTGGACCTTATTTCCGCTGCACGTCTTCTACATTAAACGTGGCTTATACGTTGGAGGAAAGAACATCCAGATCTATCAGCCGGCTGCTGGCCTCATATCCACACAGAGGTAGACGATCATCTAGCCAGTATAGGGAGTCGCTACTTATTGTAGCTACCCAAATGCCTCACGATGCTGGGTGGGCACCGGTCCCATACTGGCCGAAATTCCATGAGAAAATTTCTTCCCCCGTGGGGACTCTAACCAAGTCCCATAGCTCTCCGTCAAGGCTTCTTGCCTTAACCACTCGGCTACGGCGCGGTACCTAATACTACTAACAGTAACTACAATTAGTTTACTACTTAACTAGGACCATTACTGTAATAATAATAATAATAATAATAATAATAATAATAATAATAATAATAATAATAATAATAATAATATTGCTAGCCTTATTTTACTTCTTGTAATTCTCCTCGTCTTTGCAGCAAAGATGTATAATGCTATCAAAGAATGTTTGATTCAAGCATGCGATTTTTTATATCCAACTAGTATATACCCGGCGTGCACGGCTACGCGTAAATGAATGGAAATTAATGTATTTTTATGTTTAGTTGAAATGAAAAAATATTATAAATTTGTATCGTAAATATTTTTAGATACCCCGTACCGATTACCGGCGTTGCCCGGAAATCTGCTTATCTCGATCTTATTGGCAAGAATGAGCTGAAAAACGAAAATTAATGTGTTTTATGTTTAAGTAAAAAGAAACATGTATATCGTAATTATTTTTATATACTCCGTGCTGATTATCCGGCGTTGCCCGGGAATCTAATTATCCAGATCTTCTTGACATAAATGAGCTGAAAGACGAAAATTAATGTGTTTTATGTCTAGTTGAATAAGTAGAGCGAAAAATGTGTATCGTAATTATTTTAGATACCCCGCGCCGATTACCCAATGTTGCCCGGGAAATTTCTTATCCCAATCATCTTGACATAAATGAGCTCAACATTAATGTGTTTTATGTTTAGTTGAGTAAGTGGAGTCGGAGTTGGTCTCTGGATTTAATGTAGAATATAGAAGAGGGGGATTTTCATTAATTTTTTTGGCGGAGTATGCTAGAAAAATAATTATAAATTTATATCGTAATTATTTTCAGATACCGCGTGCTGATTACCCGGGAATCTACTCACCCCGATCTTCTCGGCATAAATGAGCTGAAAGACAAAAATGGTTATTGTGAGTTATCCGTTAAAGATAAATATTTGCTACGGGATAAGTTTTTGTAGAGTTTTTTTGAGATAATTAATTCTGTGTACATTAATTTTGTGTATTTGTTAAGGTTAAGGCAGCGTAAGCCATTTAAGTGTCCGATAATCTCCTTTTTCGCGTTTTTCACTAAAGGGCGATTTTTAAGGGCGAAGGGGTTGAGTATTACAACTCTCTTATAGCCTACAAAACTTCCCGGGAAAATCCTAAAAGCCCTATCACAATCGGATGAACGATGTGGCAGCGCACAAAATACGAACATATTAAATCACTACAATCACATATTCACGATAGAGTTTCGTACATCTGCACGCCAAAGTTTAGGGTGAAAATTTTCTGTCTTTGGTGACTGCAGCTATTTTAAGGTCCGTTCGGCCGCCCATCTTTTACAACTTTTATTAAGTTTTTCGTCAAAAGTAAGTGTGAAGAATTATATATTTTTTAATTGATCAATTGTCAATTACACAACCATGTGAACTACTTTCAATCAATAATCCGTTGCAAGCACATGAGGTACTTAGCAGGTCTGAGTTTAAATTGCACTTTGTCAACGCGCCACGTGGTTGTTAACAACTGGAGAGGTATTGGCAAATACAATGTAGTCACAACATCACGAGGCATGTTCAAGTTCCTCACTTCTTAAAACCTATTATTTCTTGCAGAAATTAACAAAACTGTGTTGTTACTATTATTTAATATTATGGGGTGCAACATGAAAAATACAGTAAATAGAAACCATGCTAAATAATTTCCGATTAATTTGTAAAGTAAAAAAGAACACAAAAACATTTCTTACCATAGACATAGGACAATGGCAAAGGGCGCTGAGGGGAGAGGATATATTGTAGTGAAACTTACAGCGAGCATTCACTCAGGGATGCGCAGTGCACTGAAGACATATTCCTGGCGCTCGGCGGGCGAAAGACTGGCCAGAGCCATGGAGATTAAAGGAGTGGAAAGCCTCCTAACAGTTGATATAATTATATGAAGCCCCTCAATAATGATTTCACTGCAACAACATTTACGTATGTGAGAAGATTTTTTTTATTGTATTTAGATAGTAGGTACGGCATGTTTTATATCTAACTATGTATTGATAGAGAAGCGGCGCTTGAAGCGCCTAAAATGGACGCTACGCACCTGGTGCTGAAATACAGGTTTTAATGATATATGGGGGGGCATGATTGCTGAGAAATATGTGGAAGATGCTATCCAAGGTGCAGATAATATGGCCCGAATGAACCAAGAAATGAAAATTGTGTTGAGGTTATCAACAATCGCAGATACGATTTCCACGGCTCAAACAATTCACCGATTTGTGTTAATTGTACAATATATATACGTTCCACGTGGGGACACGGGTGCTCCCTATTGGAAGGTTCTTAATCCGGGCTGATTTTAGTTACGCTTATTTATCTACAGATGTCAACGAGTGACGTACATCGCCTCAGTGAGACATCTAGCAGGCAACTAACGTATTACTTGGATGGATGAAGGCCTTTTCTTTCGCACTTCCGGTTATTTTACGAACCTGATAAACTTAAAGACACATCCCGAAGAACTTGTCCCGGGATTTTTTCATCCTAAATATCCATAGACCCTCGGAACTTGAGGCAAGGAACACAAGCACAAGACTACCCATAGACCCTCGGAACTTGAGGCAAGGAACACAAGCACTAGACTATCCATAGACCCTCGGAACTTGAGGCAAGGAACACAAGCACTAGACTAAGGTATTTCTGTGTCATTGGTTATGTCCCTTCATCTTCTTCATTCAACGTGTTTTTAGAGAGTTGCTGAATTTCACAGTCGTAAAGGGGATGGTCCACATTCCGCGTAGCTTTCCCACATATGTTGAGACGTTTAACATTCCTATCCGATGAAGATGTGATAATATTTTACCATATCATTTTAGTATTTCAGAAAAATCTGGTGTTACATTGCATTTAAGTTTTGATCTGTTTCTAACAGATGGGAAGAACTCTTCGCAGGTGCCTCCTTTAGCTGCGCTGCTTTAGTGCGCTAAGTAGTTCCTTCTTTTATCTGGGTAGCAACTGAGGATTTAGGTTATTTGTATACTCGATGGTACCGCTGGTTCCTACCGCAGCTTCCTTCGCCAATAGGTCTGCCATTTCATTGCCATGATTTCCGAAATGGGCTTTTAACCAGCCAAAATTTACTCTCCAGTTTGTTCCCGGAGTTTTCGTATTATTTGTCTTATTGTTTGTGTAATTTCAGTAGGCTATATTTATTTATTTATTTATTTATTCATTAGTTGCAACTAGACTTTCTTAAGTGCTGATTTGGTCAATGGATGATATGACTCTAGGGCTTAAGAATTCAAATCTCTTCAGCTTGATTCTTTACTACCTATTTTTATTATTTATCATAGCGTATTTGTGCTCTATTTTAACAATTAAGAAGGAATTATGTTCAGTTTTATTACTTCATTAACAATATTACAAATCGTTTCATAGCAACACCTTAAATATAAAATAAATGTCTTATATAAATTTGGTTAGCAATGAAAATTGAATATCACATCAACAGTATAACGGTGAAACCGAATATATTAATTACAAGATGAACACGAACTGGAAGTGCTGATATTTTACTGTATAGCAGGACGTCTGTAGCAACTAAAAGTGTCCAGAAATAATGTGGTAAATTTACTCTCTTGAAGTTAATACAATTATGTTTTATATGTATATAAAGGTATATAACATATTTTAATTACAAATTAATAAGTTCACTCATATATTTATGTAACTATTGCAAAAAAATGCGTTTCGAATGTAGGTCTATGGTTAATAGTATTACCAATTCAAGAACTTCATAAAACAATAATTGACAAATAGTGTACCCAACGTGACTGGAGGATAACTTTAAACTCATCTCTCGACGGCTCATTTTTTACTGACCCGTTACGTTGAATGTAAAAATGAAATAAATTTAGTTCTGAAGCAGTTTAAGCCATGTCACTGAGTCTACGTTTAATACAAAGGAGCGAATATTCAACGTATATTATGTTATGTTCAGTGTTATTATGTTATGTGACCACTAGTTAAACATTTATGAAGGTTATTCGTTATACGTAGGTCCAATAGTGTCTCAGAATATGTTGTGTGATAGATTGGTTAGGAAGACTGAATTGTCATATTGCAAGAATGCGTCATGGTATGTTGATATAGTGGCTAGTAGGTTATAGATGAGGTTTCCTGGCACAACTATACGTTTATAAGTTGGTATCAGATTGTACAAAATTGTTTTAATATCATGCAGATGACCAAAATTCGGGGGGTTATAAACTTCTCCTAATAAAACTTCCTGCATTTTTGTTCTAAATTCAATAAATAGGTATTCGGGTGGAGATGAGTATTCACTTGTCGAATGGGATATAATTTCCGGATGCAGATCGCCACAAAAACTCCATATTTTCCCAGTCCTGTCATTTCTTATCAAGGTGTAAATTTGCATGTAGAAAAAGGAATACTACTTTCCAGCCATGTTTTGGATGCTAAGTTAGTGTTGATAACATAGATTGGGATTATGAGAAGTGGGATAGGTGTTGTTGGGCATTACAGTGTGTTATTTTGAGGGTATTACTCTTAAAAGAGAAACGTGATTTCAAATTATCGCAGGTAAAAATAATATGTTCAGGAGGGTTTGAAATAGGAGGGGACAATTTTTAGGCTAAGAATTAACATCCATTTTGTGTTATTTTTACAATAGAGCTTTTTCTAGACCGTAGTGACTAACTCATCACATATTTATTCAGAAACAATATGAATAACGATGACATATTCTAACTATTTTTTGAATAATTAATTGACTTTTATGTTTAATAATATTTTCTTATTCTCTCTAATATTGTGGATTTAATGATATGGAATAAGATATATTTATGTTACAGATTATACGATGAAATTTTCAATACATTGTTTAGATTTTGGCTTAAGAAGGATGTAAATACAGCTTATCTGCTAATGATGAAAATGAGCGGTGTTTGATGTAAAATGAAGCAGTTTAAGCAATACCACTGGGTCTACGTTTAATACAAAGGAGCAAATATTCAACGTTAATTATCTTATGTTCAGTGTTATCATCTTATTTGTCCACTAGTTACAACTTCATGACGGTTATTTGTTATACTTGTGTGAGAATATTATGTCTGTTAGGGAGACATATTGCATGAATGGAACATAAGTAGTGACTAGAAGGTTAGAGTTGTGGTTTCCTAGCACAATTGCATGCTTATAAAGGTACGTACACATATGCGCGCCGCGAACACGAACGGCGCGCGCGCGGCGCGTGTTATGTTCGTCGAAATTATTAATTTCAACGAACCTCCTGCGATCCATAGGAAACCCACAAACCTTCAGTAGACATTTTGCAGAGCAGGTGTAACCAACGATGTCTATTCCCTTTCCGTTCTCCCGCTTGTCCTGCATTCTTTCCCTAAAATAGGGTCTTTTTTTTAAATGCCGCGGGACGCGGGACAAATTGTTAAAAATCAGGACTCTCCCGCCAAAATCGGCACATCTGGTCACGCTTATTACTTATTACATCGTATAACTTTATTTATACTTTTTCAAATATTATAGCATTAAAGGAATTTAAAAAAAATATATGATTTGTATATATATGTTTAAAATTATTAAGAATCTATCTCACCATAACATGGCCTTAATTTCTAATAAACAAGTGCATGATTATTATACTAGAGGTTGTACTTTATTGTACAAAGATACTAGTTTCTAAAAAAAAGGTATAAAAGGGATTCGTTATGCATTAATCAACCTTTACAATAACTTACCTATTGAATATCAACATTTCACGAATGTTAAACATTTTTCTAATTGTATTTAAAATATTTTTTCTCGTTGCTTTCTTAGTTAATTTTGTTATTATTAATATTATCCTGTTTAAATATTGTATTTATATGTGTATATATATTGTGCATCTATAGTAGTTTGTATTACTTAAACTTATGCCTGAATTTGTTTTCTTGTTTTTATTGTTAATTGTTTTATGGCCATTATTTTTGTATATTGCCCCTTAACATGAGCAGTCTTGCTCTTTGGAGTCTTTGAAGATATAAATAAATAATTAGTAAAATAAATGTGTTTATATATTGTATTGTTTTGTGATACTTCATACATAATATTATGAAATGAACGTCTTAAATAAATAATGTTTTCTAAATAATTTTAATTTATTCATTCAATTACAGCACACACGAAAAAAAACACATAACATTGAAAAAAACAGGCATCTCCTTTCAATGATTTTTAAAAATGATCCTTATGTTGTGGATCCCACAATAATTGCTTGCTTCTATAAATATCAATAAGTTTTAACATGTTTTCCTCTTACCACTCCATACTCAAATAATAGGTGCGCACCGAAAACAACGAACCTCTCAGGTACCCGTCCAAATATAAACAGCGAACCATCAAAGTGTTCGTGGAAAAAACCGACAATGAGTGGATCGTGGTGAGAGACGCGCGCGCGCCGTTCGCGCGCACCTTAAAACCCCGTCCAAATCTGATGAACATGGTGCGGCGCGCGCGCCGTTCGTGTTCGCGGCGCGCAGGTGTGTACGTACCTTAAGATGGTATCATATTGTGGAGAATTGTTTCAATGTGATGCTGATGGCGGATATTCGGGGACTTACAAACTAAAACTTTCTGCAATTGTCTTCTAAATTCTATAAATATGAATTCAGTTGGACACGAGTATCCACTTCGCGAATGGGATGTAATTTCCGCCAGAAGAACTGCCACACTCCATCCGTTTCTCCCGGTCTTTGCCATTTCTTATTAAGTAGTAATTTTGCATCACTAAAAAAAAGTAGGAATACTATTTTCCATCCGTGTTTTGGAAATTAAATGGAATGCATATTAAGTGCTGAAAATATAGATTGGAATTCTGAGAAGAGGGATAGGAGTGACTGGGTATTACAAAGTGTTATTTTGAGAGTATTTCTCTTAAAATTGAAACGTGATTTTAAAATATATGAAGTAGATGATGTTTTTAAATGGGATTGACACAGGTGGGCGTAGTGGTACTGACAAAGACAGAACAATTCACTTGTGTTATTTTTAGATTAGAGTATTTCCTAGACCGCAATGAGTAACTCATCACACATGTGTTTTTTAGCACAATTACTATGGATTATATATTCGTATAATTTACAAAATAATAATAATAAGTCGAATTATAACTTTGACATTATTTTATTATTCATTGCTGTGTTTTTTGTTTTAGTGGTATGCCATAATATGTATTTATTTTATAGCATATTTGATTATATGATCAATATTTTTCTGTAGTTTGAGGAACAAGTATAATATTTGGACCTATACATTCTGGTTATACTGAATTCACATTTGTCCATTGGGTCTCTTACGTTCTGTACAATGTCGAGTAATGCGTTGCTTGTATGATGCCTATTTCTGAACCCACACTGAAACACGTGCAATAAGTCATGTGTGGTGAGGTATTCGGTTTATTATATGTTCACGTGCTTTAGAAAAACAGGGAAAAATACTGATTGTTGTACAATCATCAAGTTTTGTGACTGTGTTCGATGTCGTCATTGGACGAATTAGAGTCTTTTCCATAATCATGGATAGGTTAGGACATTATAGGCACATTACAATTGTGGGTTATTGCCGTGAAAATTATGTTAATTATTTTTGTGGGAGTTATTTTTATATTACCTATTCATTGTCTGTAGATATATTTTCTTATAGGAATTAGTAGGTTGGAGTTGAAGTCCTCAAGAACAAATATATGTTCATCAAGTCAATTGTTGTAGGGGTGGCTTCATGCAGTACGTACATGCTATTACAATTTATAGTTCTCGCATTTCCTTGCCTCTTGTCCCGAGGTTCGCGTGTCACATTATGGCCGGATCACGACAAATGTTGTAGTTTAATTAGATGTCCCATTTCCTGCACATTCTCTCTGTTTCTCACAATCATTTTACTTATTTTTTTGTAATGCACAGTTCATTTCTCAGTATGTCTAATAATGTGTGACTTTGGGGTATCTCTCGAAGAGATTCACAAATGTATCAATTTTCATTTTTTTATTACCTGAACGAACAGGGCATAGGGTTTTATTTCCCTCTGTCCACCATTAACAATATTACAGTACCCAGACAATCTTCCTGGAAGGTCTTGTGAAGGGCTCCTTCCAGTAGATTCACCGTCTCTCGTAAATCAGAATTTACTTGAAACTATGTGGTCATGCTTTTTTTCAGTGATTTTTAACGTTTCGAAGGAACTTATTTGTGGATTTATATTTTTGTAAATAAAACAAATTGAACCAACGCACATATATCAGTAAGCTGATTTAGTCTACTACATATACTGATGAGGTGCATTTATAACAAAGAGGTCTCGAATAGATCAGAATTTTGTAGATAGATTTTAAAGAACTGTGCATCAACTATAATTTGTAGACTTCAAAAAAGGCATACGACTCGAGAGAAGAAGAAGTTATATACAGTAAAACTTGTTTAATCCAGAACGTGAATGATGCTGAAATCCGTCCAATATGAACAAATGTATTGGCCCCAGCAAAATAATAGTAATTTTACGTGTATTTATTTTGTATAAAACGGAATCTGACCAACGCGAAAATGGAAGGATATTTCTACACAATTTATGAAAAAATGTTTATAAGGCGGAAAGATAGAGAGAGAGAAATGAATTAGCTTCCACTTCATTGAAATCCCGTTAGGCGAATTAACAATAAGTGTCGATTCCTAACGCCCGTGCCGGGTGAAGTAGAGTTTCTACCTGTATCTGGAACCTTTTTTTGTCCTCACTGTGCACCCGTTTTGCGACATACAGGCTTGTTTAACAAATATTTGGCGTGTGACATCTGTCTTACAAATAACCAGTGCACTGTAAAATCTTAAATTAGTTTAAGATCTGAGACCGATTGTGTACGTATCTTTCACAGGTATCGTTCTGAATTTACGGAATAAAGATGGTTAAATCGTATGTACAATTGTCATTAAACGAAAAAGTGAAAGTGATTGGAGGCAAAGAAAAAATATCAGTACGCGAAATAATGACTAAAGTTAAATGTGGAAAAACCTAAGTTTGTGATATTTTAAAACACAAAGAAAAAATAATTAATGAATGGATGCATGAAAATGGTCAGAGAGAGAGAGAGAGAGAGAGAGAGAGAGAGAGTGAGAGAGAGAGAGAGAGAGAGTGAGAGAGAGTGAGAGAGAGAGAGAGAGTGAGAGAGAGTGAGAGAGAGAGAGAGAGTGAGAGAGAGAGAGTGAGAGAGAGAGTGAGAGAGAGAGTGAGAGAGAGAGTGAGAGAGAGTGAGAGAGAGAGAGTGAGAGAGAGAGAGTGAGAGAGAGAGAGTGAGAGAGAGAGAGTGAGAGAGAGTGAGAGAGAGAGAGTGAGAGAGAGCGAGGGAGAGAGAGAGTGAGAGAGAGAGAGTGAGAGAGAGAGAGTGAGAGAGAGAGTGAGAGAGAGAGAGTGAGAGAGAGAGAGTGAGAGAGAGAGTGAGAGAGAGTGAGAGAGAGAGAGTGAGAGAGAGAGAGTGAGAGAGAGAGAGAGTGAGAGAGAGAGAGAGTGAGAGAGAGAGAGAGTGAGAGAGAGAGAGAGTGAGAGAGAGAGAGAGAGAGAAGAAATCAACGAGGTGTTTTTTTACAATTCCACGATAAAAAATCGCCAAATTTTCGGACCAGTGCTCCAAAGTCAAGGTCTAGCTGTTGTATATCCCTAGGAATAACAATTTCAATGTATTTTCAGGTTGATTGTGGACAGTTTTAAAAGACGACACAATGTAGTGTGGAATGAAATTTGCGGGGAATCAAAGGATGTGGACGAAAGTAGTCAGTGAGTGGAAACCGAAACTGCATATTTTAATTTCAAGATACGCGCATAAGAGACATTTTTAACTCTGACGAAACGGAATTGATTTTTTTTTTGCGTGTTACCGTCGGAGTCGCTCGTACATACTATACTTCGCTTTCCAACGGCAGCTGAACTACAATTAATCCAAGGTACATGAAAAGATATATACGGTGCTCTATAATCTAAGATTGGCTATTTTTTTGTTTTTTATAATGCGGAATGTTGTCTAATGTGCAAAAATAATAATTGGTCCCATGCGATTCCGTTTTGAACAAGTTTACAGTAGTATTCTGCTGGAGTGTGGAATTCCTAAACCGTTACACTTATTCGAATGTGTTTAAACGAAACGAGGAGTAGGATATGTGTAGCAAACAGTTTTCAGATACTTTTGGCATGTCGACAAAAGTTGTAAAAAATATTTCTTTCATTGATATGACATTACATGAATAATCTCATAAAACCTAGAGAATGTTGGACAGCATTTAGTTATAATCACAAAGTGAGAGTTGAATGTCTCTCTACTTTACAGCCGAGTGCCCCCTGTGTCATATACACACACCTGTAAACAAAAACACTATCACTATGATAAAATATATTTAATTCATTGATACGTAATGGTACTTAATATATTTATTCTCTGTGTAAGAATAAAATAGTATGAAAATGCTTACCATCAGCACGTATTACAAATGAATGAACAGCGCATGCCAAGAAGAATGTATAGTTATAAACCAAAAGGGAGAAGATTGTTGGGAAGTCCACTGAAGAGATGGAAGGGCCAATTCGACCTATAATGAGATCGGAACTGGTCATTGGGCTTAATCCTTGCTGTTGATGATAATGATGATACGTAATGGTAATGTGTCGGTACATCTTTTCAATGCTATTTCCCGGTGCCAATTCAATGTGACAAGTAAAAGACATGTGCGATAAGCCAACCGTACGTCACTCTTACTGAACCGGTATGCAAGAGGGAATATGACGCGTGATATGCTAGTACACATACATGATAACACATTACACTGCTGTCTACTTCCTCTCATTTCATACGTTTGTTTATATACTGTGTCAATTATTTAATTAACTAAAAATATAGTATCTCTAAAAACATTTATTTAATGTGGCATTAATTCTATGAATAGATACGAAAAATCATACCTGCAATATTCAGGTGAAGCTATCGCTAGTTCCTCGTCTGCATGCTCCACAATCCTCCTCGTCCATATCTTGATCACTTACGTGAGAATAAATGTCCTGAAGATTTATTGAGAGATTCTGCACTACTGTCTCCTGCCATTTCTTTATGAAAATCTTCATCTTGTAGATTATGTGTGTGCGCAACTCGACTAACCCAGTCCTGTATTGTTACGTTATCAAGGGATGCATTATTACTCTGTAACCATTCCTCAATTCCTCTTTTCGAGAATTTGAAAAAAGAAACCTGTTATTGACTTTCGAATGAGAGCTAGCATTAGCCATTATAGTGATTGACGCCTCTTCTAATAAATTTATGAATCTACTATGAAACCGATATTTAAAACTATCAGCGTTCATTTCTGAATGATAATCTAAATTTCTTTTTGCGCTTGGGAACGAAAGATCCATTTACCCTCTTGTACGAATTCCGTGTTTGCAGAACCTGCATGACAAAGATTGGGACTATCTACAGGGACTTTGAGGCCGTGTCTGGCGGTAGAGTCCTGCCAGATATATTTCCTTGAATGATTTAGATTCACTCAGGTAAAATATGGGACAGTGTCACCAGATGCCCCAAGGTCATGCATAGTTCGCAAAAATCTTATTTATGAGCCAAACACATCACCTCTTTCTAATAGAAAATTTCTATCATCGTTCGGTCTTATATAATTATTTAAAACCAATATATTTTAATATCACTCCCATAGACCATAGACGTAGTGGACACCTCATATTGAATCTTCTCTGACATATCATAAACCAGTTTCCTAATCGTGGGAATTCATCTCTGTCATACGTTTCAAAGATTTATGGCGACGAAAGACGTCTTTATCAAAATGTTGTAAACACTTTTTTTGGTTTTGTTTCCTAAAATGTTTACCACGGGATGTGAATATTTATATATTTAACTGATTGCTATGTTTCAAAATTCGTGACACGGTACTCAAACTTAGGCTATTTTACATGCCCTCGGTGTAAGTTCTTGACATTTCTCTTAGCAAGCACAATTCTTTAAAATAAATATATCATAGCTGCAAGTGCATAATTTTTCGTTTATGCCTGTTACCTACAACGATACTGGTACTTGGTTTAGAGAGAGATATTACAAAAGCTATGTAAGACTAGCATAAAAATAAAATTAAATATACACAGTTTCCTAGAAAGGTGAACGTTTTCAGTAACCACATATAACTATAATTAAACACTTGAGAGGGAAATTCTCGTTCGCATAGAGTACGTCTGATCACAAAAAAATCATAACGAAGACTGATGTGTAATACCTAGGCATAAAAAAGCAGGATAAAGTAGATTACGAATGAAACGAAAACAAAAGAAAATGTGTTGTTTATCTGAACAACGCACTTATGTCAACAGGTGCTCATAACTCTAGCTGCATATGACCTACCACAATGGTTATTGTACAGTCAGATTCATAATTTCATGCTCTGTTCGGTGGTGCTCTTCTAAATGAGATTTGATAAATATTTTTTTCGAACGCAATGATAATTACTGAAGGTAAATTTACAGTTAGGAGTTGTCTGTACAACACCGCTCCACTAGTCCCACACAGCTCCACCCGATACTTCTTCTAAGAGCGTATGTCCTATAATATTATTACCCTGTGACAGCATCCCTCGTGAGGTCTCTTCTCCTTGTTATGTAGTGAAGCACCTGTCGGGGTATTAACAAACACAATCTTGTTGTTGGTAATGAACGAAGGGTGTAATTTTTATTTCTCCTCTAATATCAAACATTTCATTCTAGGTATAACAATTTGTTCATATTTATATATAGCCTAGATGAATAAAATCAAATTTAAAGATTTGTATGAGGTTATTAATCTAACAAACAAAATTGAGTAACATGGGTAACTGTTGGTCCATTACAATTTGCCATCAACCTTTTGTAGAAAATAACCTACAGTGTGTTTGAATATGTCTACATGGAGAAAAAATATTAGAACTTGGAAGTCACGTATACAAGATATAAATAAGGGAATGATTAAAAAAGATTACACAATACACAGTGGATAGATCGGGACAAGTGTTGAAGTAAGGGAAAACATTAGACAGAAAAGAGTGCAAAATTAGCTTACATGTATATAATTATAGTCAACTTTTAGGTTCACAATTGATATCTGAATATTAAGGCATAATATACTAGAAATGTTACAGATCAAATGAATGTGATACATGATCAATTATATTAAGGGAAGAAAAAAACTATAGGTTTTAAGGATCTTATTTGTTCCAATAAAGAATGCAAATAAAGGAAGAATCACAGAAAAATATAACCCGTAACTACGGTATATTGTTTTCGTAATCAGTCAAATAGACTGAGTTTGACAAGTAATTATAATTGCTTTAATGTTTTTAAAAACTATAATAAAAAAACTATATAGAAAAACATTCAGACCACATAGACATAAGGAAATAGAAATTTTTTTGTTACATTTTATTTAGAATCTACATAATTAGGGAATATGTTTATCTAATGGCAGACTGTACTCAATGTGTCATTGAAGAAACTAGTTCCATAAGAAATAATTAATTATATACATGATAATATATAAATTGACAAAAAATTTTACAATAAATATATCTATTTTATTACCATGATTATATACATCTTTTAACAAAAAAAGTAGAATGTACAGTTCAATTTGTACTAAAGATAATGTTTATGTTTTTTTTTTTGCTTTGTATTTCTTTCCTGGTCTTCATTCAGATCCTTTATGAGATGAGTGAACAGAAAATATGTCCACTCATTACTACGAGCAATTAGCTATGTAGAGGCACTACATGACATATGGCTATGAAATTTTAACATAATTTACTAATTATATGATCAACATTGTGCAGAATCCTCAAAATAATAACCATTAAAAGAAATATTCCTTTTTAAACAGATTGCATAAAAAAATCTCAAAGTTAAAATTTGGATGATAACATTATTTTAAAATATTACCAATTAAAAAAATTATATTAAAATTTTTATATATAATGACCACTTGATATTTTACTTTTTTATTAATTAGAAAGTAATGAGAAATTGACCTGAATATAAAATATATACAATAGCAAAACTTAAATTGTTTTAAGAGTAAATTCAAAACAATGTATTAAGATAATTAGAAAATGCATATATTTTAAAAAAGCTAAGAGTATCTATCCATAATAAGGAAAAATTATTGTAAGATAATTAAAACAAGATATTTGATTTTAGATAATGAATCTATTTAAGTCTCTTCAAGTGGACTCTAACATTTGTGTGATATTCATAATTGGTTCAATAGGTAAAAGTAAAGTGATCCCAGTATAAGAAAATAGGAGGCCCATCAGATAATGAAGGTTATGACTCCCACTTTTGTAGACAACTGACACTTCATGTCAGCCATATAGTCAGTTATTCATGATGGCCGCCATTACTCGCAGAACAAGAGTCTAGTACTCATTTTGGTTAAAGGGTGTTTCGAGCATAGGGCCAACGTGCTTCTAGGATTGGGTAGATCTAAAAATCCTAATCCCACCAGTACCTGAACCCTCAACCTTATGCCTTTTAGTGTATTGCCTTAACAAACTACCATATGCCATGCCCCACACTTGATTCCATTCATATAAACATTTTTGTCTCCAGGTCTACACAATAAAAACAAATTATCATGTGAATGTTTATAGTAAATTAATTTAAAAGAATCATATTACTGGGCAAACTATCATGATCATTATTGATTTATTTAATAATAGCGGAGTTCCACCAGAAAACCTATTTGTAAAATTTCTCGACATTATGAATACAATTAGAATTAGAAATTTTATTAGTTTTTATTAATTTATAAATGATTTACTAGCAATAGATTCAAAAGGTCTGTTTTTATTCTATATGAATGAATGTTCAGTGAGAAGCAATTATCACTAAATTATGAACGGAATATTTTAATTACTTCACAATAATATGATGTACTTTAAAGAAAAAATAATTTCTGCTAATAAATTCAATTTTTTAAATTTTCTTATTATTATGTATCTTCAATAGTTTACTAACAATTAATGAATACACCAGAAATACTTCAAAGGATTTCCAAAATATCTGGATACTCTGAAGTGATATTATGACAAATATAATTTTATGCTACTTTGTGCTTAATTATATCCAGTGTAATGAGGCTTTTAATTTTGAAAGTAATGTAGATCATGGATCAAGTATGGATGTGATAATGTGAGCAATAATGTGATTTGCGGAATAATAAATTTTTTTTATGTTACATGAGTGATATATAGCAAAATAATTAAAATTATTATAAAAGTTATTCATACAATGAATTGTAATATGTAGTTGTGTATATACACGGCTACTCTGTAACCTTACGAATTAAAAACAAAATTAAAATGTGAGCTTAAAACATAATTCTAGAGCAACATGACAAAACCTTTATACAGTTATTTAAAATTGAGCAAAAAAAGAAATCCACTGTGTGTATAAGACATAAAAAAAAACAAAAGATGCTAATAAAAAAGAATAGCAATAAAATTATTAATTTTATTGATTGCATTTCAGTACTTTCCATGTGATCCTTAGTAAAAATGAATGGTAAAGAATCATGAGATATCTGAGTGCACTACTTATTAAAAAGAGAATAATTAAATGATCTGTTATTACAATATGAATTTTTAAATGTAAATTTAGGGGGTATTTAAAAATGGATTACTCATTATAGGAATAAAATAAACTGTTTGGTTTTCTGAGAAAATAGTTGTATTTAATATATGACCCAATGTGGTAACTTATAGTGTGACCTTTTCAATTTTCAGCGGTAGTAAATTTATGAGCAAGTATCTTACTGCTAATAAAGCAATAGATTACTTTCTTAATAATCTGAATATATGAGTTATCAGTACAAAGGATGTTTTGAGGAAAGTACTCATTGTTAGCAGAAGTGTTGATTTTTTTCTCATTACAATGATTACATGAATATATGGAAGAACAGATATGTTGTGCAAATCACACATTACAAACTGAACCTTTAAATTCTATCTCATTACTGAAATGTTACGTAAGAATAGATATTTGATAAAATGATGATTTAAGAGAAAAAAGCTTTAATTTCTTAATATTATGGATGAAAAGATTTCTATTAGATATGGTCTTATTTACCCAATGAGTTGTACTAGAACAAACACTTAAAAAACTTTCTCAATATAGTGGATAATTTCTGATATAATGTATGATTTCTCATGTAGCAATGGGTTTATTTAAAAAAAACATACAAACCGAACAATCAAATGGTTCCAAAATGCGTTTTTGTTTTAATATATGTGTTAGAGGTGACCAATAAAATAAAATCAAATAGTTCTAAAAAATGTTTTTGTAAAAATATGTGTATTACAGGGTATCAATAAAGTCAAATCAAATGGTTCTTAACTGTGTTTTTGTAAACATATGTCTCTTGGTGACTAATAAAACAAAATCAAATGGTTCCAATTTTTTTTTATAAAAATATGCATATTAGAGGTGACCTATAAAATAATTATTTACTTTGGAATTAACATTTCAATAGTTTCTGATTGCTATGAATATGTAAGGTTGATGCAATAAATAATATTTTCAATAAAGTCTTATTATATCATATTACGTATTAAGACTTTGATGAAAATATATAGGGTAAACTCGGCTGAATTGAGACAGGGAAAATAAAGATATTTTTAGATTTTGTTCTATCTACTGAAAACTAAGACTCCCAGTGAAAGTGTTGGTATCTGCCAACTCTGCATTCCATGTATCAAAACCAATTATATGACTTTTGATTATTGTTCAGTTATGTGAATATGTCACAACGAAATTTGGTGTTCCAGGTAAGTAGAATAACAGCTTCGTACATTGAATATTTTTTTGTTTTTTGTTATGCGTGTCTCTCATCAACTAATGGTCAAATACAAATTAATTATGAAGTATTTATCGGCAATGGGATTGGGATAATTCTCGTCTTTGTCAACAATGGTTTAAGTGTTGCCAACATATGAAAATGGAAACAGTATATTTCGGGGGAATAGGGACAATAATTTTCGGCTCAATAACGACAACTTATTGCATTTATTTGTAACTATTGCATTGCAGATGAGCAATTACAAACAGTTGCATGGAAGTTAATTTGCATCGAGCTATTGAAGCATCCCATCAGAGGAGGATCTTGTATCACCCAGTAGAGTTATTTGTAGAACCTCAGTAAAGTAATCATTGTCACCACTAGTAATGATCCGCTGAAAAAATCAGTTGATAGCCTACGAAAAATGATTTCATTTTCTGCATGTGGATTTGAATTTGGTTTCAACAATAAAAGAAATACAGTAATTTTCTTCGCGGACAAATGTGCAATAAGCGTGATGATGATAGCTAAGAGCACGAACGGAATAACACTATGTGTGGGTTTTGTTTTTAAATATAATGGCATGGTAAAGAACGTGAATAGTATTATGTAAAATGTGTAGGAGGTGGGGGAAAAAATGTTTTCAAGTCTATATATAGAAATAACTCTGATCTATAATAGTTTATATAGAAAATTGTGTTACAAAATTTTGTGTAAAACATCTGTAAACAAATATTTTACCGAAATAAGAGATTTTAATCTGCTCTGATTTATTAAAACGACAATTGTTGAAGGTACTGCAAATAAACGTCAATAATAACTTGTGCATTCGATTCATGAGACTACAACTTGTACAAAATATTAATGACAGATTATATTAGATCATTAAACACATAACATATATGAATTACCAATAATGAGTCAGATATTACAGATTTTCTTATTTTTGTCCCGCTTTATCCGGGATTACCCTAGTAATGTCCACTGTTTAACTTAACTGCAAACGCATAACGTCATTTAATTATAGGCTGCTCGGAAATGATTAAGATATTTACACACTAAAAACGTTTCTCACCAATATGAACCTGCAAATGTCTCTCAAGATTTCCTTTCCGAGAAAATGTTTTATTACAAATAGCACATATATATGGTTTCTCGTGACTATGAGTACGTAAATGTCTGTTAAGGCAGTCTTTCCAAGCAAATGACTTATTACAAACAGTACATATATATGGTTTCTCATTATTATGAATACGTAGATGTAGTTTATGATTTTGTTTCCAAGCAAATGTCTTATTACAAAACGTACATATATACGGTTTTTCATTACTATGAATACGTATATGTTTGTTAAGATAGGAATTGTCTGAAAAAGACATTCCACACACTGAACATTTGAATGCTTTTGGATTATTATGGTTACGTGAATGTCTATTGAGACGTGATTTCTCAGCAAATGACTTATCACAAATTGAACACTTGTGTGGTTTCTCACTACTGTGAGTATGTAAATGTCTCTTAAGGCAGTCTCTCCAAGCAAATGACTTATTACATATTGAACATAAGTATGGTTTCTCAGTACTATGAATATGTAAAGTTTTGTTAAGGTAGGAATTGTCGGCAAATGACATACTACATACGGAACACTTGAATGATTTTACACTACTATGGTTACGTAAATGTCTATTAAGACGGGCCTTCTCAGCAAATGACTTATTACAAACAGAACATTTGAAAAGTTTGCACACATGAGGAATGAAAACTTCATCACCACAAATGTTACATACCACATTTTTGTCTAATATTTTTGAATGTTCATTAGGGGTGTATATTTCAGCATATTTGTAAGTATTGTCTTTAATTTTACCTTCCTCTGTATGCTGAACATTTGTATATTCTCTTAGATGTACCTCTGCGTTGTTTTACCAATTTCTCTAAACATTGTTCACTTTGTTCCACCTGAAATTGTAACAAAATGGTAACTAATAAAAATCTTACATCAGAACTCAGAACTATGTATACTTTGTTTTATAAAATAATATCCACGTCCAACTAGCATTGTAAAAATGCTGCTCTTTCATCAAGATGACTATTTGAATTCAAAGTTTTATTTAACACTATATATCATATTATTTCTTGTAAGATGGCCAAGAAAGAAAAATAAAAGCACTGTATCATGTAGATTGAACACTCAAGAAGCATACAGATCTTTCACCAAGATATCAAGCTTGCATAGTAAAATACAACATTTTAACTAATATATTATTAAATATATATATAGTAATTCTGCCCGAGGGCAGGTCTTTCACTGCAATCATAGCATTTACATGCTATGCTATGCAGCTTTACTAAGGAATTATAGGTGTGGTAGCTTCCCGTTTATATATATATATATATATATATATATTGTATTATATTTCACATACTTTTTCATCAGATAAGTTACTAGCAAACTCACTGCTACTTTCGAACCCATAGGTTCATGGCCGAGCAGACATAACCTCTCTACACCTCTTGTATAGTCTATTTCCCTCAAATCATGGTTCATATCATTCTCCCACCTTATTTTTATCCTATCTGTTGCGACATTCCCTCTGACTTTCCTACAAATAGTCTCCATTCCCTTATTTCATTACCCATTTGTGCCACATCTCCTGTTCATCACAGTTTACATGACATAACTGTTCTTTTTATATCCAGCTTTCATCTCTTCTTCGTATAGTCCATGCTTCACTGCCATATCTTAATACTCGTCTTGCGAGAACCTTATTAAGCCATAATCTTGTGTTCTTCTGTACTAAAGATGGTTTCATTATACTGTTAATTCAAGTCTAAAAAATTTTCCAAAATACTTCATTCTCAAACACTCATAATCTTTCCTCATTCCAAAAAGTAAGAGTCCATTTTTGATATCCATATAATTTACCTGCGAGAATTTCAAGGTGTAGAGAGTAGATATTTTGTCAAAAAAAATTAAAGTGATCAAAAATATAATTACAAGTTTTCTAGATATCTTTTGAGAGAATTATAAAACAAATTACAATTATGAAGTCATGTTATTAGAAAAATTATATAATTTGAGTAATCTTCTATTTCTTCTGTTTTTTTATGTCTATGACCTGTCCCATCCTGAACTTCTTCTTTGGTCTTCCTTCCTCTTGTAAGTTAATTCTTGCTATGCATATAATTCTATCTGATACATATTGATTCCATTCAAACCACCTTTTTTTTCCACCCATTTACCTATTGCCTCAACATTCAGCTGCATTCTTATTTGTTGACTTCTAAATTGATCTTTCCTTGATTTACGTATGACCTTCCTCAGAATAATCATTTAATTTGTTTCTAATTTTTTAAACAGTGATAAAAATATAATTATGAGATTTTTAGATGTCTATTTAGAGAACTGTAAAACAAATTAAACTTATGAAGTTATATTATTAAAATAATTATATAATTTATGAGTGTGCAATTTACAAATAAGTTCCCTAAATGATATGTAAATACACAGTAAAGAAAGAAAGAATCTGTCCTATAACAGTTCAGGAAAGATTATACTGTTCAAAATAAGATTCATGGTGATTTCTATCTAGTTTACAAGAATTGACATAGTCTACAAAGCCCATGAGAGGGCCAATATTTTGGTTCAAATTATTTAACATGAAATAAATCAATATGAAAAAGTAAATGTAAAAAAAAAAAAAAAGAAAATCATGTCCTAATCTAAGATTAATATTATTATAAACAAAACTAACATCTCAATGAAATTGAAATTATTGCTTTTTAATGGAGATTCTAAATAAATGACTGCTGAAATATTAAATTTATAACATAAAAACAAAGCCTGAGGAAGTTACTACAATCAGATATATAGCCCCAGTATAATCTAATATTGGAAATAAAGTATTTTTTTAAACCTTATCTTATAACACAAGTTTCATGAATATATTAATTTTCTGTTAAATGCATCACAAGTTTAATTTACGTGTCTATAGTTTCTGTCTCCATGGTGTGTCGCGCTAATAGACACAAAGAATCATTATATCAATAAACTGATATCATCATAATCTACAATAACATAACTTAATATATACAAACAGATATCTGATGAGTAATTAGGGACCCCAGTTATAGAGGTACACCTAGATAACAATATTAGGTTATTGATTAAAATACAAACCCGCCATAGCCTGTCCCAAGCCAGGTTGAAAAAGGGTGAGGGGGAGGAGTAAACACCTCATAAAAATAAAATTGGTTCAGCTTGCCCAGCTGATAGTACCTTGTGAGGGCCCCTTGGCAGGGTTATGGTGAAGACCTCAACGGCAGATACAGTGGAGAAGAAGTCCTTCAGTACGGTTTACCTGACGGAAGAGGCAACTCTACATCTACTGCCTAGGAGATTGAGAAATGGGTGGATGGGGTTCGTTAGTCCTGCAAGACAACCCACATAGGAGAGACAACTCCGAAATAAAATGGGGCAGGCTGAGCTCTGGAGCTGGGTGAAGGCAATCGGCCTAGGGAGGAAACCCCGAATAATAAACCCGCCATGAAAACGGGCTAGCAACCCATTTCAAGGTTTATCTTATACATTGCTCGCAGTCCCAAGGATCAAGTCTCGGAAGAAAAATGGAAACAAAATACGACAAACGCTAGGAAAATGTCTACGATTTGAAAAAGAAAAACATATTAAGAATTGCTACTTGGAATGTTATGTCTTGGTTTAAAAGGAAAGAAGAAATCTTCTTCTTCTTCTTCTTCCTTCCAAGTATTAGGCTAAGGCCTGTTACGATCCTATAGAAAATTTTCCCTCCAGCGTATCATAGGACGGCCCAGTGATCTTTGTCCTCTTGGTATATAATTATAAACAGCTTTGGGGATCCGATTTGAACTCATTCTTTCAAGATGGTGTTTCCAATTTAGTTGGTACTGTTGAATATATTCCAAAATTGGCGTAGTCTTCAATTCTTTTAAGATATCGGTGTTCCTTTTTCGATCCCATCTGGTGTAACCCACTGTTCTGCACATGAATCTCATTTCACAAGACGTTATTCTGCTTTCATGTTGTCTTTTTAGTGTCCATGCTTTACTACCATAGGTGAACACTGGTCTAGCCAAAGTGTTATATAAACGTAATCTGTTTTTTTTGTATAAGGGATGGTTTCATAACTTGATTAATAATTCCTAAACTTATATTATAACTAGTAATTTTTTCAGGGATATCCTTTTCATCCCAGATAGAGAGATAATATCCAAGATATTTAAATTGATTAGATCTCACTAAAATTTTATTCTGGAGACAGATTTTACTTTGTATTGGGTCCTTCCCATGAAATGCCATAATTTTAGTTTTGTTAATTGATATATCCATATTAAATTTGGCACCTATTTTCTGTAAATTACAAATTGATCGTTGAAAATCATTTTCGGAAAGTGCCAGAAGAGCTAAATCGTCTGCAAAAAGAATAGCATCGAGTTTGAGGTTCCTATTGATGGGTACATATCCTCATTGTGTTTTCCTCCATTCGTTTATTAATTTATTCATATATATAATGAAAAGCACTCGTAAGAGTCCACATCCCTATCTTACTCCAGTGTTGATCTTTTCCCAAGAAGATAATTTGCCATCTTGTTTAACAGAGATTTCATTATCTTTATAGACGTTGAAGATATTAGTAATATATTGTTGTGGAACGTTATCATCAGCTAAAATTTATAGTAATATATTCCTGTCTACTTTGTCAAAAGTCTTTATGAAGTCAACGAAGGCGATATGAGTTTCTATATTGAATTCCTTGTGCTTTTCTAATAGTAGTTTTAGAGTATTTTTTAGTAGTAGAGTAGTTTTAGAGTGAAGAAGAAATAATACAAGAAATAAAAGAAAAAGATATATAAATTAGTGCATTATCAGAAACAAAAAAGAAAGGAAAAGGTATGACTAAAATTGATGATTATATATTTATATACAGTGGCCAACCGAAAGAAAATAGAGCACAATCTGGAGTAGGCATGTTGCTGCACCAAATGTTTGAAGAAAGTATAGATGTTATTATATAAATGATAGAATTTTACATGTAAAAGTAAAGTTACAAAATATTATACATTTTATAAGTATATAAATGCACTTGATATATCTAAACCTTTGCAACAAAGAGAAGCATTCTATGAAACTCTTCAAAATGTTCTATCGAAAATAAACAATAGAGAAAAAATTATTATATTTGGAGACTTCAATGGAAGAATAGTGAAAAACTGTTTACCAGGCATTGCACAAAGGTTTAATGAAGATGTTAGAAATGAAAATGGAGATATGCACATTACATTTGCTGCAACGAATGCTTTAAGAATTAATAATACATTTATTGATAATCCAATGAAATATAAATACACCTTCCATAATAGCAGATCACAGGAGTCAGTAATTAACTATATTTTAACAAACAGAGGTTAATTTTGATCAGATAATTGATGTCAGGACACTTAATTCCGCTGATATAGGAAGTGACCCCAAATTAGGTTTATGCAAAATAAGAATACGATTGCCAAACATAAAGAAACGAAAGTCAACGTATATAACAAAATTTAATATTGAATCATTTATAAATGAAAGCACAAGACAACTATACCAGCAAAGATTAAAGGAAAAACTGCAACAAGTCCAAACGGATACACAAAATAGTGTAGATCAGCAATGGCAACAAATAAAAGACAGTATATTAAACGCAGCTAAGGAAGTAATAGGACAAAGACAAGTAAATGTAAACAGCAATAAGAAGAATACTCCATGGTTTGTACCTGAAATTAAGGAAATAGCCAAAAATAAAAAGGAATCATATTTACAATTTTTGAAAAATAAAATCCCTGAATCTTGGAAAACATACACAACAGAACTCAATCTAGCAAACGCTAAAATTAGAAAAATTACCCAAGATTATTGGGAAAAATATTCCAAAGATATGGAACATGATCTATATGGAGGCCAAGGAAAAATATGGGGAACATTAAGAAGAAATAAAATGGAAATTAGGGATAGTATACAAACAAATAAATTGACAATGCAAGAATGGAATAATTATTTCCAGAAACTATATAAACAAGAAGAAAATAATCAGGAAAATAATCAGGATGTTTATGAATATCAAAATCAAGATGAATTAATTGAAATAACAATAGATGAAGTACAGAGATTGAAAAATCGAAAGGCTGCAGGTCCTGATACGATAACAAATGAAATGCTGAAATATGGAGGAATATAACTGATAAATGAACTACAGAAGTTATTCCAAAATATCATAATATGCAGTACCACCCCACTAGAATGGAAATTGAGTATAACTATCCCAACATTTAAAAAGGGTGATAAAACTAAACCAGAAAATTATCGTGGAATTACATTACTTAATAGTTCTCCAAAAGTATTCACAAAAATATTAAACAACAAATTACACGCGTTAATCCATATTAAAGAACAACAACAAGGATTTCGGAAAAATAGATCCACATTAGATGCAATTTACCTAGTTAGACAAATTGTGGGAAAATCATGGGAATTCAATAAACCAGTATTCTTATCTTTCATAGATATTAAGAAAGCTTTTGATAGAGTACAGCTTGAAGATGTTGTACATATCTTGAGAGAGAAAGAAATTCCTAATGAACTGATTAAAGCAATAATATCAATTAACACATACTGCAAAACAGTAATCAAAGTAAAAGAACAGCAAACTGAAGAAATAACCCTCACAAAGGGCATCCGGCAAGGTGAATCTTTAAGTCCATTCTTATTTAATATTATAATGGATAAAATTATTGAAAACATACCACCATGTTTGGGTATAAAATAGGAAACACTAGATTTCACTTAATATGTTACGCAGATGATGCCGTTCTCCTTTCAGAATCTGAAGATAATTTACAAAGATCTTTGTATCAATTTAATATAAATGCCAGAAAATACAACATGGAAATTTACACGAATAAGACAAAATGCTTAACAATATCAAAAGAACCAGTAAGATGCAAATTAGAAGTGGAAAGAAAAATTATAGAACAAGTGTCAGAATTTAATTATTTAGGTGCATTAATAACAAAAACTAAAAATTTAATAAAAGAAGTAAAGAAACAAGCTGATAAAGCAGCACAAATATCAGGGTATATGAAAGATTTAATTAGGTGCAACAAACATGTCAATAGAAAGCATAACCCGCATATACAAAACGATAATTTGACCAGTTGTCGTATATGAAGCAGAAACTAGGGCTGATACAACAAAAACTAAACAAATAATAAGCACACGAGAAATGAAAATCTTAAGAACTATTCAGGGGAAAACATTATTTGATAAAATACACAACACAGAAATTAGGGACAAATGCCATATTCAAGACATAACCACATTTATTATAGATAAACGAATATATTGCAAGGGTCATATAGAAAGAATGGAAGAAAACTGACTTTCAAAAAGAGCTAATGAAGATAGACCAATGTACGGGAGAAGAACAAGAGGAAGACCAGCCAAGAGATGGATAGACAGTGAATGCACATCCAATACGTCTTGCTCCGAGGAGTGATTTTGGAAATAAACAGGATGAAAATCCTACAAATTAAGTTTAAGAAGAAGAAGAGAAGAGATTAAAGTATGGACTGGGTAATATATGCCTTACCTCACATTTACTTTTCTCACTGGGAATCTTTTGAATTTACATCTCCAACATTCACAGCCAAAAATATTAGATGAGGTATACATTATAGAATCAATCACTTATATCTAGATTATATTAAATTAGTAGTCCTCATTATAAAATATAATAATATTAGTATTAATAATAATAGTAATGAGAGGAACATTTATAATGAAATTTACAAAAAAAAATAATACTAATAGATGTGGTAGCAGTTTACATACCAAAGTAGAGATTGTGTTACTCTTCACAGGTAAGTCAATTGTAAATTACTATTTGTGACAAATAATTTAACAAATATTCAAAAGTTTTCTCATATGTAATTAATTGTTAAACAGAATTCAGTCTGCAGAGGTAAGGACCCTTAGACAAGACAAAGGTTGTATTAAACTGGGCAAAATTAGAAATGACAAATAAGAAATTTTTTTGAAGGTAAATCCACTACTTGAAAAATAAATAAATTGTAGACAAAAGTGGAATGAATTCTGGACAGATTGAGGAGATTTGGTACTAGCAATGAACTATCAAGCTATAGGACAATGAGATGTTGGAAGTCCTAGAAAACGATGGGGTGATGTTTTGTGAAGCCGGAATGAGTAATAGCCTAATCCTTGATGTGATGAAGATGATGATGATTTAATTAATTGTCCATTACCAATTACATTCTTACTCTTCTTCTTCCTCGTCAGAAAAGGAAGAAGCTGTTGGCTCGTTCTGGTTTCATGAAAGCAAGAGTTGTTAGAATTGTTCAAACAATCTTCTGTGAGGGCGTCCAAGATTTCTCCTTCCATATGGTTTATAATTAATCAATAATTTTGAAAATGTTTCTTCTAGCATTATATCAACCAGTTCTTTCCAGGTGTTCCTATATTTAACCCTTCAGCATGGAGTACCTGCACCGCCCCGCATAAAGAAAACACTACTTCTCTGTAGAGTGACATGCACTGCTGAACTGTGCATGCATAGTTTTTCATTATTTTTGGGATATATTGCCGTAACATTGTTTGTTGTGCGTAGTTTTGGTCTGTCTCCCCTTGATTCCTTTGTCCTCATTCCCTATTTTTCTGAATGCACCCTTCTACCACTCCTCATCTGTGCACATTGCGTGAGAGCGGAGGTCCGTCTGTAGTGACACGAAACTTTAAACAGTCTTCCAGGAGATCTGGAAGTGACTTCTCCAAGTTTAGTTTCTTATCCTTTACTTTCGACAAGGGATTCCTGGATGTAAATCCCTCGGCCATCTTCAAAACTTTGTATATTTTTGTTAAGGCTGCATAATGAAGAAAATGTATAAGTTAAGTAATGTATTCATATATATGTCTACGATTTGATTGTAACTTATGAATGGGATTAAATTATTATTATTAATGGAGAACAACAGAGTTTTGAATTTGTTAATATTCATTATTGTTTTGCTAATTAGGCTTACAGCCATTATTTTGTTTGTTTCACTTCTTGACCACTTTTGTAATAAAGACATTTTCATTTTTAGTTAAATGATCTTACTTAATGATTTATTGGTTTGCAAGAGATTTCCTTTCAAATATGAGTCCAGCTAATGTACGTTATTTAATCTGCTCAAATGTCCTCACTCATGATCTAGATTAGTCACATTAAATACTATAAGTCAGATTAAAGTATTACAGTGTTTGAGACTAGTAGATGTTTATAGAGAAAATGAAGCATGTCTGCGTAACTTGGGCCCTGTGTGCAGAATCTCTGTCTAGTATTATGTATAGTATTGTTTATCGGTTCTCTCTCTTGTTGTTTATGTTAGTGCTGCGATATAGTGAATCTTTATACAAAAATAAAATGTTCTGGAAAGCTATAATCATACCTCGCAGATGTTATAGTAAATGCCCATGGAGTACGAGTAATGTTCTTTTAAGTAGACATTATTCTGTGATAATCCACAGAGAGCATGCAATGGACAAAAGTAAATTATAATGGCAAAAAAGTCTACTGTAATATAGTAGGAAGAGTCGATATAGATACTATAGCCTCTCAACTATACGTACACTGTCTGCATGACTTCTTTACCGAAATTAGTTCTTATTTTTCACAAGGAATTCACTAAATAAATTGTTAAATAATACAATTTTGTAGAGGAAAGAATACCCTTTTATTTGATATAAAAAATTAGTAATACAAGTAATTTTCAAATTGTTTAATTTATTGTAAAATGTGGAAAAGTTTAAAGTGCTGATCGAGCATGTTCTACATGCAGTGCGTTTGATTTATCATCATTCTATGTGAAAATATACAACACAATTTGTGAAATGCAATTTGATAGAGGAAATCTCAAGCTTTCAATTAAAATATAATTTATATATATATTTTGTTCATAAAGTTCCTCATTGATTTATAGACTGCATTAGAGACTATTAGTCTGATTTACTCTGCTCTCTCTTTGGAAACTATGGAACTATTTAAAATTTTGTTTACATAGCTAGGATGGAGGTTTCTTCTTTCAAATGATATAATATGGAAATTTATATGGCACCAAACTTGAGAAAGATATTCTAATTTCTATGAGAGGTGCTGTTCAGTTCTGTTAGACTAGTATGAGGGTGAGAGTGTTTCACTATGGCTCCTACAAATAAACAGAGTGAGAATATACAGAATGATTGGATGAAGAACTGGAAAAGAAACATAAAATCTGCTGTAGATTATAATATAAATATAGGAACTTTGGACCTAACAGACCAATTTTGTTACATGTATATTTGTTGGAAAGGAAGTGAATAAAAAGTAGTATACGAAAATATTTTTTGTCTTCCAAACATTGCTAATTGTACAGCATGATAATCTGTAGGGAAAATTCAAAACAAAATATGTTTGACATTGATCTTGCAGGATCGTAACTTGTGCAGGGTAGGGGGGTGGGGTAGAAAGAAAGGTTCAACTGGCAATACAGTACCAAGATTAGTCACAAGGCATTTTCTGGAAAGAATACCTCCGAGAGAAAATAACCCCGGCCTAATGAAAGATGTGTCTATGTTATAAAAAAATAAAAAGGAATATACAGCATTTAGATTCTGTGACTATCAAGCAGGTTTTGTGTGGAAGAGTCCTTCAAATCAATGTCAACTAACTTAATTTCTAAGTAAATACAATGTTATTTAGGTCTATATTAATGTAGTTCACAATAATTTAATTAGTCTCATATTTACTTGAATATATGTTAAAATTTCCATGTATGTATTTTAAATATCAAATGCGATATTATATTTTTACAAAGTTTTGTTTTCTAAGTTACAAAATGAAATGCCATTACAAGAAATCCTTCAACAGCTCAGATCCGTCAGGGGATTTAAATCCCCCCATGCTGATTGGTTCACTATTTGTACTGCAAGTTTGAAAATATTTAGTTCCTTTCTTATATTTTCATTTCATTTTTTGTCCCACAGAGTATATGCTGCTATGTTTCTTAAAAGTCTCATCTCAATTGCTTCCAATCTTCATTCTTGTCTTTTAGTGATCGTCTAATATTCTGAATATTGCATCAATACATGAACAGCTATTACTTTATAAAATTATAATGTGAATGATATAATAATAATAATGGAAATAAATATATACTTAGTTTTAATGATATCCGCTCCAGAACAGTTCCATAAATTAAAAAAAGTCAGGAAAAATGCCTTATCATCAGGTTGGACTTAAGTACTTGCTTAATGATGTACCCAGGATGAGCTAGTCCCCATGATTGGATTTGCCTCTTTTTGCTAGTCCTAGTAATTGATAATACTATGTTTCCTATTAGTCATTCTGTAATGTAAGGCTAAGTAACTATCTCATTCTATTACTTTACTAACCTGTTAATTTATTAGTGTATGCATTCACTCACTTTTTTATTCAATCCGGTCAGACTCCTACCATTCTGGTCCACTGGACTAAAATATGGGTTCATCTCTCAGCCTCTGTTCCTTGTTCCTTGTCTCTGGTTCCACATTGTTGTAACATAGGCCACACCTATCCTAGTTCACAGACATAAAGAGCCCACCTCAAAGAATCTCCTAGCTTCTGTGGTTATGTCTCCCATTCCACTCCTTCGTCTTAGTCCTTCATTTCATTCTCTAGGCTGATGCCTTATATTCTATTTCATTTTCCTTTCACTCACCTATATTTTTCATATATTATACCATGGTGAGTGTCCATATCCAGCTTCCATATATTAGGAGAAGACAAACACAGGTTTGCAAGATTTCAAAACTCACTGATATATTTGTCCACCAATATGAACAATAACTCCAAAATTTTCTCTAGGCCAATCTTATTCTCCCCTCTAATTCCATGTTATTTCTATCTGCAGGCTAACTGTTAGGCCAAGGCAGGGGTATTCAAGGCAATATTCTATCATGCTTCTACAATAATAGATGTATCTGTAAAATTGATCAATACATTGGTTTAATAAGGGTTGATTTATAGTCCAATAAAATTGAACCTTGAGGTTAGCTCTGCTGCCGAGAAGGCAAATAACACAAATCTCAAGATTAGTTAATCCCATTCCATTTATTAATGACATCATAACTCTTTTCATACCACCACAGTTTCTGGAATATCCACTCTAGGCTTCATGTGAAGAGTTTTGGAGGTAGCATATAGGGTCTCCTTCTTTGTATATTTTTTTCACTCTGAAAATTTCTCCCCCAACATCTGTCCTTACTTTCACAATGCAATTTGTGTGTATCTTGCTTATCTGTCTTACGTAATTTTGGTGAATGACTATTGGTTTAGTTGTCTGGTTAATACTGTTATGTTCTACCGAGCAAAATGTTCTCCTGTAATATATAAATGCAATGGAAGCTTTTCGTTATATTTCTGTAAGCTTGTTTATTATATTTTGATTGATTATATGTAGGATGATTCAACATGCCATATCCTGCACTGTTCCTTCTTGTTCAGACAGCTTGTTTTCATCCATCCAGGAGGTGAGTCTTATTGTTAGGATCTTAGTGAATACTTATTACAGATTTTGACTTTAGACTTAATCACTTATAGTTGATTAGAACATTTCTATTTCCCTCTTTATGTAACATGATTATTATGTTCATCTGACATTGTACCAATATATCTTCAGGTTTTATTATTCTGTAGAATAATTGTATTATGGTGGTGGTTAGTTCTGTCTTTCCACATTTCTAGTATTTGCTAATGATATCACAGTCTCCCACGGTTTTGTAAATTTTTAGGTAAACTATAGTATTTTCTACTTTGCTATTCAGAAGATGTGCTATCTCCTCTGTTTCTTCCACTTTTCAATATTGTGGTGACTATAAATTTCTGTCATAGACCTATTTGTAGAAATATGTCAAATTTTTTATTATTCCATATCTTGATTTTGTTTGCTCTCCCGTTGTGCTCTTTGCACCAAGCATCCAAAGCTAGGAGTTTTCCAGTTCGTTCCACATTTTTTAACCCAACATGAGTTTTCAAATAAGTTTCATGTAAGGTTGAGGTTGTATTCTGACATGTCAGTTCTTATTATCCTCTTGTTCTACTGTTCACATCCATTCTCGTAAAGTTATTTAATTGAATGTGTGTATAGGTATTTAATTATTATTTGCTACTCACTAATGTAACAACATTATCAGCTGTTCCGACAGCTGATTAATATTAATGATTTATAAAATATTTTATCATAATGGATATCACAATGTCTCGGAACAATCCTGGTATACTTTACACGGTCTTCATTGTTCAATACACCACCTAATTGACTGGAGAGAAAGAACTCTCTTTCTCTATTTCTACACAAATGATGAAAATTATACCAAGTGTATCTAAGGAGAAAATTAACTCTATGCACATTGTGGAATTTTCTTCTTTAAATAAAACCATTTACTATCTAAGGATTCCTTAAATGCTTTAGTACATAATCTATAATTCAACTTGGAAACAGGAATGCGAATAACTTAACATAATTTAAGGTAACATTTCAAACGTAATATAACTGATATATTCTGGTAATACAAATTAAAATAACTTTCATAATGTGACATAAAATTGCCCAAATGTCAACTGAATGAACATGCTTAAAAATTATGAGATATAATTATGTACAAAATAATATCACTAACTGGAATAGAATTAAACAGTGTAAGATGAAGTAGAGAATGAAAATCAGTAGATATTACTATAGAATATAAGTATGTAGGAAGCAGTATACAAAATTAAGAAAGTAACTAAACAACTTAGGATTAAAGTAACAAATGATGTGAGTAACCTGTAGAATGATTTAACAATACTATTAGCTGTCACCGTTAACAGAAAAAAATGTGTCAAAATAGCTATAATCATATATATAATGAAAAATATTCAGTAAGAATAGAATCAGTTTCTAACTTGTGGCCTAATATAAAATGTGTATACATAATTTGTCTACAATGCAACAATTAATTCTGAATTTATCACCAAAAAACATTACCTTAAGATTAGTTTGTCCAGAAGAAAGTGGGTCAAGACAAGGAAATGGGGCACATTCCATATCAACATTGACAAATTCATCTCCAACTTCAGTTTTTATCTGCATTTCCGAGTCCTAAAAAAGGAAATCAAGCTTCAGATTTTAATGATGACATGAAGCTAATAAATATCTATATAATAAAATACTTATTATTATTTAACAGGTTTTAAATGTATACAACATCTTGCTGCGCCAAATATCAAGTGTCAATTCTCTTCCTCCATTCATCTAAATGCATCCAATCAGTGTCTTCCAGTCCCCTGTCCTTCATCATAATTCCTTTTATCCATGCCTTTTTAGGTCTTCCTCTTCTTTTTGTCCAATTTGGAATCCATTCCAAACTCGTAAATGGATATCTATCTTCAATCATCCTCTTCAGTTGTTTAAACCATTGTAATGGATGATTACCCACACTATATAATTGTTTCATTAAAGTTCATTTTTTCTCGGATAATACTGTTTCTGATCGTGTCTTATTAAGAGCATCATACAGATATTCTTAAAAAATTAATTTATATGCATTACAATATAGAATTTAAATTGGTATTTATAGTCCATGTTTCTGCTCCATAGGTCATTAAACAAGTATGAATTTTAGTTTCATTGAATATCAATTTCTCCCACAAAATTCCATTCAACATTCGTATTGCAGATCGACCTTTAACTTGTTTTTTTTTATTTCCAATTCATTGTTTCCATTTTTTTAAATACAATAGTAAGTAACATTAAAAGGTTGTTTAATAATTAAAACATTTTGTTTGTTCATTCTTACCTCTTGTAGTTGTTTTTGTCGAACATATGTTTCAAGGCATCTTAGCCTTTTCATTAGTGATTACAGACTGGTGTAATCGCTGATGACGGGGCTCAGAAGCCTTGAATCATATGTTCGACAAAAACAACTATATGAGGATCACTCAGAAAGTTTCCGGATATGGCCAAATTTTAGAGATAATATAAAACTTACCATTACATTTTCTCAAAGTACTCTCACTGAGCATCTATGCATCGTTGCAACCTCCTGAACAACAACTGGAAGCATTGGCGCCAGTCACTTTCATCTAGTGCACAGAGCTCCCATTAGTATGTTGCAATTACATTTTTCAGTATTGAAAACCGCTTCCCACGCAATCGAGCCTTGATCGTTCGGAACAAAAAGAAGTGTAAGGGTGCCAGTTCCGGACTATAAGGAGGATGGGTCAACAGCTGCACAGTCGTCCCCCTTAGAAAATCATTTGTCAGATGGGTGGTGTGGGCAGAGGCATTGTCGTGGTGCAACAGGATGCCCCTCAGTTCAGCACTTGGGTGCTTTTCTCGCCATTTTTGGAATACCTGTGGGAAGGCAACTGTGGTGTACAATTGTGTAGTCACTGTCCTTTGATGTTCAAGTGGCATTGTTGCCACATGACCACCTGTAGCAAAGCTAGTGAGCACCATTTTCTTCCCAACACTATTTGCTCTCTTACCTTTGATTGGTCGATCATCATCAGGAAAGACCCATACCGACGACTGACGCATTTTATCTGGATCATATTGATAAATCCAGGACTCGTCATATGTAATGATCTCAGAAATGTGGCGAGAGTTCCCACTGTTGAATCTCTGAAACATTTCATGGCACCATTCCACTTGAGAGATCTTTGACCTTCAGTGAGTCTATGTGGCACCCAACGAGAATGCAGCTTGCTGAATCTAAGATAGATGTGCAGAATTTTTGTAACACTCCCTGATTCAATCCTCAGGGATGCCTCAATATCTTTATAAGTCATACAGGCGTCTTCTTGCACCATCTTCTCCACAGCATTGATGTTTTTCACACTCTCTGCCATCGACGGGCCTCCCACTCCTCTCTTCATCTTCAAGCGAGGTCCTATCTCTTTTAAACTCCACAAACCAATTGAAAACTGTGGCAGTGAAAGGGGCATGGTCCCCAAAAGCCTATGTAAACCTTTCAAGAAAGTACACCTGGTTTAAGGTACTTTTAAAACCACAGAAAATCATTGCTCAAAAATGTTCTTGCTGTGGTTCCATGTTGCAGTCTGATAGTACCTGTCACCCATACCAATTGACCCACAGCTGCTAAGGGATGAGGGGTGCGGTCGGGCAGAAACTATGTCAGCTGATTAACAAATGACCTCCCAAGACACTGCTGGCACTGTTATCTTTCTATCGTAAACGGTACAATCAGGTCCGGAAACTTTCTCAGTGACCTTTGTAAGTGGTAACAATGAAGAGATAAAATGTTTTAATCATTGTTTCCATCTACATTTATTTCAATTTCCAAGTATTTAATTTGGTTACAAATATATCTTTGAAATCTTCCAATGCCAAATATTCTCCACTATCACCAATTATCCATACTTTTATAATTCATTTTGAAGAACCATTGAGGTTATGTAATAAGATATTAAAATACAAAATTGATATATGGTAGATCAGTCGTCCTCAACTAAAGTATAAAACTTCATCAAATATGAAAGCCTTTCAAAAACAATGTTTTGTCTTCTGCATTTCAACTAGTACAAATGCTGTTGTATAAGTTGTACAATGGGTTTAGGTCTGTGGGTGTGTTCTCGTTGATTAGTTCAGTTTTCTTAGCTTCTTTTAAACTTCTATATCTTCAAGGATGCAAATCTTGTTGTTGTTATACTCAGACAGAGAATCTGTATTCTTAGCTTCTTTTAAACTTCTATATCTTCAAGGATACTAATCTTGTTAAAGTTATACTCACACAGTGTGTCTGTATTCTTACCTTTTAAAATTTCTATGTATTCAAGGATCTAATCTTGTTGCTGTTATAGTAACACAGAGAGTATAACAACAACAAGATTAGCATCCTTGAAGACATAGACATTTTAAAAGTAGCTAAGAATACACATTTATTCAATGAGAACATACCCACAGATGTAAACCTGTTATACAACTTATACAATAGCATCAGTATCAGTTGAAATGCAGAAGATGAAACATTGGTTTGGAAAGGCCTCCATATTTGATGAAGTTATATTTAATTTAATTGAGAACAACAGATATGCCAGGTACCAATTTTGTATTTTAATATCTTATCACCAATTACCATATATTGAGTTTTATTTAGGTTAATTTTTTAAATAAACTTATTCACATTCTTCTATTAATTTCCTGGTCATATATACAGTGTCATCATAATCTTGAGCCAATAAAATTTCATCATCTGCAAACTGTAATATGTATATAGTATTGTCATTCATCATTATTCTCATATTGCAACATTTATTTTTCCATATTTTTAAAGTTTGTTGAACATGCATTGTAAAAAGTGTACAATATCTTTGTTTTAAATCATTAGTTATATGGAATGCATTGGACAAATTCTTTCCTATTTTAACTTTAGATACTGATTATGTATACTCCTTATTATATTGAACTTCATTAAGACTTTCCATAATCTTCATAGCGGTAATAACTATTTAAAAATTTACCTAAATCAAGAAGTACTAAATGTAAGATTAAATCATACTGCTTCATAATAATAATAATAATGATAATGTCCGCAAACACATTACTCCAAACAGAATCAACACAAATGGCATTAACATATGGACTTTATGACCAGATACAGGATTCCATAGGCAATGTATAGCACCGAACAAGTAGCAAAATATGGCTGAAAAAAAATTCTAGAGATTAACAGTCCTCTGAGGGCTACAAAAAGGAAAGGAAGAAAATATTAATGATGATAATGGTATTCATAAAGATAACATAATAATATAACAATAATAATAATAATAATAATAATAATAATAATAATAATAATAATAATAATGGAATACATCCACCAGAATTAACACAACTAGCATCTTATAGTGGACTATATATCCAAATCCAGGATTTCTAAGGCAATTTATACTACTTATGTACTTGGATGGTCAACAAGGTTATGGCTTAAATTGCATTTTGTAGACCATAATAGTCCCATAGGTGTGATAGCTTCCCATTGCTTTCCACACCTGTAAAGGATGATGATGATAATGATAAGGATGGTGATGATGGCCCAAAAACTTTCGGGGACCTTTGGGCCCTAAGCTTACTGATATTGTCTTACAGGTGATGAAATCCCTGAAAAAATTAGGTATGATAATATTTAAATATGTTTGAAAATTAATTGTTAATAAGAAAAAGAAAAATCAAGTTTTGTATGTGACCATTAACATATGACCTTGAAATATAGACTGAGGAGCTACAAAGCATGTTCCATTATGTATAATTTTTCAGAAAAATTATATATTCCTTTATATTTGAAAAACTGTCCACTGCTATGGTCTCGAGGTAGCGTGCTGCCTTGTCATGCAGCAGGTCCTGGTTCGACCCTGGTTCGGACAAGTTTCCTCGGTGAGGTTTTCCTCACCAGTATGATAAATGTCTGGAAACTTAAAGACCCAAACGGTCCCGAACATCATCTGGCCATCATTATCATCATATTACATTCATCTAATTATTTTAAATTTAGTTTAAGGCATCTTCTGATGCATCATTACCATCATCATCAACTCTCATTACATAGGGGCAGCATAACCCTACCTTCCATGCGCACCAACCTTAGAAGTGGGTTACAATTATGCCATACCAGGGGAGAGCACCAGAAATGTCGAATTGACAACCTGGAGCATTTAAAAAACAGTATTTCAAAACTCAAAAATTTTGAGAAGTAGTACATAAAAAAATTCACAATCACGGTATCATGATATGCATCAAATACGCTGTCCTAATGATAAGCTTTAGAATGACACATTCCTCTTGACAGTAGCTATCATGGTTCTTAGAAACTAGATTTAAATAGAGGGTGATCAGCAATATGAAATAAATAGCTTAAAACATATTCTCTGAAGATAATAAATGTACAGAAAAAATGACTAATTTCATTACATAGTGGTTTCTAATGACTTACCCTTATAGAATGTCAACAAACAAACACACACACATATCCATACATAAGAATTAAATAAATCGTGATTATTTCATACCTCATATTAGCCATTCAAAATATCTCTGCAGGCGGAAGAATTACTAAGCTCTGTTTGTTGCTACACATGACGTCATACATGGCATTGTACACTGACAGCTTCCCACCTCCCATTCCCCTCTGCACTCATAGATAGCAGTGTCACATGTTCTATTCCTGCATAAACACGACTGCAATGCCCTCTGTCAACAACTGCGCTTACTCCTTAAACGGGTAATACTTCTATGTTCCTTTAAACACAGCACTGCAGTATTGGTGACTCCTTGTCACCACATCAGCTGTTTTCAACGATTCATATTAATAAAATATCCATCCATAGTCATACACCGCACACACACAGATATATATAAATATATATATACACATACCCACTCCTGTAATTTTTTTAAGTAAGTTCTCATTGTCAGACCAAATTACGAAAAACATATCAAAAAATATAATAAATTTTCTCTGTATAAATAAATTATTTAAACTTTATGAATTATGCAAGTTAATAGAGTTTCATACACAATTTCAATACTGTGTTGTTGGAGCATAGATTTAAATGGCCTTGTAACATTGGTTCATTAACAATCAGCGTCATCTTCAACAATACTGGGGCATAGGATTAAGAATTACCGAACTTCAATTATAGTAAAATAATATAACTATCCATCCATCCATTATAATTCTGCCTGAGGGCAGGTCTTTCACTGCAATCATAGCATTTTCATGCTATGCTTTGCAGCTTTACTAGGGAATTATATGTGTGGTAGCTTCCTGTTGCTTTCCACACTGGTGAATGACGGTGATAATAATAAGGATGATGATGATGCCGGATATTTTCGGGGACCATTGGGCCTTAAGCTTTTTGGCATTTGTCTTAAAGTGAGGAAAAACCCTGAAAAAAAGCTCACCCAGGAAGCTTGTCCCGACCGGGTATCAAACCTGGGCCCACTGCATGACAAGGCAGCATGCTACCTCGAGACCACAGAGGTGGACAATGTAACAATAATGAACCTAATAACTTAAAATAAGTTATGTTTTGTAAATTAATCAAACGACTCAGATGATAAATAATGCAATGTGCTCGAAAAGCATAATACTTAATTGATTTATGATGTAGTATCTAACAATATCGTAAGTGAAAAAAATAAATTATTGATGCAAATTGTAGTACAGAACCATGTTACTAAATATCACAATTCATCTTAAATATACAAGATGCAGTAGTGAACATTGCTAGTTTATGTACTAATAGAAGGTACTAAAATAGTGGCAATATAAGATGTAATAATATGTATAACGCAATATAATAGGTAAAGAATGCAATATTTTGTAACCTGTCTCATGATATCCATATCAATAATTTGCATTACAATATAAGAATGAAAATATTACCTCAAGGACAGTGCCCTCAGAAGTTAATGTGTCAGTGTCAACATCTGGAAAAGTTTCACACTTTAATGTTGTTATCACAAATCTGGTCAACTCTTTCAGATTTTATTTCCACACGCATTTCCTGTGAAATAAACAATTGTACAATACATTATTTGTGTCTTACAATAAGTTAGTAAAATATATTCAGAAACACACAATTTATTAAAATCTGAGATCCTTAAAATGTCAATAACACCATTAAATACACTTCATTCAGCCATGTTTATCCAAGATTTTTCAATGAGTAATATGAAAAATTTCTGACTAAATAAGCATGTGCGCTTATGGCCAAAATAGTCCCCAAACCACATTTCGCCATCATAATCATAATTATCATATTTGTCTGTTTAGTATGAATAACTGTTTCGTCTTAGTGTAGTACTGTCTCAGAGGAGGCCCTGATATTGAGCTGATCACTAATTCAGGGACGCCTCTATGTCTTTATGGGGTCAAAAAAATATGTGTGTGATTCATAGTTTAAAATACCTCTCCCAACAGGTCATGTCAATATAAGGCTCGGGTGCATGTAAAATGTACCTATAAACCGAGAGGTTAACCAGAGGTAATAAATGGAATGGAATTATTATTCCAACAGTTCAGCACTGTCAAAGTTAAAGTCTCCATAATACATTTAAAAAGCTACTGATTTTTTTTTTTTATTTTGCTTTTAAGAAAAAGCAAACAACTTAAAACACATTTTCATGTATATTTTGAATGTGGACAGTGTTTGAGAGTAAAACACATGTCAGCAGTACATTCTTTTTTCTTCTTCTAACCTTCCAAGTATTAGGCCAAGACCTGTTACGATCCTATAGAAAATTTTCCCTCCAGCGTTTTTGATCCTTCCGGGAAATTTTCGTATAAGACTTGAAAGCATAATAGTAGTCCCTTCGATTGGTTGCTGGCCAAAGGAAGGCAAGACCAGTGATGGGGCTGCCATCTTATAGCCTCTGGTCAGGCTTTTCTGGAGAAGAAAAGAAAATAAAGGAAAGAAGAAATGGAGGAAAGGAAAGACTCCCTAGCCCTTGGATGTCCTAATAGCGTCGGAGTCGAAAAAAACAAGAGTTAACCAAGAGAGGTTAGATAGTAAAGTTAAAAGAGTGCAAAACACAAGTAAGTGGAAGAAATGTTTTGCTCAGCTTGGGCACCTTGTGGTCGCCATCCACATATCCCCTAGATGAGGACCCCTGAGGGATACATTCTTTTTAAAATATAAAAAAACAAAATTATTAATAAAGTAATGCACTTAGTTATTTAAATATTTCTTTTTCTCCTTTTAAACAACATCAATCTAAAAAGTGCATGTGATAAAATAATGAGGAAGTAATGGATAAGTTTCCAATACACAACACAAACAATTTTTTTAAGAACAAAGTAGACACCATGTGCATGCACTACCAGAAGTAAGTTGATATGCTCATCCGCAAAGTGGATACAATTTAAAATCACATGATTTAACCAGCACATATATACCCATTGCCAACCTTAGAAGAAACATCCAATTTTCAAATCTTAAACTCAAAAAGTTAACCAAAATACAAATATTCACTATAACCATAGATTTGTTCTAAGTAGGAGTTTGATCACGTTTAGTATAGAAATTAGAAACTTAAAATCTACACGTTGGCTGCAATTGAAACTTAAAGACTATTTTGGCTGCAAATTAAGTTATTAAAGGAATTTTTAAAGCAAATCTTGACTGCCCTTGAAACAGGAATAAGACTAAAAGCAATATGGGGATTCCAAACAACCATGAATGTAAATAATAAAAATCACAATTTATTATTGCATAATGTGAATAATTATCTAATAAAAATATATATGTTAATTTTTTTTTTTCCAATAAATGTGAGAAATGCCTTAAAATGAAGTGAGAAATTCAACTCAAAGTAATCTAAAATCACCACCTTTTATGTAAATTATGTATTAGCCATTGTTCTGGCAGCATAGCTAACTTGTCACAAAACCTGCTAACAAATAGATTTAAAGGAAATCAATATAAAATAATAATAAGTATGTAACCTTTTTTCCTAAACACTTTTTGCGACGATAATAAAGGGTAGTAAGAAATAGAATGTAAAAATTCGGTTCAATGTTATGCTAATCTGGTGTACATTGTCTCACTGATTTTCTCACCCTAACTTGCCCACTAATAACAGGTGGACTCCTGGCATAGAATTTCCTTATATATGAGATAACATATGGGTTAGCAGGAACGTACGTTATCACATTGAATAACATGATGCTAGCTGTCACTTTTTCTCTAATAGAATATTCACAGGTGGCATAAAATAGGCAACAAGATGGCTACCACATAATTTATATAAGTACATAGTTTAAAAAATGTAAAACGAAAAACTATCATTAGTAAACAAAAAACGTTTGGCAATTGACTCTCGCCTACTCAATGAATTCTTCCAAGTTCTACTGATTTGCACTGTGCATGCACAAACACTTCATGTAATTCCGCAAGGTGGCAGGATATTTATGTGAAATCGGTATTACAACTTTTGCAATAAATTTCTAAATTTTTATAAGAAATGGACGTACACCAATTTCCCTCTACCTAACAAAATAGATTGGCCTCAAATGAAATATTCAACTTATCCACTAAAATAATATTACTTACATTTATTTTAATTCCTGTACTTATACTATTATTTTTGTGGAAAGCAACGGGAAGCTACCACACCTACAATTCCCTAGTAAAGCTGCAAGCATAGCATGCAAACGCTGATTGCAGTGAAGGACCTGTCCTCGGGCAGAATTACTATGGATGGATACTATTATTTAATACTTTCCCATTCCCTATTCATAATCAAGAATATTGCATATTGTGTAATGTGTCCTCACATTCAAAATTATACCGTCAACTATAGTTTTCATGATGGCGTGAATAAATTGTTATGACCTTTCTGTAACACATTATATTGAACACTAAATCATTTCTGATTAATCCCGCTAACAAATATATGACTGAACTAACCTCTGAAAATAGTTCTTCCCAATTCATTATTATAAAAATATATTTCCTCGATATCTTTGAAGTATTTTCACTTCTTTATCTCTCCTTTGTTGATAACTCGTAGTAATAGGAAGATAGAGGTAAAAAAGTAATTATTTTACTTTAGTGTAGGATTGACGATTCCATGTAACTTTAAGACGAAAATGTGTATAAACAGAAACCGCAATGCAGGTTTTTTTTAACTTTATCAAATTGATTCATAAAATAAAAACTAAATCAGAATGATTTAAATTATCTAAACGAATTGAAAATATGTTTCACTGTCATTGTAATCAATAAGCCTGGTCACGGCATCCTTTATCCCATCACAATTTTTTTTTTTTTTTTTTTTTTTTCCCCTCTTACGTTTACAGTTTTCCTTCTTGTTTCTACCTTTTCGTTTTACATTCTTGTTAACTTTCTGTTATTCTCACATATAGACATAAGGACAAAACACACACCAGACCGAAGGTGGAGATTAAAAATCCCCTACCCCGCCGGGAATCGAACCCGGGTCGCCGGAGTGGAAGGTAGGGACTCTACCGAATATGCCATGGTGACGTACTTCGTGGGTCACCACTTCGGCCTATAGCGTGAGATACAAAATGCAAGACGTTGTTTTACGAATGAGTTGAGATGTTTATGCGATCAGCCTAATGAAGTAATGGTCAGAGCTTCTGACAACAGTTCATGGAGGTCCCAGGTTCGATTTCCGGTTAGAGTACAGAATTTTTTCTTAAAATGAATTATTCTGTTTGCTGATTGTCTGGATTTAGACTAACGTCAATTTATGTTTAAGGACTCCCCTAGACCTTCATTAAAATGAATCACCTATCATATCGGAGCAACGTAAATTCGTCTTCCAGGCGCCCCAACTTAAACAGTGAGTTTGAATTCCTCAATGCCAGGAGAGAATAAGAGAAATGTCATAAAGACAACCTGGTGGCGTTCTAAACAAAATTTTTCAACGAATACCAAAAGACCTTCCCATCCGCAAAACTGGCATTATCGACCCCGTAGATTCATGGCCGCTCTGACACATTCCTATCATGAGCTAATGGTTTCCAAACATTCTCGTAAGTAATGCCACGAGTGATTTCCAAATTACCCATAAGTTTATGAATTTATCTGGAGAATTTGGAAATCAAGAGTGGCATTTGTTAGGACTATTTAACGAATAAAATTAAGCTGTTTACTCACAAATCATTATTTAAATATAGTTATTTTAAAATATTGATATATTTAATGTATACGGCGAGGTTTGAAAACAAATGAGAAACGATTGGTACGCTTCATTTGCTTCTTTTGTTCATCACTACAACCAGATCATACTATTTATTGCCAAAGGAACGCAATATTGTAAGAATTGCACTCTAGTGGAGAAAAAATGAAACACATCAAACTATATTAATTCATTTCTGATGTCCTATGATGTAATTACGACAATTATATTTTTCAGGGAAAAAATACATTTAAGAAAGTTCAAACACTGGTTTCTTTTCTTTTTCTTTTTTTTTTGTAGTATAATCAATTGCTACAAATTATTTTTATATTAACGCCCGCATGCGGTATGTGTTGACATTCATGCACTATATATACAATCTGGTAGCCGCATTTCTTAGTGAGTCAGTCACTGCAAAATAATGATATGACCTATTCAGAATCTTAAAAAGGAGATGATTTCTTTATTATGACTATTAAACTCATGTCCCAAATGGGACTAAATGACCAATCACGTTACAATGATTTTTGTTTTACAACCAATCACAATCGTGTTTCGCCTAGAATTTAGCAACTAAAGTTTATCATAATAAAGAAAGCACCTCCTTTTTAACATTCTGAATAGGTCATAGCATTATTTTGCAGTGACTGACTCACTAAGAAATGCGGCTACCAGATTGTATATATAGTGCATGAATGTCAACACATACCGCATGCGGGAGTTAATATAAAAATAATTTGTAGCAATTGATTATACCACCAAAAAAAAAAAAAGAAACCAGTGTTTGAACTTTCTTAAATGTATTTTTTCCCTGAATAATATAACTGTCGTATTTACATTATAGGACATCAGAAATGAATTAATATAGTTTGATGTGTTTCATTTTTTTCTCCACTAGAGTGCATTCTAACAATATTGCGTTCCATTGGCAATAAATAATATGATCTGGTTGCAGTGACGAACAAAATAAGCAAAAAAAGCGTACCTATCGTTTCTCATTTGTTTTCAAACATCGCCGTTTACATTAAATATATAAATATTTTTTTTTAATAACTGTACTTTAGAGAATGAGGAAGGCTTACAACTGAATGGTATTAATAAGCTGTTAGTTTATGCTGATGATGTAGTATTATTGGCCGATAGTGGGGGGATACTAAAGGACAACACGCACACACTATTGAGTAACACTAAGAAATCAGGACTAGAAGTAAATATCAATAAAACTAAATATATGGTCACAAGTAGAAATTCATTATGTAATGACAAATGAGGGAAATTTTGAGGAAGTGGCTGAATTCAAATACCTAGGAACAATAATCACAAATAGGAATGAGATGCACAAAGAAATTAAACATAGGCTCAATTCTGGAAATGCGTGCTATTATGCATTGCAGAGACTCACGATGTCCCAACTCCTTTCAAAAAACGTTAAACTGAAAATATATAAAACTCTTATTGTACCAGTTATATTATATGGGTGCGAAACATTGACTCTTACTTTAAGGGAGGAGAGGAGTTTGCGGGTAATTGAGAATCAAGTACTTAGGAACATTTTTGGACCAAAGAGAGATGAACAGACAGGTGAATGGAGAAGACTACATAACATGAACTACATGAACTTTATAGGAAGCCAGAGATAATAAGAACAGTTAAGTCTCGTAGACTGCGATGAGCAGGACATGTTGCACGTATGGGGAATGAAAGACTTGTATGGAAGCTTCTTGTAGGAAAGCCTGAGGGGAAAACGCCCTGTTGGTAGACCAAGAATGAGGTGGGAAAATAATATTAACTATGATTTGAGGGAAGTAGATTATACAGGGAATGATTGGAAAGCATTAGCTCAGGAAGGGATGTATGGAGAGCTTAAGTCCGTGCGGCCATGAACCTACGGGTTCGATAATGCCAGTGAGTAAGTAAGTAAATTAAAATAACTATATTTAAATAATGATTTGTGAGTAAACAGCTTAATTTCATTCGTTAAATAATCCTAACATATGCCACTCTTGATTTGCAAATTTGGAAATCACTCGTGGCATTACTTATGATAAACTTTAGTTGGCAAATTCTAGGCGAAACACGACTGTGATTGGTTGTAAATAAAAAACATTGAAATGTGAATGGTCATTGACTCCCATTTGGGGCATGAGTCAAATAGTCTGTCTAATTTACGTCCTCAAATCATGGATCGTGTTTTTTTTTTCTCCCACCTCATTCTTCGTCTACCAATTGTGCATTTTCCCCCGGTTTTTCCTACAAGTAGGTAGCATGCATTTCTTTCATTCCAAATTCTTATCACATGTCCTGCCCATCGAGACTTAACTAACTCAATGGCACTATCGTAACCGTAGGTTCATGGTCGGGCGGACCTAAGCTCTCCATACATCCCTATCCTGAGATAATATTTTCAAATTATTTCCTGTATAATCTATTTCCTTCAAATCATGGTTAACTTTATTCTCCCATCTCATTCTAGGTCTACCAACTGGGAGTTTTCCTTATGGTTTTTCGTACAAGAAGGTTCCATGCACGCCTTTCATTCCCCATGAAAAAAAAAAACTTGCCTCACTGTCATTAATTTCATAAACAGAAATGTTTTCAATTAAATCGAAATCGATAGAATCTCTTAGAACACGCTGTTGTTCCTAGCCGACATCTTGAATTCCAAAACACTATATAATATGAAATGGCTCCTACAACACATAACAGTAAACTATTGAAAGCTGAACAAAGGTATTTCACAATTCCTTACAACAGTATGGAAAACAAATAAAGCCATTCTACCCCGCCACAACTAACATAGTTTTGGTCTGGACTTGGGAGTAACTCCCTGACGAAATATTCCGTCTTTGCTACAATGAGCGGTAGCGGTGAAAAATTAAAGCGCCACTAGACTAGTCAATACATCACATTCCAAAACTTAATATTTAATTTCATCACCACAAGATAAGTAAAATGATTTATTCACAACTACTTTTAAACCCCATTTAATGGACTCTTCAATGAGTTTTCGACTCATATATTTAACATCCTCATAATCCTGTGTGGCTAATTCTCTACTTTACTTAATTTTTTATAGATTTATTTTGAGAAACTTTTACACACTTTGCATTTTATTGCGAAATGTATATGTCATATGTCATTTTGCATTGAGGTTTTATAGAATAATCTAGAACATATTTGTTCTTAAAAACGATACTGCGTCATTAAAATATCGCAAGTAATTTATTCTACATGTCTCTGTCTTACTCAGTTGGGCGGCAAAAAATTGAATATTATTTTCAAATTGGTTATCATAGCTTTTCCCGGGCAACCCTTGTTCACTTTTTGTCCGCCAAATTAAGTTCCGCTAAAAATTGGAAGTTTGTAAGTGTTTTGGTTTGAATGCTTAAATAAACGTTACATCAACCTCGAGCCCTCAGACGCGGACTAAAGTTTATGGAGTTAACATCATAACACCCGTCTCCGCATAACTGCTAAAAGAATAATGATTAACAAAGCTTGCTTTAAATATTGAAATGTGAAAAGTTCGAATTTGTTTGAGTAAAGTTTTTTAAATAAATCAAGTTTAATTTAAATAGTATATTATTTTTTGTTAACGAAAGGATAAGCTAAACCCACGTTAACTAATCCCTAGGATCTACAATTCATTTTACTTTTTGTTTTGATCGTAAATAGGGTCCAAGAACCTGGCCAAACCATTGGTCCTCAAGGACTACGCCACGAATCAATACTATTTTGTGAATAATACGCGATTCATTACGGTAAATTCCTTGCAATAAAATGGTTGCAATTATACGAATCGTATCGTGAGGGCACGGGCATTCTGAATACTTCAAGATATATGAACATTTGTGTCACCAGTGAAAGTGAAAAAGTTGCGAAAACAAATAAATAAAATAAAATAAAAGAAAAAATAATTACGCAGCAGTTTGAAGAATCATCAGCCACGCAGCAGACTCTATTATTCTTCGGCAGCCATCTTTGACCAGATAAGTGAAAGAAAGTGACTTCCTTCTGTCTTTCCTTTCTCACCAATTTATTTACCTTTGTGTAATTTAATGTTTTGTTGTATTTTATTTGCTTAAATTTCTCATAATTGCAGAAGAATTTAATGAACGACATTATATAAAGATTAGGCGAGTTTCCAAAAGGAAACTAACTTTGGTAGAAACATTTGCAAATAACCGTGACCGAAATTATATTGAATTGATTCAAATCAATTTTGATACCTTAGATGATATTTAAAACAAATACAATAAGGTGCAAACCTGTTTTCAAATTAATTCAGAGAATCCAGAAACCCATTACGAAGATCGAGACCAGTTAATGGAAAAGTATAACAAAGTTAAAACTAAATTACTCAAAGCTCTTGAATTAAATGAAACAGATAAATATGTGTTAAATCAGTAAGAAAATCTAATAGTTCAGAAAGATCTTCTCCTAGTTTAAAGCTACCCACTATACTCGTTCTTAAGTTCATTAGTAGTTGCACATATTTCAAATACTCATTTAGTCTTAAATAATGCAGATCTTACAGAAATGTTATTGTCTGAAGGGACCACTTGAAGGAGAAGCGCAAGATTTAATAGGTTTCCCAACCATTTCAAATGAAACTTTTATCACAGCTTGGACTTTGTTATGTAATCGATATGATTACACAAGAGTTATTTTATCTCACCACTTAAAAGGAATTTTCAATCTTGTTTCTGTTAAATCTGGTACTTCAAAGGAATACAGATCTCTTGTAAATTAATTTAATTTGAATGTAAGGGCTGTTAAAAGTGTTCTAAAATCAGGTGAAGATGCTTTTCAATCTCTCAGCATTCAAATACTGTTAGATAAATTAAAGTCCCATGATAGAAGGAATTGGAACACTCGCTTAGGAAAAGATTATCCTAATCTTTCTAGTTTAATCAATTATATTGCTAGTAAAGCTCAAGCCCTAGAAATACATGATTATAAAGAAAATGCTTTTACCCCTAAGCCTAAAGTTAATAATACAAGAAATACCAGATCCTTTGCAACTTGGGTTGAAAATTGTTTGTATTGTAGTATGACTCATCTTAATACACTGAGTTGTTATTAATTTCAACGTTTGAGTGTTAAAGAAAAAGGAGAATTTTTCAAATCTAAGAATTTACGTTTTGGCTGTGCTAAAATAAATGCTCAGAAACAAAATAATTGTAGGCAAAGGTGTGAAAAGTGTAATGGCTTCCATCATTTTACATATGGATAGAAATTCATATTCTAATTCTAAAAATGAGAATAAAAACTTTATCTCATTAAAAACGCTTAACAAATCAAATGTTAACTCCAACCTGCCTACTGCATTAGTTAAGGTTAGACACGCTTCTAGTAAATTAATAACTGCCAGAGCCATTCTTGATACAGGTTCACACGAGTCATTCATGACATGTTCATGACTGCTAATTTAGCCAATAGATTAAACTTGTCCATTAATACAACTAACTTTAAGGTGTCAGGTTCAAATAACTCAATTTCTGTTAACGTTATTAAATCTTACAATTTGCAAATGTATTGTCAAGATAATGGGGGCACGCCGTAGCGTAGTGGTTAAGGTACTGCGCTACAAGCCGGAAGGTCGAGGGTTCAAGTCCCGGTGGGGTCAGGATTTTTAAACTGACCCAAACCTTCCAGCGGCACTATGGCCCTGGGGTCGACTCAGCCTCTAACGGAAATGAGTACCAGATGCTTGTTCTAGGGGTAAAGGCGGCCGTCACGCAGGGCTGACAACCCGGCTGACATCAAGTGCCGATTGTCTAGAAAAAGTGGGAGCCTTAACCTCCTACTACCCCAAGGGCCTCCTGAGGCCTGTAGCGGGTCTGCTTTTATTGTCAAGATAATTCTATTATGTATGTTAATTGTGCTATTCTAGATACCATCCCGGGTTCATTGCCACAGTGGAATATTGATGTTTATTCATGGGACATTCCTAAGAATTTAGAGCTCGCTGATCCCAAATTCTTCAAGCCAGGTAAAGTTTACTTATTATTAGGTTCTGCAGTTGCATTCAATAGTATAACGGAAAGCCCTAAGTTTAGAAAATTATATCCTAATATATTGCCCACTAAGTTTGGAGCAGTCTTCAGAGGGCAAGTACCCTCCCACTGTATTAAACGACCATACAATTCTGTATACTAAGACAGGTGATATTGATGGAAATCTTCGCAAGTTTTGGGAACTTGAAGAGATCCCAAAAAACTAAAGAGGATAAGCTCTGTGAATCCCATTTGCCGAGAACACCTCTTGTACTGAAGAAGGTAGATTCATGGTTCGCCTTCCAATCAGGTTGCAAGAAAATATTGGTAACACTCATGATAAATGAGTTAAGCGAAAGAGTCTTTTAGAGAATAGATTTAATTCCAACCCCAAATTTCACTCTGACTACTCAGATTTTATGGATGAATGTATTAGCCTAGGATGTATGGAGCCTATTTCTAATAAGTTTGTTAATGGAGAATTTTACATTCCCCTTCATGCTGTTTTTAAGCCTACTTCTAGTACAACTAAATTTAGAGTAGTCTTTTGTTGGTAGTGTCCAATCTTCTAATAACTTTTCACTTAATGACATTTAGTGCCTAGGACCTAATATATAAGATTATTTGTTTTCGATCATGCTTCGATTTAGGAAGTATGAAATTGTGCTTTCAGCTGAAATTGCTACATTAGCTAAAATTTATCGAAAAGTCACCCTTATGACAAGAAATTACATACGATTGTGTGGACAAAATCTACTAACGATCCCCTTCAATTATACCTAATTACCACGGCAACGTATGGTACCCCATGTGCTAGTTTCTTAGCAACACGCTGGCCTAGTAGAACTTGCTAATGAAAATAAGGATAATTTTCCATTGCGTCTCAAGCTTTATTAGATAGTTTTTATGTTGATACCTTTGTAGGAGGTTGTTCTACAGTGTAAGAAGCTTAACTACTTTCTGAACAATTAGTTCACTTATTGTCCCTCGGTTGCTTTCTCACTAGAAAGTCGTCACCTAATTCTCCTGAAGTTATTCAAAATATTGAATCTCCACTTCGCAAGGTCACTTTAATGAAAATCCCTTTGGTGAGAACACAGTTCAAGCATTAGGAATGTCTTGCAAATTCTCAAAGGATACATTTCATGTTCCATACTCATTTAAGCTAATAAATAAGTTTACTAAGTGAAACTTATTATCAGCTAATTCAAGCATTTTTCATCTCTTAGGACTTTTAGCTCACTGTTAAATAGTCTTCTTCATTCACCTGTCTTTTCACCTCTCTTTGTCCAAAAAATACGTAAAAACGTTATCCTAAAATAAATATCTTTCCGTCTTTAAAGTAAGAATCAATGTTTCACATCCATATAACATAACTGGTAGAATAACAGTTTTACGTATTTTCAGTTTAACGATTTAATAAAGGGTCCCTATAATGCGTAATAGCAGGCATTTCCACAACTGAGCCTATTATCAATTTCTTTGTGCATCAAATTCCTATTTGTAATTATTGTTTCTATATACTTGAATTCGGCAACTTTTTCAAAATGTCTCTCATTTTTTATTAATTGTCTATTTCCATTATATAATATACTTCTATGGGATCACATATATTTAGTCGAGGAGAGCGGACGTGTTTTGTTATTATGTTTGAAGGGTGTAGGGACTGAAGCATTATGGAAGAAGTGAGGAAGCTATCTGAAAAAACTAAGAAGTGAAAGAAGGGTTTGAAAAGTGTAACGTTAGTGAATTTATTCGAAATATTGAGACGAACATGCGGCGGCTGGAGGACGGACTGCAATGACTAGAATCAAAATTAGACTATCTGGAAAATAGTGTCGCCGAAAAAAAATTGTAATTTATGAGATGCATGAAGAAGACAGGGAGAGCTCGAAGGAAACTGAACTTATAGTTAAAAGAGTAGTGGCGCAAATCGGGATTGATTTGGTCGACAGTGACATCGAGAGAGCACACAGAGTCGATGGTTGGAATAGTGGATTGTATGAAAATTATCTCACTCACTACAAAATCAAGTGTTGGATCCTTGGAGACAGTAAACATCTTAATGGGACCGGCATTAATATTGCGGAAGGCTTCAGTGAGGAGGTTCGTCGCGAAACAGACTTTGTTAGGCGACACATGTTCGAGGCGAGGAGTCAGGACTGACATACAATCCTGCAATTTAATAAATTAATTATAAATGGACGAATCTGCAGCAGAGAGGAACTGTAAAACTAGGACAACCGGAAAATGGATTTGAAGAGATCATTGCTACGAGGTCCCCAAAACCTACATGCAATGCTGTTATGGCGGGTGGTCGCCCTACAGCAGAGAAGGAGAAAGAAAATTCTACACGAGAGAAAGAAAGAGAAAATATTACGAAACCAATTCCGTGCGATCCAGCAGCCAGTGTCAGCAGTGAGGGCAAAAAAGCTGAGCACAAAATGGCTTACTACCGCAAAGAGATGAACGAACGAGGAATCAAAAACCGGAGACTTCAATTAATACAAGAAAATCGCAAAGATTGATGAACATACCTGATGAAGGTAAGTAATAATAAACGTGGCAATTACGAAAAATACAGGAAAGATTAATTCACACAGAGCAGGAAAGGCAAAGAAATAGTACTTGTTGACAGTCTGTGCTTGAAATATGAAAGGATTAAAACAAAATTTGAATCGAAAAATTCTATGAGTTTATTGAGACTTTGGATGTACAGTATTAGTTCTATCTGAGACATGGTTAAAAACTAATGAATATGGAAATATATGTAATATGAAAGGATATTTCAAAGGTAGTGAAACTAAGGTTTAAATGGGTAGATATCCAGGAGGTGTCGCCCTTCTATATAAAGACAATCAACGCCCATTTTATTGAAGAAACAAACCTTCCTTTAAATGAGGCAATTTGTGCATATACAAAGCAGGTGGATCACAAATGAGTTTGTTGTCTATTTACCTCCAGCCACTAACTTCTTAATATGCCAATCCAATTATTTGCTTTGAATTGTCGGACTCGTTAGCTGAAATAAAATATAGGTTTCCGGAAGGTGGAATAATAATTCTAGGAGACTTTAACTTTAGGATTGGTGGGGGAATATCACCATCAAAACAGAAGATAATGAAAATACAAAGGGCCTGTAAAGATAAAATTATACATTGAGAAGGGAATTAATTGATAGCTTATTGTGATGAGTTTGAACTTGAAATATTGAACGGGAAATATGGGAAAGATAAAAGTGGAGAACCGACAATCATTCACAAATAAAAATGGGGCGCGCGTAATCTATTTTACAATAAGCGCACAAGACATGATTCCAGTCCTAAGAAATTTCGGCATATTTTATAGAATTGTGTCTCATAATTTCCCATACAAACTTATTTTAAACACGAAAGATAATAGTGAGGCAGTTATTGGTAAGGTGGCAAAAAAATTAAGGTCAATTACATGTTTCAGGTGGATAGAGTATCGAGGAGCATAATTTATCATGTGTTTGGAAACTATAATACAGGATTTGCAAATAAATGATCGTAGTGAGGATGAAATTAGTAAACCTCTGACAGAATCTTTTGAAAAAGCAGGGAAAGATTCAAGGTTATATGAACAATGAATCAGAAGGACAAAAGGTGGTACGATAGCAGATGTAGAAATAAGAAGTTTTTCAAAAGTAGTCTGTTAAGGTTTAGAAAATAATGCACATATGAAAACAGAAGCTTTATGTGCAGGAGAAAAAGGAATACAAAGAATGGTTACGAGAAACAAATTTAGAATGGCAAAGTAAAATCAGAGGAAATAAAAATCACGACTGAAAATGGGAACATTTCAGACCTGTGGAAAGCGATAAGAGAACTCAAAGACCAAAAATCGTACAAGAATATCGCCCCGGGAATGGAACAATTACTTTGATAGGGTGTTGGGTTGTGAGGGGTTAAGATATAATCATGGAAATATAGTGGGGTTACTATATCAAGATATTTCGAAAAGTTAAGTTGGCTCTTCCAATAAATGTTTAAAGCATGGTAAAGCTCCTGGAAACGATGGATTGCCAGGGGGATTCCTGCAAATATATATAATCCGATACTTTATTATAGATTTTGAAAACTTCGTTCAACAAAATTTTTATTCATGGAAATTATTCGGAAGCTTTGGTGACAGGTGTAGTCCAACCGCTATATAAAGAAAAGGGGGACTCATGTATCAGAAAGTTATAGGGGAATTTGCTTCTTGTCAGTTTTTTGGTAAAATCTACTGTAAAGGCCTCTATGAACGAATAAGACAATGGGCTAAAGAGAACAGTAGGATTTCAAAATATCAGGGAGGTTTCAGAGAAGGGTACTCCACAGTGGAGAACGTATTTGTATTGAGAACATTAATTGATGATAACCTGTAAAAAAAGAAGAGAGGTAAATTATTTTGTGTGTTCATTGATTTTAAGATGAAGTGCACTTTGGGAAAAACTGAATCGGAAAGGATTGTCTCATTAAATGATATATGCTTTAATGCCAATTTATAAATATGTTAATCCAAGGTCACATCACAAAGAGCTGTCCAGGCAATCGGGGAATGAGACTAGGTTGCATTTTGTTACCAATGCTATTTAATCTATTAGTTGAAGATATTGTATACATAATGCTAGAAGAACCCTCCATGGTATCTTTATCTTGTCGTGGTGGAGCGGCTCGCGTGCTTAAATGATCCCGAGAACTATGTCGAGGTAGCATTGCTGCCGTTAGGGTTACCCATGCCGGACTGGTGATAAGCCAGACGAAAAAAAAAATACCTTGGTCGAAAAAGTGACGATCTTTCATCGTAGAAATACAACCGTCAAGAAATGCGGACATGCGTTCAACTGGGGTAAAATTTTCCGAAGGTCATGTAGTCCCCCATTCGGTTCTCCGGGCGGTTGAAATGAAAAATAATTTTAATTTCCAACACGTTTGGGATAAAATTAAAGTGATCAACAAAAAAATCATGTCCAACGCATAAAGAATAAAACTGGAGTTATCAACAAAAATAAAATAATTTTACAATAAAAAAGCGTGGGGTGCTCTATTTCAATTAATATATTTGATAATAAACAGATATTGGTAAAAGTAGTCTCTAAGAAGAAAATGTAAAAATCATAAAAACCACCCCGCGCTTTTGATGGTAAAATTATTTTCTTTTTACACGCTTTATATTAGCTTGACCTGTATCTATACTATCTATCTATCTATATCTATATCTATATCTATATCTATATCTATATCTATATCTGTATCTATATCTATATCTATATCTATATCTATATCTATATCTATATCTATATCTATATCTATATCTATATCTATATCTATATCTATATCTATATCTGTCTATCTATCTATCTATCTATCTATCTATCTATCTATCTATCTATCTATCTATCTATCTATCTATCTATCTATCTATCTATGTAATGGAATCTTTCAAAGCGATTTTCACCCACTTAAAATCATTGGATCGACATGAAACTTTACATACTTGTAAAGGGCCCGCGACAATACAATAATTTCATTTTTTCTAAAATCCTGACCAGAATCTTCAGAAAATCAAAAAAAGTGTATTTGTATCTATCTAACGGAAACTTGGACACGATTTTCACCCACCTAGGAACATTGGATCGAATTGAAACTTTGCATACTTGTAAAGGACTCGTGACAATACAGTAATTTCATATTTATTTTCTAAAATCCTGGACAGAATCATCAGAAAATAAAAAAAAAATGTCTTTGTATCTATGTAATGGAATATTTAGACACGATTTTCACCCACTTAGAAACATTGGATCGACTTGAAACTTTGTATACTTGCAAAGGACCCGTGACAATACAATAATTTCGTATCTATTTTCGAAAATCGTGGCCAAAATCATCAGAAAATAAGTGTCTTTTTATCTGTGTAACGGAATTTTTTAACACGATCTTCACCCACTTAGAAACATTGGATCGACTTGAAACTTTGGATACTTGTAAAGGACCCGTGACAATAAAATAATTTCATGTTTGTTTCTAAAATCCTGGCCAGAATCGTCAGAAAATAAAAATGTGTCTTTGTATCTATGTAACGGAATAGTTGAAGACGATTTTCACGCACTTAGAAACATTGGATCGACTTGAAACTTTGTATACTTGTAAAGGACCCGTGACAATACAATAATTTAATATTTTGTTTCCAAAATCCTGGCCAGAATAATCAGAAAATTAAAAAAATGAAAACTGGTATAATAGGTTGCGGACTTGGCGACTTTTTAGTAAATCGTTGTAAGAGCTCACTTGGTAGAGCGGTGAACTCTAGTGGTATATAATTTCAGTAACCCATAGGTCGCTGGTTCAAATCTGGCTGGGAGGTTTTTTTTTTTAGAAGAGTATTACTTTCAGCTTATACTACAAGAGTATCGAATATAAAGGTATTTACATTTTTATCTTATTCTGGAAAATATTAAAATAATAACTAAATAAATTAATAATAGTTTAAAAAACTAAAACAACACGCTTTATTAGAAAACCGAACTAAAAAATGAAAAATAATTTTAATTTTCAACACACTTGGGATAAAAAAAAAGTGGTCAACAAAAAAATCATCTCCAACAGATCTAGAATAAACCTAGAGTTATCAACAAAAATAAAATAATTTTACCATCAAAAGCTTGGGGTGCTTTTTATGATTTTTATATTTTCTTCTTAGAGACTTTACTTTTACCAATATCTGTTTATTATCAAATATTAATTGATATAGAGCACCCCACGTTTTTGATGGTAAATTATTTTCTTTTTGTTGATAACCCTAGTTTTATTCTAGATGTGTTCGACATGATTTTTTTTGTTGACCACTTTAATTTTATCCCAAGCGTGTTGAAAATTAAAATTATTTTTCATTTTTTAGTTCGGTTTTCTAATAAAGCGTGTTGTTTTATTTTTTAAACTATTATTTCTTTAATTAGAAAATTCTCTACAAAACAGTAGTTTTTCTACAGCCCATTGTAAATTTTACGCTTCTGTACATCCGTATTCACTGAATCACTCTTTCTTAAATTCTCACCACACCATACTCCTGTGTACTCCTTGAACCCTTTGTCTTTTTTGGTCTTCCCTTTCTTCTGTTGTCCTCCGCTTCAAATTTTAATCTCGTGTTATTTATCCTGTCATTTACCAGCTATAAAGGCTGTGAAATCCCATATGCAGACAACATATCACCCATACACTAGCTGGATGATCTTTTACCTCTGTACTTAACACATGCGGAGGTGAGGCCAGCAACCGGATGTTAGGCCAAGGGCCTTCTAGGCCTGTCGCACCATGGAGTTCTTTTATCCTGTCATGTGACATCCTCTTCACGTTGCAAACCATTTCTGACTTAATTCTTCAATAACTAGTAGGACATTATTTCTCTGATATCAGTGTTTATAATTTTGTCTCTACTTGAATTTCTGGAAGCCCCTCCTCCATTAATATGGAGATATTAAAACATTTTATTTTATACAGAGTTTCATTCCAATACTTCAATGTAGAGTAGTCGTGATGATAAAGTGCACGTGTTTCTAAGTTCAACATTTCCGTACTACGCAGATAGGTGGTGTATATTTTAAATTTCACGCAAGGTACCGTAACTGTAGGCTATATTTAAGTGGGCGCATTCAGAGGCCTAAGCGCTGCAGAAGCGCTTAAGCGCGTACCACTCAGCGGGCCATAAAGCTCTCTAGCGGACTTGCAGCTATTCCAGCGAAGTAAAAGTACGCTGCAGACAGAGGAAACCACTGCGCCCATTCTGATTCGTTGATTCATTCAGTTTAAAAATGACGTCATTGTTTACAGACAATTTATGGTTGATGTATATATTTTTATTGAAGTAAAGTAAAGTTATCCCACAACGGGCCCGGAGGCCCTTGGGGCAGTAGGAGGTTAAGGCTCCCACTTTTTCTAGACAATCGGCACTTCATGTCAGCCGGGTTGTCAGCCCTGCGTGACGGCCGCCTTTACCCCCAGAACAAGCGTCTGGTACTCATTTCCATTAGAGGCTGAGTCGACCCCAGGGCCATAGTGTCGTCAGAGGGTGTGGGTCAGTTTAAAAATCCTGACCCCAACATATTTTTATTTTTATTTATTTACGTATAATGAATAATGTATGAGTTATTCGGGTTCGCTAACCATTTTTGAGAGCATATATGTAATAATTAAGTAAAACTTCTAATGAAAGGGACAATTTTTAGATTGTTATCAACATCAGAATTTACGATTATAACCTCTTCATTGTATGTGGATCACTGTGTTATGGACGGGTCAGTGTTTCTTATTATGAAAATGATATCCGGATGATTTATTCACTGGTGCCTGGTACTAAGTTAATTATAATTTTTATTTTTAATTTCAAGGTGTATAAAATAACGTAGAATCTTATGATTGTTTTAATAGCGTCATTTCTCTGTCTGGAAGTTGTCGAACAAATTTTCTATAGAGATGAAACGAGCGTTTCTACTCTTGTTTAAATTTGTAACACGATAATAGACTTGTGGAATGGACAAAGAGATGAAATATTTATCTTACATTTGTTTATCTAATCTGAGTAAAGAGTTTTGTGAAGTATCGATCATATATTGAATTGAGATATTTCAATATTCTTGAATTCTTTTGTAAATGTGACCAGCTTGATACAAATACTCTCATGCAATGTCATGAACATTATACACTAATTACAGTTACCAATATATATATTTCAAATTATTAGAAGTGTAATAACATAAAACTATTTGAGCTTTCAAAATGTGTAATTGATTTTAAGATTAACTTCGTTTTGTGTTAACCTTCGTGTGATTAACTGAGCAGAGTGACCGATGCATTAATAAAATAAAATTTCAGCTAGAGTTGGTTATTGTATTAACATAATAATTTGCACTCGAGTTAGGATTTTAATCAGAGCTGTTCCATTATGTAATCTCCAAATATATACACAGTGTAAACAATTCCCTATACTAACTTTGAGAGTTTGTAGAGGAAGTAGATAAAAATTAATATTGTTACGTAAAAAAATACAGGTTCTCCATTTTTCCGCTAGGGGTCCTTGAACGGTTTGACGCTGGATGATTTGACTATATTAAACCTGCCGTGTGATTAATGTTTTACGGATGTTTCTGAAAATGTCGCCCGTTTACATTAATGCACAGCTTGCATCTTCGTGCAAATGATTGTCTCGTATGCTCAAAACATCCCGGTGTCTCACAAATAATTGCTACAGATTTAGTCACACGAGCAACCTGCTCATCTGGAGCATCTATCGGTGTCTCGTACACCAAACGATTCATCTCCCCCATAAAAATAAATCCACAAGAGTAAAATCGGAAGAACAAGGTGTCAACTATACTGGTCCAATGATTGTGGAACACATTGTTTAGGTATTGTCTGACATCAAGGGCAATGTGTGGTGGGGCTCCGTCATAATCGTTGTCTGACTGGTAGCGGGACATTCCCCAACAGTAGTACGTCACGAAGAAGATGAGGTAATTTCCTCCACCGAGTCGGTTGGGCAGAAGATGTGGCTCAATAATACTGCTGTAGACTACCGTACATAAACTTTGTGATGTAAACACAACGTAACATGCAAACAATAAGTCTTTATTCATGGACGTGGACACTAATGGCACTAATGGCAATAACGATAACTTACCCTTCCAATGTAAACATGTTGCACACGAAGCAGTCAAAACAAGAATTAACTGTCACCGTGTTGCACACGAAGCAGTCAAAACAACACTGAACTGTCACCGTGTTGCATACAAAGCTGTCAAAACAACACTGAAATACCACCGTGTTGCATATGAAGCAGTTAAAACAACACTGAACTGTCACCGTGTTGCATACACAGCTGTCAAAACAACACTGAAATGCCACCGTGTTGCATACGAAGCAGTCAAAACAATACTGAAATCGACCGTGTTGCATACGAAGCAGTCAAAACAACACTGAATTGTTACCGTGTTGCATACACAGCTGTCAAAACAACAATGAAATGTCACCGTGTTGCATACGAAGCAGTCAAAACAACACTGAAATGCCACCGTGTTGCATACGAAGCAGTCAAAACAACACTGAACTGTCACCGTGTTGCATACAAAGCAGTCAAAACAACACTGAACTGTCACCGTGTTGCAAACGAAGCAGTCAAAACAACACTAAAATGCCACCATGTTGCATACGAAGCAGTCAAAACAACACTGAAATCGACCGTGTTGCACACAAAGCAGTCAAAACAACACTGAACTGTCACCGTGTTGCATACAAAGCTGTCAAAACAACACTGAAATGCCACCGTTTTGCATACGAAGCAGTCAAAACAACACTGAAATCGACCGTGTTGCATACGAAGCAGTCAAAATAACACTGAACTGTCACCGTGTTGCATACAAAGCAGTCAAAACAATACTGAACTGTCACCGTGTTACATACGAAGCAGTTAAAAATACAGTGAACTGTGGCCTAAAGTGAAGTTCAGGGCCAATCCCTTCAAGGACCCCTAACCGGGAAACGGATAACCTGTCAATTTTCTTTTACATAACAAAAGAGGTTTATTTATCTCCTCTGCAAACTCTCAAAGTTTGTATACGGAATTTTTTTTACACTCTATATACTATGTCGCATCATTCAGATACTGAGAACCATTACTTAAACCGGGAAATATCATTTTCAACTTTATTCTCAATTTATCATGAAAAATAAAATTTATGCTTACATCTTTTAATTCAAACTCATGTGTTTTCTCTTATGAGATATTGCTATTCACTGTATACTACCATTAACCGTAGTAATATATGTTTTTCATATTTTATAAATGACTCAATGATATATCTAATGTAGCATTTAACTTTACTAAGAAAGGGGAATTGCTAATGTTAGAAACCATGTTAAATAATTTCTTTAAGTATGGTGTGCGAGTGGTTATTTAAAATTAACTGGTGTTATGACAGAAATTTTACATAATTTTTGGTTTAACTCTAGCCATGAAGATTATGGTAATTACCCTTTTAGGCACCGGTAACTCATATTCTCAATTATTACAAAGGAATCAAATTAATCAAGTATGAAGAAAATTATAACTATTTAAATTATAATAATTTATATATTCTTCTTTATTTTCATTCCTATTACCTGACAAATTTAAAATAAAAATTATGTACGTTTCAGGTTGTTATATAATTGTATGATTACTGTACAGGGTATCTATAAATTCCCAGTACATTGTTGACTTCTAGTTGAGAGATCGCATTTATTTTACAGGTAACAGAATGTTACAGTAGAAGAACGGATTGCAGATTGTATGGACCATTCCTGTTTGTTGAAAACACAGTAACTTAGAGGTACGTATCTCGACATGCTGAAACAGTTCCTGAAATATCAGTTACAACACGGTGGTATCCCTGGTACAGTGGTGTACCAACCAGACGGTACACCGCCCCACTTTGCTCTACCAGTTCGAGAATACCTGAACAGAACATTTCCTAGCACGTGGATTGAAAGATCACTTCGCCACGGGAGCAAGATATACATCACACAGGCATTTTGCAGAAGTGATATTTAATATAATAAAGTAATATCTTCAACTTGTGTCCAACACAGGGTTGGGTCCAGATATGAGATTAAGCCCCTCTATTTATAGAGATCTGTGAACGATAATGGTGCCGGCCGACTACGTCTGATGCACCCTCAAAGGAGCGGTTGAATTAAATAGATGAGATGAGTATGGAGAAAAGTGGAATCAAATTTGTGATAGGGGAAAATGGAAGAAACCCCGAGAAAATGCCATAGTTCCGCGTCTACTACTCCGAAATACACGTATAGTGACCGAGACTCGTTGAAACCCCAGAGGTGAGAGGCGAGCGTTTAACAGCTTGTGTCACGGAGACAATTCATAGATTAAAATAAGAAACATTACAACGTTTCTTACTACAATAATATTTTATTTTAAACTATCTACTTTATCATTTCATAAATTTAATCAATTAAAATAGATCGTAGGAAAGCCAAATCGTAAATTTTTTCTATGTTTAATTTCAATAGCATCGCGTAAGTAATTTATGTAATTACCTTATGAAAAATTTGAATTTGGCGGTTTCGCTGCAGCAGCGGTACATTCGACGAATTTCACATATTTCCACTGCATTGGCAGCCATTTTTGCTAAATCGCTTCTGCAGCCCTTTAGGCCTCTGAATGCACCCAGTGTGTGTATGTTTTATCACGAATGTTATTGTTATGAGAGGAGATGGTGCTGCCATCTAACCTTCTCCTGCCTTAGCGAAACACAACCAACCAATGCATAGCCATCTACAGTACCACATGGCATCTCAGCTCAATATCATAAATACTCCATGTCAATCTTGTGTTCTGCACATATACAGCTGCCATTATACTGAATTCCTACATTCCTAGCTACCTGGCTCCCTGATTTGATAAGTTATCTCCTTGCCACTATATTGATACTAGGTCACAAGATAAGTCTGTTAACAATTTCTCTCCACAGCACTTCCTCGTGTTCTTCTTCTTTCACAGTAGCCTCAACCAGGTCCTGGAATTCGCTGCCTCAGGACATCAGAGGTTGCTGCATACTTGAGGCTTTTAAGTCACGATTATACAATATTTGTTGTTAAATAATCTCCGGAGCCTCAATGCCACTCTCTAGCATTAAATAACTAACTCACCGGCACTATCAAATCCGTAGGTTCATGACTGCTCCGACATAAGCTCTCCATACATCCCTATCCTGAGCCAATGTGTTCCCACAATTCTCTGTATAATCTACTTTCTTGAGCCTTTAGCATGATTAGTTATTAAATAAGTGATTAAATAAGTTATACATGAATTATAATAATATCAGAGCTCCAGACAGTCAACGTCAGATACCTTAAGAAAATAGTCAGTGTATCTATACACCCACCTACCACAGTAGTATACGAACTGGCGGGACGCAATATTTTATAGAAGACTTAATATCGAAGCACAAGCCTGGGGGAACACACATAGAAGGTATCATAAATCGATCCTGCCTTTTACTTAACACCAGCTATGACAGAGAGGGAATGGAAGACGGCCGGTTACATTTTTAAATCTGAGGGGCAAATACACGGATTTCAGTAAAGTATATGCAGCAGGAATTGCTGACAATGAATGGCACACAGTACCGCTGTTAACACAGAACTTTACCAATATCATACTATGCAAAGGACAAATAGCATATCATACATTGTAAAATTGCGTTTAATTCTGTAATAAAATATAAACACGAGTGTTGTTGCACGCAGGAATTGCGTAAAATATGCTAGTTCCTCTTAGAAGTCTAAAAATAATGGACCGCCTTCAGGAAAGAGGAACAAAGCCACAAGACAATGGAACTGTAAAGCATTACATGCCGAAACCTACCTTCAAATTTGTCCCAGAGAAGTGTTGTGACGTTCCAAGACCCTGTCCAAAATATTAACTGTCGTTTTTAACTGCAAGGTACAAAAATCAAATCTAGAATACAGAATTTATAATTTACAAAAAAATAGGTGCCAAATTTAATATGGAAATATCAATTAACAAAACTAAAATTATGGCATTTCATGGGAAGGACCCCATACAAAGTAAAATCTGTCTCCAGAATAAAATTTTAGATAGATCTAATCAATTTAAATACCTTGGATATTATCTCTCTATCTGGGATGAAAAGGATATCCCTGAAAAAGTTACTAGTTATAATAAAAGTTTAGGAATTATTAATCAAGTTATGAAACCATCCCTTGTACAAAAAAACACCAGATTACGTTTATATAACACTTTGGCTAGACCAGTGTTGACCTATGGTAGTGAAGCATGGACACTAAAAAAACAACATGAAAGCAGAATAACGGCTTGTGAAATGAGATTCATGCGCAGAACAGCGGGTTACACCAGATGGGATCGGAAAAGGAACACCGATATCTTAAAAGAATTGAAGACTACGCCAATTTTTGAATACATTAAACAGTACCAACTAAATTGGAAACACCATCTTGAAAGAATGAGTTCAAATCGGATCCCCAAAGCTGTTTATCATTATATACCAAGAGGACGAAGATCTCTGGGCCGTCCTATGAAACGCTGGAGGGAAAATTTTCTATAGGATCGTAACAGGCCTTGGCCTAATACTTGGAAGGAAGAAGAAGAAGAAGAAGACTACGGCAGTACGTGAGAGGGAAACAGACAGGCTATGTCGCGTGAGGTGCTTGTAGACCTACAGTTATAGTTACAGTAACAAATTACACTGCTGTCTACTTGCTTTTATCTAATACGATTGTTTATATATTGTGTCAATTATTTAATTAACTAAAAATATAGTATCTCTAAAAATATATTCAATGTGCCATTAATTGTATGGATTAACACGAAAAATCATACCTGCATTATTCAGATAAAGCTACCGCAAGTTCCTCGTCTTCCCAATGCTCTTCGTCCATATCTTGATCACTTACGTCAGAATAACTGTCCTGATTATTTATTGGCAGATACTGTCTCTTGCCACTTCTTTTGAATCGTGTGAGCGCAAGACTACTAACCCAGTCCTGTATTGTTACGTTACCAAGTAATGCATTATTACTCCGTAGTCATTCCTGAATTCCTCTTTTCGAGAATTTATATAAATAAGTTTGTTAATGGCTTTCTAATGATATCCATTGTCATGATTGACGCCATTTCCAATAAATTTATAAATCTATTCCGATTGAGGGTCTTTCCACTTTTCAGCGGTTGCCCTTTTACCAGCCGGCTGCTGGCCCTTCACATCCACATGTGTCAATCACAGAGGTAGATGATCAACAGCCAGTGTAGGGGTGACATGTGGTTAGCATGTCGAGTCCCCCAGCCGTTATAGCTGGTTCCTCAACCTGGAGCCGCTACTTATCGTAGCCACCCAATTGCCTCACGATGTTGGGTGGGCACCGGTCCCATACTGGCCGAAATACCATGAGAAAATTTCTTCCCCCATGGAGACTCGAACCAGCGCAAGTCCCGTAGTTCTGCGCCAAGGCTTCCTACCTTAACCGCTCGGCTACGGCGGAACCAATTTTTAAAACAATCAGCGTTCATTTCTGAATGGTAATCACAACCTCTGTTTTCCGGTTGGGAACGAAAGACTCATTTACTCTTTTGACGACAAATAACGAGTCTATTTCCTTTACCTATAGGGGTTTTGAGGCCACCTCTGCCGGAAGAGTCCTGCCAGATATATTTCCTTGAATGATTTAGTTTCACCCATGTCTCATCGAGATAAAATACGGGGCGGGTGTCACCAGATGCCATAAGATCGTACGTAATTCGCAAAAATGTTATTCATGAGCCAACTATGTCACCTCTTTATAACAGAAAATGTCTATCATCGTTCGTTATTTATAATTATTTAAAACCAAGGTATTTTAATATTACTCCCATAGACGTAGTGGACACCTCATATTGAATCTTCTCTGACATATCATAAACCAGTTTCCTAATCGTGGGAATTCATCTCTGTCGTACGTTTCAAAGATTTATGGCGACGAAAGACGTCTTTATCAAAATGTTGTAAACACTTTTTTTGGTTTTGTTTCCTAAAATGTTTACCACGGGATGTGAATATTTATATATTTAACTGTTTGCTATGTTTCAAAATTCGTGACACGGTACTCAAACTTAGGCTATTTTACATGCCCTCGGTGTAAGTTCTTGACATTTCTCTTAGCAAGCACAATTCTTTAAAATAAATATATCATAGCTGCAAGTGCATAATTTTTCGTTTATGCCTGTTACCTACAACGATACTGGTACTTGGTTTAGAGAGAGATATTACAAAAGCTATGTAAGACTAGCATAAAAATAAAATTAAATATACACAGTTTCCTAGAAAGGTGAACGTTTTCAGTAACCACATATAACTATAATTAAACACTTGAGAGGGAAATTCTCGTTCGCATAGAGTACGTCTGATCACAAAAAAAACATAACGAAGACTGATTTGTAATACCTAGGCATAAAAAAGCAGGATAAAGTAGATTACGAATGAAACGAAAACAAAGGAAAATGTGTTGTTTATCTGAACAAAGCACTTATGTCAACAGGTGCTCATAACTCTAGCTGCATATGACCTACCACAATGGTTATTGTACAGTCAGATTCATAATTTCATGCTCTGTTCGGTGGTGCTCTTCTAAATGAGATTTGATAATTTTTTTTTTTCGAATGCAATGATAATTACTGAAGGTAAATTTACAGTTAGGAGTTGTCTGTACAACACCGCTCCACTAGTCCCACACAGCTCCACCCGATACTTCTTCTAATAGCATATGTCCTATAATATTATTACCCTGTGACAGCATCCCTCATGAGGTCTCTTCTCCTTGTTATGTAGTGAAGCACCTGTCGGGGTATTAACAAACACAATCTTGTTGTTGGTAATGAACGAAGGGTGTAATTTTTATTTCTCCTCTAATATCAAACATTTCATTCTAGGTATAACAATTTGTTCATATTTATATATAGCCTAGATGAATAAAATCAAATTTAAAGATTTGTATGAGATTATTAATCTAACAAACAAAATTTGAGTAACATGGGTAACTGTTGGTCCATTACAATTTGCCATGAAACATTTGTAGAAAATAACCTGACAGTGTGTTTGAATATGTCTACATGGAGAAAAAATATTAGAACTTGGTAATCACGTATACAAGATATAAATAAGGGAATGATTCAAAAAGGATTACACAATACACAATGGATAGATCGGGACAAGTGTTGAAGTAAGGGAAAACATTAGACAGAAAAGACTGCAAAATTAGCTTACATGTATATAATTATAGTCAACTTTTAGGTTCACAATTGATATCTGAATATTAAGGCATAATATACTAGAAATGTTACAGATCAAATGAATGCGATACATGATCAATTATATTAAGGGAAGAAAAAAAAAACTATAGGTTTTAAGGATCTTATTTGCTCCAATAAAGAATGAAAATAAAGGAAGAATCACAGAAAAATATATCAATTATATATTGTTTTCTTAATATTGACAGAGTTATTCAGTGAATTATACTCACTTTGGCAGGTAATGAAAATTGCTTTCAAAATGTTTAGTTGGAAACTAAAAAAAATAACCATTCAGACCATATAGACATGTAGAATGTTTATTGATACATTTTATTTAGGATCTACATAAGTAGGGTATAAGTTCATCTAATGGTAAACTTTACTTAATGTGTCATTGGAAATTAAATTCTAGAAGAAATAATTAAATTATATACATGATAACAAATAAATTGACAATACATTTTAGAATAAATATATTTATTTTATTACCATGATTATATACATCTTTTAACAAAAAAAGTAGAATGTACAGTTCCATTTGTACTAAAGATAACTTTTATGTATTTTTTCTTTGTTTTTCTTTCCTGGTCTTCATTCAGATCCTTTATGAGTTGTGTGAAGAGAAAATATGTCCACTCATTACTATGAGCAATTAGCTATGTAGAGGCACTACATGACATATGGCTATGAAATTTTAGTACAATTTACTAACTATATGATCAACATCCTGCACAAGTCTCAAAACAATAATCATTAAAAAAATTCTTCATTTTATAAACAGATTGCATAAAAAAATTCTCAAAGTTAATATTGGATGATAACTTTATACTAAAATATTACCAATTTAAAAAGGAAAATATTGAAATTTCTATTAATAATGGATTGACCACTTGAAATTTCAACTTCTTATTAATTAGAAAGTGATGAGAAATTGACCTGAATATAAAATATATGCAATAGCTAAATTTCAATTTTTTGAAAGTTCATTCAAAAGAATGGATTAAGATATTTAGATAATGCATATCTTTTAAAAAGTTAAAGAATATCTATCCACAATAAGGAAAAATTATTGGGAGATAATTACAAGATATTTGAATTTTGGATAATGAATCTTCTTAAGTCTCTTCAAAGTGGACTCTCTTAAAACATTTTGTGTGATAGGAATTCATAATTGGTTCCATAGGTAAAGGTAAAGTGATCCCACTATAAGAAAATAGGAGGCCCATCAGATAATGAAGGTTAAGACTCCCACTTTTCTAGACAATTGATACTTGATGACAGCCAAGTAGTCAATTGTTCATGATGGCCGCCATTACTTGCAGAACAAGAGTCTGGTACACATTTTGGTTAAAGGCTGATTCGAGCATAGGGCCAACATGCTGCTAGGATTGGGTCGAAAAAATCCTGACCCCACCAGCACTCGAAACCTCAACTTTATGGCTTGTAGTGTATTGCCTTAACAAACTACCATATGCCATGCCCCACATTTCATTCCATTTTTATAAACATTTTTCTCTCCAGCTCTACACAATAAAAACATATTATTATCATGTGAATGTTTATAGTAAATTCATTTAAAAGTCACATATTACTGGGCAAACTTTCATGATCATTAGTGATTTATTTAATAATAACTGAGTTCCATCAGAAAATCTATTTGAAAAATTTCTGGATATTATGAATACAATTAGAATTAGTTAATTCTATTAGTTATTATCAATTTACAAATGATATACTAGCAGTAGATTTAAAAGGTCTGTTTTTACTCTATATGGATGAAAGGTCAGTGAGAAACAATTATTAGTAAAATAATGAACAGAATATTTCAATGATATCACAATAATATGATGTACTTCAAAGAAAGAATAATTTCTAATATTAAATGTAATTTTTTTAATTCCCTTATTGATTACGTATCTTCAACAGTTTCCTGACAATTAATGAATACACCAGAAAGAAATACCTCAAAGGGTTTCCAAAATATCTGGATTGTCTGAAGTGATATTATGACAACTATCACTTTATGCCTACTTTGTGTTTAATTATTTTGAAAGTAATATAGGTCATGGGTTCAAATGTAGAGATGATTATGTGAGCATTAATGTAATTTGCAGAATATTAATTGGTTTTTATTACCTGAGTAATATATAGCAAAATAATTAAAATTATTAGAAAAGAGATTCTACAATGAATATTAATATGTAGTTATTGATATATACAATGCTGATCTGTAACCTTACCAATTAGAAACAAAATTAAAATATGAGCTTCAAACATAATTCTAGTGCAACATGACAAAACCTTTATACAGTTATTTAAAATTGAGCAATAAAAGAAAACTAATGTGTGTCCTAGACATAAAAAAGAAACAACAATATGCTAAGCATTTCAGTGCTTTCTATGTGATCCTATGTAAAAATGAATGGTAAAAAATCATGTGATTTCTGAGTACACTACTTATTAAAAAGAGAATATTTAAATGATTTGTTATTACAATATGTATTATTGAATGTAAATTTAGGGGGTATTTAAAAATGGATAACTCAGTATAGGAATAAAATAAACTGTTGCTTTTCTAAGAAAATTAGTTGTAATTAATATATGTCTCAATGTGGTAACTTATAGTGTGACATCTAATTTCATGAGCATTAAATTTATGAGCCAAATTCTCACTGCTAATAAAGCAATATATTAGTTTCTTATTATTCTGAATATATGAATTATCAGTACAAAGAATTTTTTTGATAAAAAAGTACTCATTGTTTTCTCATTACAATGATTACATGAATATCTGGTAGAACAGATATTTTGTGCCAATCACACATTACAAACTGAACCTTTAAATTCTATCTCATTACTGAAATGTTATGTAAGAATAAGATTTATCATGTGTTCCGTTGAGGTATTATTCAAAATTAACATAAAATCATGCAATATTCACCTGAAAGGTCCGTCCCCTCAACTTAATTAATTATTTAACTGTAGCGCTTTCGGGACTTGTCCCATCATCAGCAGGATTCAAAACTGGTGTTTCACTGAAGATCTGGTAGAGGGGGTTGCATGTATTGGGCTCGTTTTCGTTTATCAGCTTGTCATTGTTTTGAGCTGCTTTCATGATTTCCATCTCTTCGAGTACGTTTATCTTCGCTGGATTATTTTCTCTGTGCATTACTGTTAGGGTGTTTTCAATATTTAACATGCAATGTCCTTCATGGATAACGTGTTTTGCATAGCTTGATTCTCCTTCTGCGTGAATGAAGTCTCGAAAATGTTCTTTAAATCTGATGTTAAAACTCCTGTTTGTTCTTCCTATATAAATAGGAGTCTTAACATCAGATTGAAAGAATATTTTCGAGACTTCATTCACGCAGAAGGAAAATCAAGCTATGCAAAACATGTTATCCATGAAGGACATCGCATGTTAAATATTGAAAACACCCTAACAGTAATGCACAGAGAAAATAATCCAGTGAAGATAAATGTACTTGAAGAGATGGAAATCATGAAAGCAGCTCAAAACGACGACAACCTGACAAACGAAAACGAGCCCAATCAAATGCAACCCTCTCTACCACATCTTGAGTGAAACACCAGTTTTGAATCCTGCCGATGATGGGACAAGTCCCGAATGCGCTACAGTTAAATAATTAATTAAGTTGACGAGACAGACCTTTCAGGTGAATATTCCATAATTTTATGTTAATTATGTAAGAATAGATTTTTGATAAAATGTCGATTTAAAAGAATACCTAATTTCTCAATATTATGGATGATTTTGTATTACACATGATCTTATTTACCAAATGAGTTACTAGATCAAACACTTAAATTACTTTCTAAATACAGTGGATGTGTTCTTATATAATATAAATATGTATGATTTCTCTTGTAGCAGAAATGTAATTTTTAAGAATGGGTTTATGGAAAAAAATAAGGAAACAAAAAGAACAATTAAATAGTTTCAAAATGTGTTTTTATTAAATATTAAATATTAAATATTGGAGGTGACCAATAAAACTAAATCAGATGATTCTAAAAAAGTGTTTTTTTATGATTTGTCTATTACAGGGGATCAATGAAATAAAATCAATTAGTTCTTAAATGTGTTTTTGTAAACATATGTCTTTTTGAGTTGACTAATGAAACAAAATCAAATGGTTCCAAAATGTTTTTTTGTTGTTGTAAAAATACGCATATTAGAGGTGACCTATAAAAAATTATTTACTTCAGAAATAACATTTTGACAGTTTCTGATTACTCAGAATACGTAACTGTTGCATTAAATAATATTTTCAAAAAAGTCTTATTATATCATATTATGCATTAAAGCACCCAGGACTTATTTGTGTTAAAATTAGATTTGTTTTTCCTTTTGTTTGAAAAAATCCAGGAAGGCCTATCATATCAATGTGTTATATTATATTGTCGATTATTGACATCTACACCCATAAAAATTGATTTTTAAAAATGGTGTCTCTGTGATGTGCTAATGTGCACTTTTTTGCATTTTCCTGTAACTCACATTTTTTTTTCATATTTTGGTACACTTTTCTCTAAAACTATGAAAGATAGGAGAATAATTTTTGGCATGGATGGGCAGTGCAAAGAACTCTAATAATAATAATAATGATGATAATAATAATGATAATAATAATACTGATGATAATAATGATGATAATGATAATAAGCATAATGATAATAATAGTAATGATGATAATAGTAATGATGATAATAGTAATGATGATAATAGTAATGGTAATAATAGTAATGGTAATAGTAATGATAATAATAGTAATAATAATAGTAATGGTAGTGGTAGTGGTAATAATGGTAATGGTAATGGTAATAATGGTAACGATGGTAATAATGGTAATGATGGTAATAATGGTAATGGTAATGGTAATAATTGTAATAATGGTAATGGTAATAACAGTAATGGTAATAATGTTAATGGTAATAATGATGATGATGATAATAATAATAATAATAATAATAATAAGGTAAATTTATCATTGTGCTATTGATAGTGTCTGAAATAAAAAGAAAAGGATGCAAAATTTTTAAGAAAACAAATTTTTGGTTTTGAATTTTTTTTAATAAATCACAATCCATATCTGAACATAAGAAAATCTCGTTATTGTCAAATGATCTATGGAGAATAACATACTAAATTTAGGAAATAATATAGGATAAGTACGTTTTGAGAAAAATTTTACCAAAACAATACTTTTGAGAAGATGGATTTTTTATTTTCATTTTTTTGTATTTTAAATTACTCATGAAGAAATATGTTCAAAACGTTAACCAGACTGTTATTATGTTCAGGAAGACTTGTATAATTAGTGACATAACTTAAGGATAAGCTGAGAAAAATTAATTTTGTATGTTGCATATTTTTAAACCTAATTGCAAAGAAATTAGTACTGGGTGCATATAAGACTTATGAAAATATATAGGGTAAACTCGACTGAATCGACAATAGCTCTGCACAGGATAAATAGGGACAATTTTAAATGTTGTTCTCTCCACTGAAAATTAAGACTCCGTGAATGTCCTGTGGTATCTTCCCAACTATCCTCTATATCCCATGTATTAAAAATTTTATCATTAGGTTATGTGAATATTTCAGAACAAAAATTGGTGTTCCAGATAAGTGGAATAATAGATCCGTATATTCAATATTTTCGTTTCTTGTTATGCATGTCTGTCATTAATTAATGGTCCAATTACAAATGAAGTATTTATCTGCAAAGAGATTACAATAATTCCCGTCTTTTTAAACTATGTTTTAAGTGTTGCTAACCTATGAAAATGGAAACACTATATTTCTGCTGAATAGGGACAGCCTATTTCATTTAGTTGCAACTATTGCATTGCAGATGAGTATTTATAAACAAAGTTGGTTGGAAGTCGATTTGGATCGAGATATTAAACATTCCACCAGGAGAGGTGCTTCTATCACCCAGTAAGAGTTATTTGGGGTACCTCGCTAAAGTCATCATTGTCACTGTAATGGTGGGTTTGATGATTCACTGAAAAAATCAGTTGATAGTCTACAAAGAATTATTTCATTTTCTGCTTGTGGATTTGAATTTGGTTTCAACAATGTAAGAAGTACCGTAAGTTCCTTTGTGGAAAAAAATGCAATATACATCATGATGATATTAAAGAGTAGGGAAGGAATATCACTATGTTTGGTTTTTGTTTATGAAATATTGTGGTATGATAAAGGAAGTGAATAATATAATGAAAAGTATGTAAGAGCTGAGGGAAAAAAATTCCAAGCTTATATATAAAAATTAATCTGATCTATGATAATTTTATAGAAAATTTTGTTATAAAAATTGTGTAAAACGTCTTCAAACAAATATTTACCGAAATAAGTCATTTAAACTGTCCTGATTTATTAAAAACGTTATTCCCATTCACCCTAAAAAATAATGATGAAGGTACTGAAATATAAATGTCAATAGTCCCTTGTGTATCCGATTGATTAGACGACTCGTATAAAATGATGATGAAAGATTATATTAAAAGATTAAATCTATATCATATACATATATTGCCGATAATGAAACCGATGTTACAGATTTCATATTTTTATCCCGATTTATCCGATATTACTCTAGTATATGTCTACTGTTTAACATTATTGTGCCCTGATAATGTAATTTAATTTTTCGCTTCTTCGCAAATGAACACTGACACTAAATTGGTTTCTCACTAATGTGAATACGCAAATGTCTCTCAACACTTTCTTTGCGAGAAAATGATTTATTACAAATTGCACATATGTATGGTTTCTCGTGACTATGAGTACGTATATGTCTGTTAAGGCTGTCTTTCCAAGCGAAAGATTTATTACAAACAGTACATAAATATGGTTTCTCATTACTATGATTACGAAGATGTTGCTTATAATTGTGTTTCCAAGCAAATGTCTTATTACAAATCGTACATATATATGGTTTTTCATTACTATGAATACGTATATGTCTGTTAAGATTGAAATTCTCAGAAAATGACATACCACATACAGAACATTCGAATGCTTTTGCATTATTATGGATACGCAAATGACTCTTAAGACGGGATATCTCAGCAAATGGCTTATAACAAAATGAACACATGTATGGTTTCTCACTACTGTGAGTATGTAAATGTCTCTTAAGGCTGGGTTTAGTTGTAAATGACTTATTACAAATTGAACATATGTATGCTTTCTCAGTACTATGAATACGTAAATGTTGGTTAAGATAGGAATTGTCGGCAAATGACATACTACAACAGAACATTTGAAAGATTTTACACTACTATCGTTAGGTAAATGTATATTAAGACTGGTCTTCTCAGCAAGTGACTTGTTACAAACAGACCATTTGAAAAGTTTGCACACATGAGGTATGAAAACTTCATCTCGACAAATGTTACATACCATATTTCTATCTAATTTTTTTGAATGTTCATTAGGGGCATAGATTACGGCAATTCTGTCAATATTATCTTTAGTGTTGCCATCCTCTATATGCTGAATATTTGAGTATTCTCCTTCATGTACGTCTGTGTTCTTAATGAATATCTCTACACTTTCTTCACATGGCTCAACCTGAAATTGTAACATAATGGTAACTAACAAATATCTTATAACACAACTCAGAAGAATGTATACTTTGCTTCACAAAATAGAATCCAAATCCCACCAACATTGCAAAAATGTTATACTTTCATCAACTCTACTTGAATTTGAAGTTTCATTTTGCACTATATCTCATTACACTTCCTTAAAGATGGCCTAGGAAGAAACATAAAAGCACTATATAATCTATAGAATACTCGAGAAACATACTCATTTTTCACCAAGATACAGAGCTTGCATAGTAAATTATAACAAGTTAACATGTATTAATATAATTCACATACTTTATCATCAAATAAGTTACTAACTCTCTGTCACTTTCGAACCCATAGGTTCATGGTCGCGCAGACATAACCTCTCTATATATCACCTGACTAATCTATTTCCCTTAAAGGATGGTTAATGTTATTCTCTCACCTCATTTTTAGCCTATCTGTTCGCAGAATCCCTCTGATTATCCTACAAATAGTCACCATCCCTTCTTCCATTCCCCATTTGTGCCACATCTCCTGCCCATCGCTGTTTACGTGACACAACTGTTCTTTTTATATCCAGTTTATTTAAAGATCATCACTGTTAATAAGTGTTTATCCATTCTCCTCTCTGTTCATCACTCATTGGTCCAACATTTTTTCTAAGAACTTTATTCTCAAACACTCATAATCTTCCCGAAAAGTAGAGTCCATGTTTCATATCCATTTTAAGGTGTAGAGAGTAGATATTTTCTAAAAAAAACTAAAAATATAATTAAAAGATTTAGATATCTATTGAGACAATTGTATAACAAATTACGATTATGATGTTGTGTTATTCGAATAATTTGAGTCTTCATCTTCCATTTCTTCTCTATTTTTTAAGTGTATAACCTGTTTCATCCTGAATTAAGTAACTTTCCACCATTTTTTTCCCCCATCCTCTTGTAACTTATTTCTTGCTATGCATACAATTCTATCTGGTGTCATGTAGTATACATGTTGATTCCATTCAAACCACCTTTTTTTCCACCCATTTACCTACTGCCTGAATATTCTGCTGCACTTTTATTTCTTCACTTCTAATTTGAACTTTCCTCGATTTAAGTACAATCTTCCTCAGAATATTGTTTCATTTGTTTCTAAATTTGTTTTTATTTTTAACAGTAATAAAAATATAATCCCGAGATTTTTAGATGTCTGTTGAGAGAATAGTAAAACAAATCAAAATTATGAAGTTATATTAATAAAATAATTATACAATTTATGAGAGTCTATTTAGATATAAATTCCCTCTATGATATGTAAATACACAGTAAAGTAAGAAAGGATCTTTCAGGAAAGGTTATACTGTTCAAAATAAGATTCATGGATATTCCAATCTATTTTACAAGAATTGACGGTCTACAAAGAGGCCAAATCAGAAGGCCAACATTTAGGTTCAAACTATTTAACATGAAAAAAATTCGTATGAAAATGTAAATGTAAAAAAAAAAGGAAAAAAAAAAAGAAACTCATCTCGTAATGTATGTTTATTATTACAAACAAAACTACCATTTCAATGAATCTGAAGTTATTGCTTTTTATTGAAGATTCTAAATAAATGACTGCTGAAATTAATTTATAAGAGAAAAACAATGTCCTTGATAGTTACAACAATTAGACATAAAACCCTTGTATAATCTAATATTGAAAATAAAGTGTTAAAAAATCTTGTCTTAGAACACAATTTTCATGAAGTATATTAATTTTCTGTTACATATATCACAAGTTTAATTTAAGTGTCTATAGTTTCTGTCTCCATGATGTGTCGTCCTAATTGACAAACAAAGACTCATAGAACAATAAACTGATATCATAATCTAAAATTACATAACTTAAAATATACAAACAGATATCTGATTAATAATCTGGGACCTCAGTTATAGAGGTATATGTAGATAACAATATTTGGTAATTTACTAAAATACTGAATGGATAATATATGCCTTACCTCACATTTACTTTTCTCACTGGGAATCATTTGAATGTACATCTCCAACATTCACAGCCAGAAATATTAAATGAGGTATACATTATTGAATCAATCCCTTATATCTAGATTATATTAAATTAGTAGTCCTCACTATAAAATACAATAATATTAGTATTAATAATAATAGTAATGAGAGCAACATTTATAATTAAATTTACAAAAAAAATAATACTAATAGATGTGGAAGCAGTTTACATACCAAAGAAGAGACTGTGTTACTCTTTACAGGTAAATCAATTGTAAATTACTATTTGTGTTAAATGATTTAACAAATATTCAAAAGTTTCCTCATACGTAATTAATTGTTAAATAGAATTCAGTCTGTGAAGATAAGGTCCCTTAGACAAGACAAATGTTCTATTAAAGTGGATAAAATTAGAAATGGACAAATAAGAAAAGATTTAAAAATAGAACCACTAATTGAAAAAGAAATAAATTGTAGACAAAAGTGGAATGAATTCAGGACAGAATGAGGGAGGAACAAGATTCAGTACTAGATAGGAACTATCAAGCTATAGGACAACGAGATGTTCAAAGTTCTAGAAAACGATGGGCTGATGTCTTGCGAAGCCGGAATAAGCAATAGCCTAATCCTTTAAGTGATTGTTGTGTTGATGATGATATAATTAACTATCCATTCCTAATTATAATTTTCTTCTTCATCATCATCAAAGTAAGAAGCAGTTTGCTCGTTCCGACTTCATGAAAGCTAGAATTGTTCAGACAACCTTCTGTGAGGGTGTCCCAACATTTCTACTTTCGTATGGTTTATAATTCAGCAAAATTTTTGGAAATATTTCATCTGGCATTCTATCAACCAGTTCTTTCCAGGCGTTCCTATATTTAACCCATCAGTGTGAAGTGACATGCAATGCCCACATAAAGTAAACACCACTTCTCTGCGGGGTGACGTGCACTGCCTGCATGATTTCTTTACCGAAACTAGGTCTTATTTTTCGGAAACAATTCACTAAATAAATTGTTAAATAATATAATTTTGTAGAGGAAAGAATACCCTTTTATTTGATACAAAAAATTACTAATACAAGTCATTTTCAAATTGTGTAATTTATTGTAAAATGTGGGTAAGTTTGAAGTGCTGATCAAGCATAATCTACATCCAGTGCATTTGATTTATCATCAATCTATGTAAAAATTCACGACAATACAATTTGTGAAATGCAATTTGATGGAGGAGATATCAAGCTTTCAATTAGTATACATTTTATATTTTATATATAAACTGTATTACAGACTATTATTCCAATTTGCTCTGCTCTCTTTTCGGAAACCATGGAACTATTCACATTTTTTTATACAGCTGGGTTGGTGAAGGTTTCTTCGTTCAAATGATATATGTGAAACTTATATGACAGCAACTTGAGAAAGAAATTCTAACTTCAATAAGAGGCACTGTTCAGTTTTGTTAGACTAGCACGAGGATAGTAGTGCTTCGCTATGGCCCGTTCAAATAAACAGAGTGAGAATATTGAGAATGATTGGACGAGGAACTGGAAAAGAAATAAGATCTGTTGTTCATTAAACATCAATATAGGCTCTTTGCACCTAACAGACCAATTTTGTTACATGTATATTTGTTGGAAAGGAAGTAAATAAAAATATATAAGAAATATTTTTCGTCTTCTAAACATTGCTAATTGTACAACATGATTACACTGGTCAACAGTGGTTTTGTTGCCCTTGATATAAGATTAATTTCGGATGTATTTATGCTCACAATTCATTAAACTATCAATGATTTTGGAAGATTTGCTCTGGTTTATTTTTTTTTATTTTCATGTTACACTACAAAAATCGGAAAATACGAAAAAAATATAACAGATATATTATAATGTCAATTGTTTTTTTGGAAAATTAGTATGCACTGACGTAAATGAAAGAAAAATATTGAAAACCCATGTTATACTTCAGTGAAACGCCCTTTATTAGATTTTCTTCTATAATTTTTTAGGGGACAATCTCTTTTTAAAGACCTGCAGTAATCTGCCATCATGTGACGGTCCCATCTACCCTGATACATTTCCTCCATTTCTTTTAGATCCTAGTGAAAGCACAGTCCCTGTTCGTTGATATAATTTCCTAAATTATCCAAGAAATCTATCCAGATGACTGTGGAGAAAGTGTAACTTTATACTCATATTTGCCCCAGAATCTTGAAGCTTATCTACATGTTTTGCACAATTTCTTTATAATTTGGTGCTTTATATTTACCTAGGAAATATTCTACTCCCAATACAAAACCCCTCTAAGCTTCACTATCTGGAACAGTCATAATATTGATAAAATTTGCATCTTTCATCAATTGCCGAATTTGAGGACCTTTCAAATATTCCACCTTCTAAGTTTTACATACTGAGCTTAGGACATTTTCTACAAAGGTACTTGAAACATGTTCCTTCCTTGTCCAACGCTTTGACGAATTTGTTTTATCATAACCAGATGCACGTAGTGGGTACTTCAATTTTGTCAAATAACTCAGATCACGGCCAATGTGCGGTGTGAGGTGTGTGAGAGTGGGGATCATGTGATGTTTGTATATGCAAAAAAATGAGCAGAAATCAAATCATGACTGGAAACATAAATTGTATTAGTAACAAGCCGTTTACTGTTTAAGATATAACATATGCAAAAATGATAAAAACTAGAACACATCCAGCACGTTTATGAATATATTCGTAAACTGTACACTTGAAAACATAGAAATTCGCTGAGATATTCAGGGCAACAAATTTCCTTTTTTTTTATAGAGCTGTGTTATCTGTAGTGAGAATTCAAAACAAAACATTTTTCTCATTGATCTTGAAGAATTGTAAATTGTGCAGCATAGGGGTGGGGTAGAAAGAAAGGTTCAACCCGGCAATACAATACCAAGATAAGTTACAAGGCATTTGCTGGAAAGAATACCTCTGAGAGGAAATAAAGCCCGACTAATAAAAGACTTGTCATGTGTTACAAAAAAATTAAAAGGAAGATGCAGTATTTAGATTCTCCGACTATGAAGCGGGATTACGTGTGGAGGGGTCCTTCAAATCAATCTCAACTACCTTACTTTCTAAGGTAATATAATTTTATTTAGGTTTATATTAATGTAAATGAATTAGTCATTTTTAACATCTTACCTCATATTTTATGTTTCTTCAAACACGGGAACTAGTTTCCGAGAGAAGGATCTCTCTCATTTTCAACCAATGTTATGACTACCGGATTTTAGTTGGAATAGTTGGAATCTCCATCAATAACGTTGTCATCTGGTGTTGATTTGATGAACTTTGAGATGAGGTCACGTTCATCAGGAATCTAGAAATTCATGGATCTAAATTTGTTCTTCTGAATATATATCTTCTCCCAAATTGTCAATTCTAAAGGTTTTTCCAAATGTTTTAAAAGTAGGGCTTCTTTTTCAATTTTATGATTCTCCAATAAACTATGTGCTGCAATAGCTGATTTTTCAATGTCACCATTTTTAATATTTCTGAAGTGTTCCTTAGTGCGAGTGTCCAAATTTCTTTTTGTTTTTCCTATGTATACTTTATTGCAGTCCTTACAATTAATTGATAAATTCCAGATTTTTTGCTATCTGTTGTGTTCAATTTCTTATTACTTATTAATAGATTACCAAGGCTAAATTTATTTATCAGTGCCAATGTAATATTGAATTTCTTGAAAATTTTTTGAAATTTGTTATGTATTTCAGGATGATACGTAATTTTCTTAAACTGTTTTCCTTTCTTTGAATCAGATTGCAGGGTAGTGCATTCTTTTAATCTTTTTTGTTATCTGAATTTCTTTAATTTATTTACAATTATTTCTTTTCCAAAACCATTTAAATTGGCTAAGTTCAAAATGTGATTGTATTCTTTTTTAAAATCTTCTTCATTTAATGGAACATTTAATAATCTATATATCAAACTATTGAAAATTGCATGTTTATGTGCCATATGATTGAAACCTGAAGATTTTATATAATTGTCTGTATGAGTATCCTTCCTATATATATATATATATATATATTTATTGAATTCTATTTTTCCGTATAGTTCATTCCTTATTAAGTAAAGGTCCAAAAATGGGATTTGTTTATCCTTTTCCAATTCCATAGTAAATTTTACAGTTCCAACTTGAAGGTTGAGTAATATCAATGCATCTTCAATAAATTTAGAATTTATCACAGAGAAAATAATCTACATATCTATACCAACATTTGAATATCCAGGGATAAACATTGGAGTTATGAGACTCTAAATAACCCATAAATAAATTTGCCAAAAATGGTGAAAGTGGGTTACCCATAGCCAGACCTGAGATTTGTTTGTAAAATTTTTCATTGAAGGTGAAAACATTAATATCAATGCAAAGCTTTGTAAGAATTAAATATTCTTCTATTATTTTTCTTTCTAGTTTTAAGGAATTTAGCCATTTTTCTAAAATAGTTAACATCTTTCCAATTGGGATGCTCGGAAATAAAGAAATGACGTCGAAAGAAACCAATCTGTCATTACCATTCAATGATACATTATTCAGTTCTTTTACCAATTCAATAGAATTGTCAATACTTTTGTTGTCGAAACTTGGTAATTCTTTAAATTTCTTTGTAAGCCATTTTGCTAAAATATAAAACGGTGAGCCAATATTATTAACAATGGGTCTCATCTTTTTCCCCTCCTTGTGTATTTTTGGGAGTCCATATATATAATCATATTTAGCTGAATATATGTTAAAATTTCCATGTATGTATTTCAAATATCAAATGACATATTAAATTTCTACAAGATTTCATTTTGTAAGTTACAAATTTAAATGTCATTCCGAGATATCCTCCCATAACTGAGAACTGTCAGTGGATTTAAACCCCCCCCCCGTGCTGATGGATTAACTATTTGATCTGTAAGTTTGAAAATATTTAGTTTCTTTCTTATATCTTTACTTTGTTTTTTATCCCGCATAGTATATCCTGCTATGTTTTTTTTAAAAATCTCATCTCAATTTCTTCCAATCTTTGATATTGTCTTTTAGTGATGAAATAAAATTTTCTGAATAGTACATCAATACAGGAACAGCCATCACTTTATACAGTTATAATGTTAATAATATAATAATGCAAATAAACATATATTTAGTTTTAATGATATTCACTCCAGGACATTTCCATAAATTAAAAATTATTAGGTAAGGATGTGTTACCATCAGGTTGGACTTAAGTACTTGCATAATGATGAACCTAGGGTGAGCTAGTCCCCCCCCCCATGATTGGATTTGCCTATTTTTGCTAGTACTAGTAACTGATATACTCTCTTTCCTCTTAGTATTTCTATAATGTAAGTCTAAGTGATCTGTTGCACTTTCCCTAACCCAATGTGCCTCTATATCATCCCTCTTTCTTATTCTATTACTTTACTAACCTGTTAACCTATTAGTGTATGCATTCACTCACTTTGTTATTCAATCCTGCCAGACTCCTACCATTCTAGTCCACTGGACTAAATTCTGGGACCATCTCTCAGCCTCTGTTCCTTTTTCCTTGTCTCTGGTTTCACATTGTTGTAATATAGGCCATACCAATCCTGGTTCACAGAGATAAAGAGTCTCCTAGCTTTTGTGGTTATGTGTCCCATTTCACTCTTTCGTCTTAGTTCTTCATTTCATTCTCTAGGCTGATGCTTACATTCTACTTCATTTTCCTTTCACTCACCTATATTTTATTATATATTATACCCTGGTGAGTGTCCATGTCTAGCTTCCGTATATTAGGACAAGACAAACACAGGTTTGCAAGATTTCAAAATTCACTGATATATTTGACCAGGAATATGAAATATAAACTCAAAACTTTTTTCTAGGTCAATCTTATTCTAGTCCCTAATTCCATGTTGCTTCATTCTGCAGGCTAACTGTTAGGCCAATGTACTGGTATTCAAAGTAATATTCTATCAGTGTTCCTTCTACAATAATAGATGTGTCTGTGAAAATGGTCAATACTTTGGTTTAGTAAAGGTTTATTTATAGACAAATAAAATTTAACCTTGTGGTTAGCTCAGCTGCTGAGAAGGCAAATAATACAAATCTCAAGATTAGTTAATCCCATTCCATTTATTATTGATACCATAACTCTTTTCATACCACTTCAGTTTCTGGATTATCCAATCCATGCTGCATGTGAAGAGTTTTGGAGATAGCATATAGGGTCTTCTTCTTTGTATCTTTTTTTCATTCTTAATGTTTCTCCCCCGACATCTGTCCTTACTTTCACACTACAATTTGTGTGTATCTTGCTTATCAGTCTTATGTATTTTTGGTGAATGACTATTGCTTTAGTTGTCTGGATAATACTGCTATGCTCTACTGAGCACAAAGCTCTCCTTTAATACATAAATGCAATGGAAGCTTTTTATATTATGTTTGATTATATGTAGGGTGGTTCACAGTGCCACTGTTTCCTTCTTGTTCGGACAGTTTGTTTTCATCCATCCAGGAGGTGAGTCTGATTGTCAGGATCTTATTGATTTTACTTTAGACTTAATCACCTATAGTTGATTCGGTAATTTCTATTTCCTACTTTATGTAACATGATTATTGTGTTCATCTGACATTGTACCAATACATCTTCAGATTTTATTATTCTGCAGAATAATTGTATTATGGTGGTGGTTAGTTCTGTCTTTCCACATTTATAGTATTGTCACAGTCTCCCAGGGTTTCGTAAATTTTGAGGTGAACTATAGTATTTTCTACTTTGCTATTCAGAAGATGTGCTATCTCCTCTGCTTCTTCCATCTTTTCAATATTGTGGTGACTATGAATTTCTGTCATAGACTAATTTATAGAAATATGTAGCATTTTTTATTATTCCACATCTTGATTTTGTTTGCTCTCCCATTGTGCTCTTTGCACCAAGCATTCAAAGCTAGGAGTTTTCCAGTTCATTCCACATTTTTTAACCCAACATCAGTTTTCAAATAAGTTTCATGTAAGGTTGAGGTTGTATTCTGACATGTCTGTTCTTATTATCCTCTTGTTCTACTGTTCACATCCATTCTCGTAGAGTTATTTAATTGAATGTGTGTACAGGTATTTAATTATTATTTGCTACTCACTAATGTAACAACATTATCAGCTGTTCCGATAGCTGATTAATATTAATGATTTATAAAATATTTTATCATCATGGATATCACAATGTCTCGGAAAAATCCTGGTATATTTTACACGGTCTTCATTGTTCAATACACCACCTGATTGACTGGAAAGAAAGAACTCTCTTTCTCTCTTTCTACACAAATGATGAGAATTATACCAAGTGTATCTAAGGAGAAAATTAACTCTATGCACATTGTGCAATTTTCTTCTTTAAATAAAACCATTTCCTACCTAAGGAATCCTTAAATGCTTTAGTACTAACTAACTCACTGGCACTATCGAACCTGTAGGTACATGGCCGCGCAGACATAAGCTCTCCACATATCCCTATCCTGAGCCAATGTTTTCCATTCATCCCTGTATAATCTACTTCCCTCAAATCATAGTTAATGTTATTCTCCCACCTCATTCTTGGTCTACCAACTGGGCGTTTTCCCTCTGGTTTTCCTACAAAATCTTCCATGCACATCTTTCATTCCCCATTCGTGACACATGTCCTGCCCATTTCAGTCTATGAGACTTAACTCTTCTCATTATATCTGGCTTCCTATAAAGACCATGTAATTCACTATAATGCAGTCTCCTCCATTCACCTGTCTGTTCATCTCTCTTTGGTCCAAAATTTTTCCTAAGACCTTTATTCTCAAATACTCGTAATCTCCTTTCCTCCGTTAAATTAAGAGTCCATGTTTCACATCCACATAATATAACTGGTAGAATGATAATATTTGAAGAGAAAAATTATATGCTCAGACCGGGACTTGAACCCGGGACCCTTGAATGTAGAATGATAGTTTTATATATTTTCAGTTTAACGTTTTTTGAAAGGAGTTGGGAAGTCAAGAGTCTCTGTAATGCATAGTAACATGCATTTCCAGAATTGAGCCTATGTTTAATTTCTTTGTGCATCTCATTCCTTTTTGTGATTATTGTTCCTAGGTATTTGAATTCAGCCACTTCCTCAAAGTTTCCCTCATTTGTCATTGGCTGTCCATTTCCATTATATAATGTATTTTTTTGTGTGACCATATATTTGGTTTTATTGATATTTACTTCCAGTCCCAATTTCTTAGTATTACTCAGTAGTGTGTGCGTGTTGGCCTTTAGTAGCTCCTCGCTATCGGCCAGTAGTACTACATCATCAGTATAAACTAACAGCTTATTAATACCATTGAGTTGTAAGCCTTCTTCATCCTCTAAAGATTTGATGACATGCTCTAGTACAAAATTAAATAGTAGAGGAGATAGTGCATCTCCTTGCTTCAACCCATTGTGGATTTCAAAAGTATCCGAAAACTGTTTGCCTACACGCACCCTACTCTTTGTGCCATTTAGACACATTTGTATAAGACTAACTAACTTTTTAGGAATTCCGAACTCTAGCAGGATAATATACAACTTCTCCCTCTTAACTGAATCGTATGCCTTTTGGAAGTCTACGTATAGTTGGTGTACAGTACCGTTATATTCCCATATCTTTTCTAAAATTTGCCTTAAGCTAAAAATCTGATCCATTGTAGACCTGTTTCTTCTAAATCCACATTGATGATCTCCTAGAATCTCATCAATATAAGGAGTAAGTCTGCTTACTAATATATTTGTTAACATAATCTATAATTCAACTTGGAAACAGGAATGTGAATGACAACATAATTTAAGGTAACATTTCAAACATAATATAACTGATATATTCCGGTAATACAAATTAAAATAACTTTCATAATCTGACATAAAATTGACCAAATGTCAACTAAACGAACATGCTTAATAATTATGAGATATAATTACGTACAAAATAATATCACTAACTGGAATAGAAATAAACAGTGTAAGATGAAGTACAAAATGAAAATCAGTATATATTACTATAGAATATAAGTAGGTAGTCAGGAATCAGGAAGCTTTGCATTATACTATGGGGGTGCAGAAAGACCTGCATTAGGAATGGGTCTTTTAGTCAGAAGGAGGATCCTGTCCGCTATCCGAGATATTAAGTTTCTTAGTGATAGGATATCATACATAATTCTAAAGGGTAAACGACATGATTTTATAATTGTAAATATACATGCCCCCACAGAAGATAAAGATGACAAGATCAAGGATGAGTTCTATGAAGAATTAGAATGCTTATTTGATAGCCTTTCACGATATCATATGAAAATTGTCTTAGGAGATTTTAATGCAAGAGTGGGGCGGGAAGATATATTCAAACCAACAATAGGCAAATTCAGTCTTCATGAAGAGAGTAACGACAACGGGGTTAGATTAGTCACATTTGCCACATCGAAGAATCTCATTGTTAAGAGCACAACATTTCAGCATAAGGATATTCATAAATACACCTGGACGTCCCCAGATGGAGAAACTCGGAACCAGATAGATCATTTATTAGTGGATAAATGCTGGCACAGTAGCATCATTGATGTTAGATCAGTTAGAGGGACAGACTGCAATTCGGATCATCATCTGGTCAGAGTGAAAATCAGACAACGGCTATCGCTTATGAGAGGAACAAACGCTAAACATGATTCTGTAAAGTTTGAATTAAAAAATTTGAAAAATGATGAAATGCGGCAAGAATACCAAATCAAAATAGTTAATAGATTTGAAGTACTGGAATCTTCAGATGACAATGTGGCAAAGAAGAAGAAACTGATATAAATAAAGAATGGGAGACTATAAGAGATACTATTAAATTGTCAGCATCAGAAAGCATTGGTTGTTTAAAAAAGAGGCAAAACAAGAAATGGATTGATGAGGAATGTGCCGACATTGTAAAGAAAAGAAAGCTAGCAAAAATTAAATGGTTACACGAGCCAAATGAGGTAAATTTAGAGCAATTGAGTAGTGTTAGACAGGAAACCACCAAGTTACTAAAGAGTAAAAAGAGGGATTATTTGAAAGAGAAGATTAATGATCTTGAAATGAATGCAAAAAATAGGAACATTAGAGAATTATATCAGGGAATTAGTATAGAGAAGAAAGGGTTTCAGGCTAGAACAAACATAATTCGGAATGAAAATGGGGATATGATTGCAGATTCTAGGAGTATATTAAATAGATGGAAAAGTTACTTTAATCAGCTATTAAATGTACATACAGAACAGGACATTGAGGAGGATAAGTTACAGACAGCAGAAATGCTAGTTGCAGAGCCAAGTGCATTAGAGGTTGAAATGGTGATTGAAAAATTGAAGATGTATGAAGCATCAGGTTCAGATGAGATCCCAGCAGAACTGATAAAATCAGGGGGAGAAAAATTGATTGACGAGATACGCTGGTTGCTTAGTATGACTTGGGAAAAATAAGCTCTTCCAGATGAATGGAAGGAATCAATTATCGTACCAATTTATAAGAAAGGAGATAAAACTGATTGCAACAACTACAGGGGCATCTCATTACTTTCAACTTCGTACAAAATTCTAACAAATATATTACGAGTAGTAAGCAGACTTACTCCCTATATTGATGACAATCTAGGAGATCATCAATGTGCATTTAGAAGAAACAGGTCTACAACAGATCAGATTTTTAGTATAGAAAAGAAATGGGAATATAATGGTACTGTACATCAATTATATGTAGACTTCAAAAAAGCATATGATTCAATTAAGAGGGAGAAGTTATATAGTATCCTGCTGGAGTTCGGAACTCCTAAAAAGTTAGATACACTTATACGAATGTGTCTAAATGGCTCAAAGAGTAGGGTGCAGGTAGGCAAACAGTTTTCAGACACTTTTGAAATCCAGAATGGGTTGAAGCAAGGAGATGCACTATCTCCTCTACTATTTAATTTTGTACTAGAGCATGTCATTAAATCTTTAGAGAATGAGGAAGGCTTACAACTGAATGGCGTTAATAAGCTGTTAGTTTATGCTGATGATGTAGTATTATTGGCCGATAGCGAGGAGATACTAAAGGCCAACACGCACACACTATTGAGTACCACTAAGAAATTAGGACTGGAAGTAAATATCAGTAAAACTAAATATATGGTCACACGTAGAAATTCAGTATATAATGGAAATGGACAGCTAATGACAAATGAGGGAAATTTTGAGGAAGTGGCTGAATTCAAATACCTAGGAACAATAATCACAAATAGAAATGAGATGCACAAAGAAATTAAACATAGGCTCAATTCTGGAAATGCATGCTATTATGCATTGCTGAGACTTTTGATGTCCCAACTCCTTTCAAAAAACGTTAAGCTGAAAATATATAAAACTATTATTCAACCAGTTATATTATATGGGTGCGAAACATGGACTCTTACTTTAATGGAGGGAAGGAGATTATGAGTATTTGAGAATAAAGTTCTTAGGAAAATGTCTGGACCAAAGAGAGATGAACAGACAGGTGAATGGAGAAGACTACATAACAATGAACTACATGGTCTTTATAGGAAGCCAGATATAATAAGAACAGTTAAGTCTCATAGACTGCGATGGGCAGGACATGTTGCACGTATGGGGAATGAAAGATGTGCATGGAAACTTCTTGTAGGAAAGCCAGAAGGAAAACGCCCAGTTGGTAGACCAAGAATGAGGTGGGAGAACAACATTAACTGTGATTTGAGGGAAGTAGATTATACAGGGAATGATTGGAAAGCATTAGCTCAGGATAGGGATGTATGGAGAGCGTATGTCCGCGCGGCCATGAACCTACGGGTTCGATAGTGCCAGTGAGTAAATAAGTATAGAATATAAGTATGTAGCAAGCAGTATACAAAATTAAGAAAGTAACTAAACAACTTAGGATTAAAGTAACAAATGATGTGAGTAACGTGTAGAATGATATAACAATATTATTAGCTGTTACCATTAAAACAAAAACAAAATGTCATAATCAGATGTAATTAAATATGTAATAAAAATATTTAGTAATAATAGAAATGGCTTCTAGCCTGTGGCCTAATATAAAATGTGTATACATAATTTGTCTACAATGCAACAATTAATTTTGAACTTATCATCAAAAAACATTACCTTAAGATTAGTTTCTCCAGAAGAAAGTGGGTCAAGACAAGGAAATGGGGCACATTCCATATCAACATTGACAATTTCATCTCCAACTTCAGGTTTTATCTGCATTTCCAAGTCCTAAAAAAAGGAAATCAAGCTTCAGATTTTAATGATGACACGAAGCTAATAAATATTTATATAATAAATTACTTAATGATTATTACTTAACAGGTTTTAAATGTATACAACACCTTGCTGCGCCAAATATCAAGTGTGAATTCTCTTTCTCCATTCACCTCAATGTATCCTATCAGTGTCTTCCAGTCCCCTGTCCTTCATCAAATTCATAATTCCCTTTATCCATGCCTGCTTATGTCTCCCTCATCTTTTTGTCCAATCTGGAATCCAATCCAAACTCGTAAATGGATAACTGTCTTCAACTCTTCACTTCTATAAACCAATGTAATGGATTATTTCCCATAAGCTATATAATTCTTTCGTTTAAGTTCATTTTTTCTCGGATAATACTGATTCTGATGCTGTCTAATTTAGAGTATCACGCAGATCTTCATAAAAAATTAATTTCTGTGCATTAAAGTTATGAATTTAAATTGGTATTTACAGTCCATGCTTCTACACCATAGGCCATTAATCAAGTATGAATTTTAGTTTCTTTGAATATCTGTTTCTCCCACAAAATTCCATTCAACATTCCTATTGCAGATCTACCTTTACCTTTGTTTTCTTTTTTTTTCTAAATCGTTGTTTCCATCTTCATTTATTTAAACTCCCAAGTATTTAATTTGGTTACAAATATTAACGGTCTTTGAAATCTTCCAATACCAAATTTTCTCCACTATCACCAATTATTATCAATACTTTTAAATTCATTTTAAAGCACCATTCAGGTTATGTACTAAGATATTAAGATACAAAATTGGTACCTGGTAGATCAGTCATCCTCCACTAAATTATAACATTCATCAAATATGGAGGCCTTTCAAAATCAATGTTTCGTCTTCTGCATTTCAACTGGTACATAAGCTGTTGTATAAGTTGTACAGCGGG